>CM066921.1:29513319-29658319 GCA_033964015.1 Scolanthus callimorphus
ACGATTATCTATACGATTATTTATACGATTATCTATACGATTATCTATACGATTATCTATACGATTATCTATACGATTATCTATACGATTATCTATACGATTATCTATCATACGATTATCTATACGATTATCTATACGATTATCTATACGATTATCTATACGATTATCACTCTCGTACACAGAACTTGTCTGCTCGCAGGTGGAGCTCTGGGAACATCCATATTAGCCCCGTCGCTGATGGTGGATGGTTTGCGCGTTGGAGCATGCGCTGAAAGGACTTTTTCTCAGCGGCTCTGTATTAATCTCGCTCATGCGTCAGTGGCTGTCACTAGAGCCTTCCCGAGAGGTGACATCTATACGATTATCTATACGATTATCTATACGATTATCATACGATTATCTATAGGATTATCTAGACGATTATCTATACGATATTTATACGATTATCTATAAGATTATCTATACGATTATCTATACGATTATCTATACGATTATCTATACGATTATCTATACTATTATCTATACGATTATCTTATACGATTATCTATACGATTATCTATACGATATACTATGGATTATCTATAGGATTATCTATAGGATTATCTAGACGATTATCTATAACTTATCTTACGATTATCTATACGATTATCTATACGATTACTATACGATTATCTATACGATTATCTAGACGATTATCTAGACGATTATCTAGACGATTATCTAGACGATTATCTAACGATTATCTATACGATTATCTATACGATTATCTATACGATTATCTATACGATTATCTATACGATTATCTATACGATTATCTATACGTTATCTAAACGATTATCTAGACGATTATCTAGACGTTATCTAGACGATTATCTAGACGATTATCTAGACGATTATCTAGACGATTATCTAGACGATTATCTAGACGATTATCTAGACGATTATCTAGACGATTATCTAGACGATTATCTAGACGATTATCTAGACGATTATCTAGACGATTTCTAGACGATTATCTAGACGATTATCTAGACGATTATCTAGACGATTATCTAGACGATTATCTATACGATTATCTATACGATTATCTAGACGATTATCTAGACAATTATCTAGACGATTATCTAGACGATTATTTAACGATTATCTAGTACGATTATCTAGACGATTATCTAGACGATTATCTAGACGATTATCTAGACGATTATCTATACGATTATCTATACGATTATTTATACGATTATCTATACGATTATCTAGACGATTATCTATACGATTATCTATACGATTATCTATACGATTATCTATACGATTATCTATACGATTATCTATACGATTATCTAGACGATTATCTAGACGTTATCACTCTCGTACCCAGAGCTCGTCTGCTCGCAGGGGAGACTCTGGGGACATCCATATTAGCCCCGTCGCTGATGGTGGATTTTGCGCGTTGGAGCATGCGCTGAAAGGACTTTTTCTCAGCGCTCTGTATTAAATCTCGTGCATGCGTCAGTGGCTGTCACTAGAGCCTTCCCGAGAGGTGACATCTATACGATTATGTATACGATTATGTATGCGATTATGTATACGATTATCTAAACGATTATCTATACGATTATCTATACGATTATCTATACGATTATCTATACGATTATCTATACGATTATCTATACGATTATCTACGATTATCTATACGATTATCTATACGATTATCTATACGATTATCTAGACGATTATCTATACGATTATCTATACGATTATCTATACGATTATCTATACGATTATCTACACGATTATCTATACGATTATCACTCTCGTACCCAGAGCTCGTCTGCTCGCAGGGGGAGGCTCTGGGAACATCCATATTATCCCCGTCGCTGATTGGTGGATTTTGCGCGTTGGAGCATGCGCTGAAAGGACTTTTTCTCAGCGGCTCTGTATTAAATCTCGCGCATGCGTCAGTGGCTGTCACTAGATCCTTCCCGAAGGTGACATCTATACGATTATCTATAGGTTATCTATAGGATTATCTAGACGATTATCTATACGATTATCTATACGATTATCTACGATTATCTATAGGATTATCTAGACGATTATCTATAACGATTATCTAGACGATTATCTAGACGATTATCTATACGATTATTTATACGATTATCTATACGATTATCTATACGATTATCTATACGATTATCTATACGATTATCTATACGATTATCTATACGATTATCTATATGATTATCTATACGATTATCTATACGATTATCTATACGATTATCTATACGATTATCTATACTTATCTATACGATTATCACTCTCGTACCCAGAGCTCGTCTGCTCCCATTGGAGGCTCTGGGACATCCATATTAGCCCGTCGCTGATTGGTGATTTTGCGCGTTGGAGCATGCGCTGAAAGACTTTTCTCAGCGGCTCTGTATTAAATCTCGCGCTGCGTCAGAGGCTGTCACTAGAGCCTTCCCGAGAGGTGACATCTATACGATTATCTATACGATTATCTATACGATTATCTATACGATTATCTATACGATTATCTATAGATCATCTAGACGATTTCTAGATTATCTAGACGATTATCTATCGATTATTTATACGATTATCTATACGATTATCTATACGATTATCTATACGATTATCTATACGATTATCTATACTTATCTATACGATTATCTATACGATTATCTATACGATTATCTATACGATTATCACTCTCGTACCCAGAGCTCGTCTGCTCGCAGGGAGGCTCTGGGGACATCCATATTAGCCCCGTCGCTGATTGGTGGATTTTGCGCGTTGGAGCATGCGCTGAAAGGACTTTTTCTCAGCGGCTCTGTATTAAATCTCGCGCATGCGTCAGTGGCTGTCACTAGAGCCTTCCCGAGAGGTGACATCTATACGATTATCTATACGATTATCTATAGGATTATCTAGACGATTATCTAGATTATCTAGACGATTATCTATACGATTATTTATACGATTATCTATACGATTATCTAGACGATTATCTATACGATTATCTATACGATTATCTATACGATTATCTATACGATTATCTATACGATTATCTATACGATTATCTAGACGATTATCTAGACGATTATCTAGACGATTATCACTCTCGTACCCAGAGCTCGTCTGCTCGCAGGGGAGACTCTGGGACATCCATATTAGCCCCGTCGCTGATTGGTGGATTTTGCGCGTTGGAGCATGCGCTGAAAGGACTTTTTCTCAGCGGCTCTGTATTAAATCTCGTGCATGCGTCAGTGGCTGTCACTAGAGCCTTCCCGAGAGGTGACATCTATACGATTATGTATACGATTATGTATGCGATTATGTATACGATTATCTAAACGATTATCTATACGATTATCTATACGATTATCTATACGATTATCTATACGATTATCTATACGATTATCTATACGATTATCTATACGATTATCTATACGATTATCTATACGATTATCTATACGATTATCTATACGATTATCTATACGATTATCTATACGATTATCTAAACGATTATCTATACGATTATCTAGACGATTATCTAGACGATTATCTAGACGATTATCTAGACGATTATCTAGACGATTATCTAGACGATTATCTAGACGATTATCTAGACGATTATCTAGACGATTATCTAGACGATTATCTAGACGATTATCTAGACGATTATCTAGACGATTATCTAGACGATTATCTAGACGATTATCTAGACGATTATCTATACGATTATCTATACGATTATCTATACGATTATCTATACGATTATCTAAACGATTATCTAGACGATTATCTAGACGATTATCTAGACGATTATCTAGACGATTATCTAGACGATTATCTAGACGATTATCTAGACGATTATCTAGACGATTATCTAGACGATTATCTAGACGATTATCTAGACGATTATCTAGACGATTATCTAGACGATTATCTAGACGATTATCTAGACGATTATCTAGACGATTATCTATACGATTATCTATACGATTATCTAGACGATTATCTAGACGATTATCTACACGATTATCTAGCGATTATCTAGACGATTATTAGACGATTATCTAGACGATTATCTAGACGATTATCTAGACGATTATCTAGACGATTATCTAGACGATTATCTATACGATTATTTATACGATTATCTATACGATTATCTAGACGATTATCTAGACGATTATCTAGACGATTATCTATACGATTATCTATACGATTATCTATACGATTATCTATACGATTATCTATACGATTATCTAGACGATTATCTAGACGATTATCTAGACGATTATCTAGACGATTATCACTCTCGTACCCAGAGCTCGTCTGCTCGCAGGGGAGACTCTGGGGACATCCATATTAGCCCCGTCGCTGAATGGTGGATTTTGCGCGTTGGAGCATGCGCTGAAAGGACTTTTTCTCAGCGGCTCTGTATTAAATCTCGTGCATGCGTCAGTGGCTGTCACTAGAGCCTTCCCGAGAGGTGACATCTATACGATTATGTATACGATTATGTATGCGATTATGTATACGATTATCTAAACGATTATCTATACGATTATCTATACGATTATCTATACGATTATCTATACGATTATCTATACGATTATCTATACGATTATCTATACGATTATCTATACGATTATCTATACGATTATCTAGACGATTATCTATACGATTATCTATACGATTATCTATACGATTATCTATACGATTATCTACACGATTATCTATACGATTATCACTCTCGTACCCAGAGCTCGTCTGCTCGCAGGGGGAGGCTCTGGGAACATCCATATTAGCCCCGTCGCTGATTGGTGGATTTTGCGCGTTGGAGCATGCGCTGAAAGGACTTTTTCTCAGCGGCTCTGTATTAAATCTCGCGCATGCGTCAGTGGCTGTCACTAGAGCCTTCCCGTGAGGTGACATCTATACCATTATCTATAGGATTATCTATAGGATTATCTAGACGATTATCTATACGATTATCTATACGATTATCTATAGGATTATCTAGACGATTATCTATACGATTATCTAGACGATTATCTAGACGATTATCTATACGATTATTTATACGATTATCTATACGATTATCTATACGATTATCTATACGATTATCTATACGATTATCTATACGATTATCTATATGATTATCTATACGATTATCTATACGATTATCTATACGATTATCTATACGATTATCTATACGATTATCTATACGATTATCACTCTCGTACCCAGAGCTCGTCTGCTCGCAGGGGAGGCTCTGGGGACATCCATATTAGCCCCGTCGCTGATTGGTGGATTTTGCGCGTTGGAGCATGCGCTGAAAGGACTTTTTCTCAGCGGCTCTGTATTAAATCTCGCGCATGCGTCAGTGGCTGTCACTAGAGCCTTCCCGAGAGGTGACATCTATACGATTATCTATACGATTATCTATACGATTATCTATACGATTATCTATAGGATTATCTAGACGATTATCTAGATTATCTAGACGATTATCTATACGATTATTTATACGATTATCTATACGATTATCTATACGATTATCTATACGATTATCTATACGATTATCTATACGATTATCTATACGATTATCTATACGATTATCTATACGATTATCTATACGATTATCTATACGATTATCTAGACGATTATCTAGACGATTATCTAGACGATTATCTAGACGATTATCTAGACGATTATCTAGACGATTATCTAGACAATTATCTATACGATTATCTATACGATTATCTATACGATTATCTAGACGATTATCTAGACGATTATCTAGACGATTATCTAGACGATTATCTATACGATTATCTATACGATTATCTATACGATTATCTATACGATTATCTATACGATTATCTATACGATTATCTATACGATTATCACTCTCGTACCCAGAGCTCGTCTGCTCGCAGGGGAGGCTCTGGGGACATCCATATTAGCCCCGTCGCTGATTGGTGGATTTTGCGCGTTGGAGCATGCGCTGAAAGGACTTTTCCTCAGCGGCTCTGTATTAAATCTCGCGCATGCGTCAGTGGTTGTCACTAGAGCCTTCCCGAGAGGTGACATCTATACGATTATGTATACGATTATCTATAGGATTATCTAGACGATTATCTAGACGATTATCTATAAGATTATTTATACGATTATCTATAAGATTATCTATACGATTATCTATACGATTATCTATACGATTATCTATACGATTATCTATAGGATTATCTATACGATTATCTATACGATTATCTATACGACTATCTATACGATTATCTATACGATTATCTATACGATTATCTATACGATTATCTATACGATTATCTATACGATTATCTATACGATTATCTATAGGATTATCTATAGGATTATCTATAGGATTATCTAGACGATTATCTAGACGATTATCTAGACGATTATCTATACGACTATCTATACGATTATCTATACGATTATCTAGACGATTATCTAGACGATTATCTAGACGATTATCTATACGATTATCTATACGATTATCTATACGATTATCTAGACGATTATCTATACGATAATCTATACGATTATCTATACGATTATTTATACGATTATCTATACGATTATCTATACGATTATCTATACGATTATCTATACGATTATCTATACGATTATCTATACGATTATCTATACGATTATCTATACGATTATCTATACGATTATCTATACGATTATCTACACGATTATCTATACGATTATCACTCTCGTACCCAGAACTTGTCTGCTCGCAGGTGGAGGCTCTGGGAACATCCATATTAGCCCCGTCGCTGATTGGTGGATGTTGCGCGTTGGAGCATGCGCTGAAAGGACTTTTTCTCAGCGGCTCTGTATTAAATCTCGCTCATGCGTCAGTGGCTGTCACTAGAGCCTTCCCGAGAGGTGACATCTATACGATTATCTATACGATTATCTATACGATTATCCATACGATTATCTATAGGATTATCTAGACGATTATCTATACGATTATTTATACGATTATCTATAAGATTATCTATACGATTATCTATACGATTATCTATACGATTATCTATACGATTATCTATACGATTATCTATACGATTATCTATACGATTATCTATACGATTATCTATACGATTATCTATAGGATTATCTATAGGATTATCTATAGGATTATCTAGACGATTATCTATACGATTATCTATACGATTATCTATACGATTATCTATACGATTATCTATACGATTATCTATACGATTATCTAGACGATTATCTAGACGATTATCTAGACGATTATCTAGACGATTATCTATACGATTATCTATACGATTATCTATACGATTATCTATACGATTATCTATACGATTATCTATACGATTATCTATACGATTATCTATACGATTATCTAAACGATTATCTAGACGATTATCTAGACGATTATCTAGACGATTATCTAGACGATTATCTAGACGATTATCTAGACGATTATCTAGACGATTATCTAGACGATTATCTAGACGATTATCTAGACGATTATCTAGACGATTATCTAGACGATTATCTAGACGATTATCTAGACGATTATCTAGACGATTATCTAGACGATTATCTAGACGATTATCTAGACGATTATCTAGACGATTATCTATACGATTATCTATACGATTATCTAGACGATTATCTAGACGATTATCTAGACGATTATCTAGACGATTATTTAGACGATTATCTAGACGATTATCTAGACGATTATCTAGACGATTATCTAGACGATTATCTAGACGATTATCTATACGATTATCTATACGATTATTTATACGATTATCTATACGATTATCTAGACGATTATCTATACGATTATCTATACGATTATCTATACGATTATCTATACGATTATCTATACGATTATCTATACGATTATCTAGACGATTATCTAGACGATTATCTAGACGATTATCACTCTCGTACCCAGAGCTCGTCTGCTCGCAGGGGAGACTCTGGGGACATCCATATTAGCCCCGTCGCTGAATGGTGGATTTTGCGCGTTGGAGCATGCGCTGAAAGGACTTTTTCTCAGCGGCTCTGTATTAAATCTCGTGCATGCGTCAGTGGCTGTCACTAGAGCCTTCCCGAGAGGTGACATCTATACGATTATGTATACGATTATGTATGCGATTATGTATACGATTATCTAAACGATTATCTATACGATTATCTATACGATTATCTATACGATTATCTATACGATTATCTATACGATTATCTATACGATTATCTATACGATTATCTATACGATTATCTATACGATTATCTAGACGATTATCTATACGATTATCTATACGATTATCTATACGATTATCTATACGATTATCTACACGATTATCTATACGATTATCACTCTCGTACCCAGAGCTCGTCTGCTCGCAGGGGGAGGCTCTGGGAACATCCATATTAGCCCCGTCGCTGATTGGTGGATTTTGCGCGTTGGAGCATGCGCTGAAAGGACTTTTTCTCAGCGGCTCTGTATTAAATCTCGCGCATGCGTCAGTGGCTGTCACTAGAGCCTTCCCGAGAGGTGACATCTATACGATTATCTATAGGATTATCTATAGGATTATCTAGACGATTATCTATACGATTATCTATACGATTATCTATACGATTATCTATAGGATTATCTAGACGATTATCTATACGATTATCTAGACGATTATCTAGACGATTATCTATACGATTATTTATACGATTATCTATACGATTATCTATACGATTATCTATACGATTATCTATACGATTATCTATACGATTATCTATACGATTATCTATATGATTATCTATACGATTATCTATACGATTATCTATACGATTATCTATACGATTATCTATACGATTATCTATACGATTATCACTCTCGTACCCAGAGCTCGTCTGCTCCCAGGGGAGGCTCTGGGGACATCCATATTAGCCCCGTCGCTGATTGGTGGATTTTGCGCGTTGGAGCATGCGCTGAAAGGACTTTTTCTCAGCGGCTCTGTATTAAATCTCGCGCATGCGTCAGAGGCTGTCACTAGAGCCTTCCCGAGAGGTGACATCTATACGATTATCTATACGATTATCTATACGATTATCTATACGATTATCTATAGGATCATCTAGACGATTATCTAGATTATCTAGACGATCATCTATACGATTATTTATACGATTATTTATACGATTATCTATACGATTATCTATACGATTATCTATACGATTATCTATACGATTATCTATACGATTATCTATACGATTATCTATACGATTATCTATACGATTATCTATACGATTATCACTCTCGTACCCAGAGCTCGTCTGCTCGCAGGGGAGGCTCTGGGGACATCCATATTAGCCCCGTCGCTGATTGGTGGATTTTGCGCGTTGGAGCATGCGCTGAAAGGACTTTTTCTCAGCGGCTCTGTATTAAATCTCGCGCATGCGTCAGTGGCTGTCACTAGAGCCTTCCCGAGAGGTGACATCTATACGATTATCTATACGATTATCTATAGGATTATCTAGACGATTATCTAGATTATCTAGACGATTATCTATACGATTATTTATACGATTATCTATACGATTATCTAGACGATTATCTATACGATTATCTATACGATTATCTATACGATTATCTATACGATTATCTATACGATTATCTATACGATTATCTAGACGATTATCTAGACGATTATCTAGACGATTATCACTCTCGTACCCAGAGCTCGTCTGCTCGCAGGGGAGACTCTGGGGACATCCATATTAGCCCCGTCGCTGAATGGTGGATTTTGCGCGTTGGAGCATGCGCTGAAAGGACTTTTTCTCAGCGGCTCTGTATTAAATCTCGTGCATGCGTCAGTGGCTGTCACTAGAGCCTTCCCGAGAGGTGACATCTATACGATTATGTATACGATTATGTATGCGATTATGTATACGATTATCTAAACGATTATCTATACGATTATCTATACGATTATCTATACGATTATCTATACGATTATCTATACGATTATCTATACGATTATCTATACGATTATCTATACGATTATCTATACGATTATCTAGACGATTATCTATACGATTATCTATACGATTATCTATACGATTATCTATACGATTATCTACACGATTATCTATACGATTATCACTCTCGTACCCAGAGCTCGTCTGCTCGCAGGGGGAGGCTCTGGGAACATCCATATTAGCCCCGTCGCTGATTGGTGGATTTTGCGCGTTGGAGCATGCGCTGAAGGACTTTTTCTCAGCGGCTCTGTATTAAATCTCGCGCATGCGTCAGTGGCTGTCACTAGAGCCTTCCCGAGAGGTGACATCTATACGATTATCTATAGGATTATCTATAGGATTATCTAGACGATTATCTATACGATTATCTATACGATTATCTATACGATTATCTATAGGATTATCTAGACGATTATCTATACGATTATCTAGACGATTATCTAGACGATTATCTATACGATTATTTATACGATTATCTATACGATTATCTATACGATTATCTATACGATTATCTATACGATTATCTATACGATTATCTATACGATTATCTATATGATTATCTATACGATTATCTATACGATTATCTATACGATTATCTATACGATTATCTATACGATTATCTATACGATTATCACTCTCGTACCCAGAGCTCGTCTGCTCCCAGGGGAGGCTCTGGGGACATCCATATTAGCCCCGTCGCTGATTGGTGGATTTTGCGCGTTGGAGCATGCGCTGAAAGGACTTTTTCTCAGCGGCTCTGTATTAAATCTCGCGCATGCGTCAGAGGCTGTCACTAGAGCCTTCCCGAGAGGTGACATCTATACGATTATCTATACGATTATCTATACGATTATCTATACGATTATCTATAGGATCATCTAGACGATTATCTAGATTATCTAGACGATCATCTATACGATTATTTATACGATTATCTATACGATTATCTATACGATTATCTATACGATTATCTATACGATTATCTATACGATTATCTATACGATTATCTATACGATTATCTATACGATTATCTATACGATTATCTATACGATTATCTAGACGATTATCTAGACGATTATCTAGACGATTATCTAGACGATTATCTAGACGATTATCTAGACAATTATCTATACGATTATCTATACGATTATCTATACGATTATCTAGACGATTATCTAGACGATTATCTAGACGATTATCTAGACGATTATCTATACGATTATCTAGACGATTATCTAGACGATTATCTATACGATTATCTAGACGATTATCTATACGATTATTTATACGATTATCTATACGATTATCTATACGATTATCTATACGATTATCTATACGATTATCTATACGATTATCTATACGATTATCTATATGATTATCTATACGATTATCTATACGATTATCTATACGATTATCTATACGATTATCTATACGATTATCTATACGATTATCTATACGATTATCTATACGATTATCTATACGATTATCTATACGATTATCACTCTCGTACCCAGAGCTCGTCTGCTCGCAGGGGAGGCTCTGGGACATCCATATTAGCCCCGTCGCTGATTGGTGGATTTTGCGCGTTGGAGCATGCGCTGAAAGGACTTTTCCTCAGCGGCTCTGTATTAAATCTCGCGCATGCGTCAGTGGTTGTCACTAGAGCCTTCCCGAGAGGTGACATCTATACGATTATGTATACGATTATCTATAGGATTATCTAGACGATTATCTAGACGATTATCTATACGATTATTTATACGATTATCTATAAGATTATCTATACGATTATCTATACGATTATCTATACGATTATCTATACGATTATCTATACGATTATCTATACGATTATCTATACGATTATCTATACGACTATCTATACGATTATCTATACGATTATCTATACGATTATCTATACGATTATCTATACGATTATCTATACGATTATCTATACGATTATCTATACGATTATCTATAGGATTATCTATAGGATTATCTAGACGATTATCTAGACGATTATCTAGACGATTATCTATACGACTATCTATACGATTATCTATACGATTATCTAGACGATTATCTAGACGATTATCTAGACGATTATCTATACGATTATCTATACGATTATCTATAGGATTATCTAGACGATTATCTATACGATTATCTATACGATTATCTATACGATTATTTATACGATTATCTATACGATTATCTATACGATTATCTATACAATTATCTATACGATTATCTATACGATTATCTATACGATTATCTATACGATTATCTATACGATTATCACTCTCGTACCCAGAGCTCGTCTGCTCGCAGGGGAGGCTCTGGGGACATCCATATTAGCCCCGTCGCTGATTGGTGGATTTTGCGCGTTGGAGCATGCGCTGAAAGGACTTTTTCTCAGCGGCTCTGTATTAAATCTCGCGCATGCGTCAGTGGCTGTCACTAGAGCCTTCCCGAGAGGTGACATCTATACGATTATCTATACGATTATCTATAGGATTATCTAGACGATTATCTAGATTATCTAGACGATTATCTATACGATTATTTATACGATTATCTATACGATTATCTATACGATTATCTATACGATTATCTATACGATTATCTATACGATTATCTATACGATTATCTATACGATTATCTATACGATTATCTAGACGATTATCTAGACGATTATCTAGACGATTATCTATACGATTATCTAGACGATTATCTAGACAATTATCTATACGATTATCTATACGATTATCTATACGTTATCTAGACGATTATCTAGACGATTATCTAGACGATTATCTAGACGATTATCTATACGATTATCTATAGGATTATCTAGACGATTATCTATACGATTATCTAGACGATTATCTATACGATTATTTATACGATTATCTATACGATTATCTATACGATTATCTATACGATTATCTATACGATTATCTATACGATTATCTATACGATTATCTATACGATTATCTATATGATTATCTATACGATTATCTATACGATTATCTATACGATTATCTATACGATTATCTATACGATTATCTATACGATTATCTATACGATTATCTATACGATTATCACTCTCGTACCCAGAGCTCGTCTGCTCGCAGGGGAGGCTCTGGGGACATCCATATTAGCCCCGTCGCTGATTGGTGGATTTTGCGCGTTGGAGCATGCGCTGAAAGGACTTTTCCTCAGCGGCTCTGTATTAAATCTCGCGCATGCGTCAGTGGTTGTCACTAGAGCCTTCCCGAGAGGTGACATCTATACGATTATGT
Source organism: Scolanthus callimorphus (assembly GCA_033964015.1). NCBI lineage: Eukaryota > Metazoa > Cnidaria > Anthozoa > Actiniaria > Edwardsiidae > Scolanthus > Scolanthus callimorphus. The sequence continues at coordinate 29,526,726 of CM066921.1, forward strand.
ATACGATTATCTATAGGATTATCTAGACGATTATCTAGACGATTATCTATACGATTATTTATACGATTATCTATAAGATTATCTATACGATTATCTATACGATTATCTATACGATTATCTATACGATTATCTATAGGATTATCTATACGATTATCTATACGATTATCTATACGACTATCTATACGATTATCTATACGATTATCTATACGATTATCTATACGATTATCTATACGATTATCTATACGATTATCTATACGATTATCTATAGGATTATCTATAGGATTATCTATAGGATTATCTATAGGATTATCTAGACGATTATCTAGACGATTATCTAGACGATTATCGCTACGACTATCTATACGATTATCTATACGATTATCTAGACGATTATCTAGACGATTATCTATACGATTATCTATACGATTATCTATAGGATTATCTATAGGATTATCTATAGGATTATCTAGACGATTATCTAGACGATTATCTAGACGATTATCTAGACGATTATCTATACGATTATCTATACGATTATCTATACGATTATTTATACGATTATCTATACGATTATCTATACGATTATCTATACGATTATCTATACGATTATCTATACGATTATCTATACGATTATCTATACGATTATCTATACGATTATCTATACGATTATCTACACGATTATCTATACGATTATCACTCTCGTACCCAGAACTTGTCTGCTCGCAGGTGGAGGCTCTGGGAACATCCATATTAGCCCCGTCGCTGATTGGTGGATGTTGCGCGTTGGAGCATGCGCTGAAAGGACTTTTTCTCAGCGGCTCTGTATTAAATCTCGCTCATGCGTCAGTGGATGTCACTAGAGCCTTCCCGAGAGGTGACATTATACGATTATCTATACGATTATCTATACGATTATCCATACGATTATCTATAGGATTATCTAGACGATTATCTATACGATTATTCATACGATTATCTATAAGATTATCTATACGATTATCTATACGATTATCTATACGATTATCTATACGATTATCACTCTCGTACCCAGAGCTCGTCTGCTCGCAGGGGAGACTCTGGGGACATCCATATTAGCCCCGTCGCTGATTGGTGGATTTTGCGCGTTGGAGCATGCGCTGAAAGGACTTTTTCTCAGCGGCTCTGTATTAAATCTCGCGATTATCTATACGATTATCTATACGATTATCTATACGATTATCTTGACGATTATCTTGACGATTATCTTGACGATTATCTTTACGATTATCTTTACGATTATCTTGACGATGATCTATACGATGATCTTTACGATTATCTATACGGTTATCTAGACGATTATCTAGACGATTATCTATACGATTATCTATACGATTATCTATACGATTATCTATACGATTATCTATACAAATACGAGTTTTAAAACTAAATGCTGAGAAAAATTAATGATTTATTTCTTTTCGATGCAACTCGAGTGCCATTTCTCCAGGAGGTCTTCGGCGCCAGTTTTCCCCGCCAGAAAAAGGGGGAGGGATCGAGATAACCTATTTTACGTGTAGGGAAAATAAGTCAACTGAAATATGTGAAAAAATTGTGTGTAAAGCATTTCATGTTTTGCTCGATAAAACTGGTATTTTTGTGTTTGGGTGTCACATTTGCGTTTTTTGCAGATTGTGCTACTTGACAAATGCATGGTAAAGTTAGAGGTGTGGACAAGAACTGTTTTTGGTTGTTCGAAAGTCTAGACAGAAAGAAAGCATGTTCCCAAAAATGCGGTAAGATCAATGGCGGATCCAGGATTTTAAGGGGGGGGGGGGGGGGGTTCATTCTTGCTGATGAAGTGCAACGTATGAGGAAACATTTCTTTTTCGTTTTTTTAGCGTTATCCTGAAATGGTTGTTACATTATGAATTTAATGTACTGGTATACATTGGTTCACATAAAGAAAAGAAGCACTCTGAAATGACAAAAGGTCTTTAGCGAACCGATCCTAAAAAATCGGTTCGTTGGGAGACGGGGGGTCCATTTGCACCCGATGAACCCCCTGGATCCCCCTGCAAAAATGTGGTACAAGGTGTTGTTCGCATTCGTGTTTTTCCTTTGCAGAACCCTTTCGTGTATTACAAATGCAAAATTTAGGTTGGGCCTCAGCTCTCGGCATGTGCAATGTGCGTTTATTAAGGAGGCTGCCTACAATTTTTTCTGCTCTCCGCCACCAACTTTGTTTGCCTGCTGGTCAGGCTCAAAAACATGTACCGGTCTGAACTTTCACATGGTTATCCTGGAGGGTTTGAACTTTGTTGTAGTGTGCATTTTGTTGTGATCGGAGTTGCTATAGCAACGTTATAACCACACCCTTGTTTACAATACGCAGCCATCAGTCGCGTTGCTCGACCTAAACTTTTAAAATGACACCCCTCGCACCCCTTCACTGATTACAGGGAAAACCACGTGAAAGCTACAACTGGTGAAAACAAAGTACAATGACAAAAACCGGCTCGAGCAAACCGAAAGAGTAGTGAAGTTTAGCATTTTTTCTCGGTGCCTTAAAATACTTCAATGAACTCAAGACTTGGAGGTTATCTTTGGTATATATTCAAGAATAATTTACGGAAGTATCAAAAACTTTTACATATGAGATTTGTGTCAGAGGCGAAAAGTGTAAGTTTTATAACAAACGGAAGATTTATAATATAATTTCTCAAATTTTGCAGTTTCCTTGAACACATGCCAAACAAGATCGGAAGCATTCTAAGAAGTGAAAATTGGCTGGTACATTGCCTTGGGTTTGTAGATTATTCGGGCGGCGGGGATTTCTTAATTCCGCAGATATTAGCCATTATTTTTCAAGGAAATACTTTGCGGCATAAATAACTTTGACATTTTGGAGACTGAAAAAGTCCGTTCGAGTAACATAAATCGGCCCAATGAATTCTCTCCAAACTTGCTGTGATTAATGTTAGCTACTCAGGGATTAGTGTGAGGGGTGTCATTTTAAAAGTTTAGGTCGCGCAACGCGTCTGATGGCTGCTAATTATAAACAAGGGTGTGGTTATAACGTTGCTATAGCAACTCCGATCACAACAAAATGCACACTACAATAAAGTTCAAACCCTCCAGGGTAACCATGTGAAAGTTCAGACTGGTACAGGTTTTTGAGCCTGAACAGCAGGCATACAAAGATTGGGTGTTGAGGGCAGAAAAAATTGTAGGCAGCCTCCTTAAGGTATGAGTAACGATTGGGTGCTGAGGCAGAAAAAATTGTAGGCAGCCTCCTTAAGGTATGAGTATACCTTTGAAGCGTGTCGCGGAAAAAAAATTCGTATCGCGTCACAATTTACACCACAAACGTCGTTCATATATCATGTTAAAGTTAAAAGGTTGGGCTATCTGATGAATAACTTTGTTTTCACTATATTGTACATTAACATATGAGCAGTTGAAACGCGAAACGGGCCTTATCCCGAAACAGGGCTACGTTTTCAAGGACTGCGAGGCACCATCTCAAGTTCGGCATTTCGCTTGCGCAAAACCGGCGTAGGCATTTCGCGTTGCGTTTGCTCATGTTGTGCCACCTGACTGGCTAGCCTGTCTTCTCAAAATCCTGTTTGTTATGCACGGCAGCAGTTTGTGTGTTGTTTTCGCGTTGCCTTGAATTCGCCGAGGCAATGAGGTGCGCAGCGAGACAGTTTTCTGTACAGTTTTGTTGTAGTAAAAATAATAGGGCGGAAATTCCTATGGGAAAAGACGTATTACACGTGACGACTTGCCGTTCGTGTTCTTGGCCAAGGCGTCTTGCTAACACGCGCTAGTATGCTTGCTCGCCAAGTCACGCCTTTGTGACACCCTCTGGCCTTTTACTTGGCCAATGCGGTTCAATCGACCTCTCTTTTGCGGCATAACATGAGCAGTTGAAACGCGAAACGGGCCTTATCCCAGAACAGGGCTACGTTTTCAAGGACTGCGAGGCACCATCTCAAGTTCGGCATTTCGCTTGCGCAAAACCGGCGTAGGCATTTCGCGTTGCGTTTGCTCATGTTGTGCCACCTGACTGGCTAGCCTGTCTTCTCAAAATCCTGTTTGTTATGCACGGCAGCAGTTTGTGTGTTGTTTTCGCGTTGCCTTGAATTCGCCGAGGCAATGAGGTGCGCAGCGAGACAGTTTTCTTGTACAGTTTTGTTGTAGTAAAAATAATAGGGCGGAAATTCCTATGGGAAAAGACGTATTACACGTGACGACTTGCCGTTCGTGTTCTTGGCCAAGGCGTCTTGCTAACACGCGCTAGTATGCTTGCTCGCCAAGTCACGCCTTTGTGACACCCTCTGGCCTTTTACTTGGCCAATGCGGTTCAATCGACCTCTCTTTTGCGGCATAACGTGCCACCTGACTGGCTAGCCTGTCTTCTCAAAATCCTGTTTGTTATGCACGGCAGCAGTTTGTGTGTTGTTTTCGCGTTGCCTTGAATTCGCCGAGGCAATGAGGTGCGCAGCGAGACAGTTTTCTTGTACAGTTTTGTTGTAGTAAAATAATAGGGCGGAAATTCCTATGGGAAAAGACGTATTACACGTGACGACTTGCCGTTCGTGTTCTTGGCCAAGGCGTCTTGCTAACACGCGCTAGTATGCTTGCTCGCCAAGTCACGCCTTTGTGACACCCTCTGGCCTTTTACTTGGCCAATGCGGTTCAATCGACCTCTCTTTTGCGGCATAACATGAGCAGTTGAAACGCGAAACGGGCCTTATCCCAAAACAGGGCTACGTTTTCAAGGACTGCGAGGCACCATCTCAAGTTCGGCATTTCGCATGCGCAAAACCGGCGTAGGCATTTCGCGTTGCGTTTGCTCATGTTGTGCCACCTGACTGGCTAGCCTGTCTTCTCAAAATCCTGTTTGTTATGCACGGCAGCAGTTTGTGTGTTGTTTTCGCGTTGCCTTGAATTCGCCGAGGCAATGAGGTGCGCAGCGAGACAGTTTTCTTGTACAGTTTTGTTGTAGTAAAAATAATAGGGCGGAAATTCCTATGGGAAAAGACGTATTACACGTGACGACTTGCCGTTCGTGTTCTTGGCCAAGGCGTCTTGCTAACACGCGCTAGTATGCTTGCTCGCCAAGTCACGCCTTTGTGACACCCTCTGGCCTTTTACTTGGCCAATGCGGTTCAATCGACCTCTCTTTTGCGGCATAACATGAGCAGTTGAAACGCGAAACGGGCCTTATCCCAAAACAGGGCTACGTTTTCAAGGACTGCGAGGCACCATCTCAAGTTCGGCATTTCGCATGCGCAAAACCGGCGTAGGCATTTCGCGTTGCGTTTGCTCATGTTGTGCCACCTGACTGGCTAGCCTGTCTTCTCAAAATCCTGTTTGTTATGCACGGCAGCAGTTTGTGTGTTGTTTTCGCGTTGCCTTGAATTCGCCGAGGCAATGAGGTGCGCAGCGAGACAGTTTTCTTGTACAGTTTTGTTGTAGTAAAAATAATAGGGCGGAAATTCCTATGGGAAAAGACGTATTACACGTGACGACTTGCCGTTCGTGTTCTTGGCCAAGGCGTCTTGCTAACACGCGCTAGTATGCTTGCTCGCCAAGTCACGCCTTTGTGACACCCTCTGGCCTTTTACTTGGCCAATGCGGTTCAATCGACCTCTCTTTTGCGGCATAACATGAGCAGTTGAAACGCGAAACGGGCCTTATCCCAAAACAGGGCTACGTTTTCAAGGACTGCGAGGCACCATCTCAAGTTCGGCATTTCGCTTGCGCAAAACCGGCGTAGGCATTTCGCGTTGCGTTTGCTCATGTTGTGCCACCTGACTGGCTAGCCTGTCTTCTCAAAATCCTGTTTGTTATGCACGGCAGCAGTTTGTGTGTTGTTTTCGCGTTGCCTTGAATTCGCCGAGGCAATGAGGTGCGCAGCGAGACAGTTTTCTTGTACAGTTTTGTTGTAGTAAAAATAATAGGGCGGAAATTCCTATGGGAAAAGACGTATTACACGTGACGACTTGCCGTTCGTGTTCTTGGCCAAGGCGTCTTGCTAACACGCGCTAGTATGCTTGCTCGCCAAGTCACGCCTTTGTGACACCCTCTGGCCTTTTACTTGGCCAATGCGGTTCAATCGACCTCTCTTTTGCGGCATAACATGAGCAGTTGAAACGCGAAACGGGCCTTATCCCAAAACAGGGCTACGTTTTCAAGGACTGCGAGGCACCATCTCAAGTTCGGCATTTCGCATGCGCAAACCGGCGTAGGCATTTCGCGTTGCGTTTGCTCATGTTGTGCCACCTGACTGGCTAGCCTGTCTTCTCAAAATCCTGTTTGTTATGCACGGCAGCAGTTTGTGTGTTGTTTTCGCGTTGCCTTGAATTCGCCGAGGCAATGAGGTGCGCAGCGAGACAGTTTTCTTGTACAGTTTTGTTGTAGTAAAAATAATAGGGCGGAAATTCCTATGGGAAAAGACGTATTACACGTGACGACTTGCCGTTCGTGTTCTTGGCCAAGGCGTCTTGCTAACACGCGCTAGTATGCTTGCTCGCCAAGTCACGCCTTTGTGACACCCTCTGGCCTTTTACTTGGCCAATGCGGTTCAATCGACCTCTCTTTTGCGGCATAACATGAGCAGTTGAAACGCGAAACGGGCCTTATCCCAAAACAGGGCTACGTTTTCAAGGACTGCGAGGCACCATCTCAAGTTCGGCATTTCGCTTGCGCAAAACCGGCGTAGGCATTTCGCGTTGCGTTTGCTCATGTTGTGCCACCTGACTGGCTAGCCTGTCTTCTCAAAATCCTGTTTGTTATGCACGGCAGCAGTTTGTGTGTTGTTTTCGCGTTGCCTTGAATTCGCCGAGGCAATGAGGTGCGCAGCGAGACAGTTTTCTTGTACAGTTTTGTTGTAGTAAAAATAATAGGGCGGAAATTCCTATGGGAAAAGACGTATTACACGTGACGACTTGCCGTTCGTGTTCTTGGCCAAGGCGTCTTGCTAACACGCGCTAGTATGCTTGCTCGCCAAGTCACGCCTTTGTGACACCCTCTGGCCTTTTACTTGGCCAATGCGGTTCAATCGACCTCTCTTTTGCGGCATAACATGAGCAGTTGAAACGCGAAACGGGCCTTATCCCAAAACAGGGCTACGTTTTCAAGGACTGCGAGGCACCATCTCAAGTTCGGCATTTCGCATGCGCAAAACCGGCGTAGGCATTTCGCGTTGCGTTTGCTCATGTTGTGCCACCTGACTGGCTAGCCTGTCTTCTCAAAATCCTGTTTGTTATGCACGGCAGCAGTTTGTGTGTTGTTTTCGCGTTGCCTTGAATTCGCCGAGGCAATGAGGTGCGCAGCGAGACAGTTTTCTTGTACAGTTTTGTTGTAGTAAAAATAATAGGGCGGAAATTCCTATGGGAAAAGACGTATTACACGTGACGACTTGCCGTTCGTGTTCTTGGCCAAGGCGTCTTGCTAACACGCGCTAGTATGCTTGCTCGCCAAGTCACGCCTTTGTGACACCCTCTGGCCTTTTACTTGGCCAATGCGGTTCAATCGACCTCTCTTTTGCGGCATAACATGAGCAGTTGAAACGCGAAACGGGCCTTATCCCAAAACAGGGCTACGTTTTCAAGGACTGCGAGGCACCATCTCAAGTTCGGCATTTCGCTTGCGCAAAACCGGCGTAGGCATTTCGCGTTGCGTTTGCTCATGTTGTGCCACCTGACTGGCTAGCCTGTCTTCTCAAAATCCTGTTTGTTATGCACGGCAGCAGTTTGTGTGTTGTTTTCGCGTTGCCTTGAATTCGCCGAGGCAATGAGGTGCGCAGCGAGACAGTTTTCTTGTACAGTTTTGTTGTAGTAAAAATAATAGGGCGGAAATTCCTATGGGAAAAGACGTATTACACGTGACGACTTGCCGTTCGTGTTCTTGGCCAAGGCGTCTTGCTAACACGCGCTAGTATGCTTGCTCGCCAAGTCACGCCTTTGTGACACCCTCTGGCCTTTTACTTGGCCAATGCGGTTCAATCGACCTCTCTTTTGCGGCATAACATGAGCAGTTGAAACGCGAAACGGGCCTTATCCCAAAACAGGGCTACGTTTTCAAGGACTGCGAGGCACCATCTCAAGTTCGGCATTTCGCATGCGCAAAACCGGCGTAGGCATTTCGCGTTGCGTTTGCTCATGTTGTGCCACCTGACTGGCTAGCCTGTCTTCTCAAAATCCTGTTTGTTATGCACGGCAGCAGTTTGTGTGTTGTTTTCGCGTTGCCTTGAATTCGCCGAGGCAATGAGGTGCGCAGCGAGACAGTTTTCTTGTACAGTTTTGTTGTAGTAAAAATAATAGGGCGGAAATTCCTATGGGAAAAGACGTATTACACGTGACGACTTGCCGTTCGTGTTCTTGGCCAAGGCGTCTTGCTAACACGCGCTAGTATGCTTGCTCGCCAAGTCACGCCTTTGTGACACCCTCTGGCCTTTTACTTGGCCAATGCGGTTCAATCGACCTCTCTTTTGCGGCATAACATGAGCAGTTGAAACGCGAAACGGGCCTTATCCCAAAACAGGGCTACGTTTTCAAGGACTGCGAGGCACCATCTCAAGTTCGGCATTTCGCTTGCGCAAAACCGGCGTAGGCATTTCGCGTTGCGTTTGCTCATGTTGTGCCACCTGACTGGCTAGCCTGTCTTCTCAAAATCCTGTTTGTTATGCACGGCAGCAGTTTGTGTGTTGTTTTCGCGTTGCCTTGAATTCGCCGAGGCAATGAGGTGCGCAGCGAGACAGTTTTCTTGTACAGTTTTGTTGTAGTAAAAATAATAGGGCGGAAATTCCTATGGGAAAAGACGTATTACACGTGACGACTTGCCGTTCGTGTTCTTGGCCAAGGCGTCTTGCTAACACGCGCTAGTATGCTTGCTCGCCAAGTCACGCCTTTGTGACACCCTCTGGCCTTTTACTTGGCCAATGCGGTTCAATCGACCTCTCTTTTGCGGCATAACATGAGCAGTTGAAACGCGAAACGGGCCTTATCCCAAAACAGGGCTACGTTTTCAAGGACTGCGAGGCACCATCTCAAGTTCGGCATTTCGCATGCGCAAAACCGGCGTAGGCATTTCGCGTTGCGTTTGCTCATATACTTGTTTAGCTCTAAAGAAAAAAGTACCGACTTTCTTGAAAAAGTTCCAGCTTCTTCCAATTAAGAATAAAAACTTGAATGGTTGATTAACAGCTTATAATTTTCATTAACACGATATTTCGGTCAGCCAGTACCGACCTTCTTCAGGTAATGGTGAATATTTACATTGGTAACTACTATAAATAAATAACCGTCAAAATTCAAACGTGAAATAGATACATACAAGTGGAGTGTCACGTGATAAAACGTAACAGGAAGACACAAAAATACATAGATACATAAAGATCTAACAGCTGAAATTGTTAAAATTTTCGTCTCTAGTATTGAGACCTTTGGGGGATAAAGTTTGACCTCTGTTGATAAAAAAAGCCTCCCTAGCTTTCCTAACAGAATCTCTTTTGTTAGTCAGTCGTTCTAAAGGGATAAGTAGCATGTCTGTGGATGTATGGTTAGGGGTGTTATGAAAATGGAGAGCGGCGGTAGTGGGTGTAGATTGGCTGTCAGAGTCAAGTGTGCGTCTGTGCTCATTGAAACGTTCCCGTAATTGTCGTTTGGTTTCACCTATGTATTGAAGTTTACAGCGTGATTTTAGAAGTTATCCTACGTGTTTCATTAGTTGACGAAAAAGTGTAATGTGTTAGTCCATCAGCAATATAATTACAAGTGTAACAGTTATCACCACAACGGTACGAGCCTGAAGTTTGGTTAATTACATTAGGGCTTTTTAACTGCGCTTTAACTAAAAGGTCGCGGAGGTTAGGGCTACGTCTAAACGCCACGTAGGATAACTTCTAAAATCACATGCAAAACTTCTAATGTTATATACATGATTCACTGCAAGCGCTGTAAACTTCAATACATAGGTGAAACCAAACGACAATTACGGGAACGTTTCAATGAGCACAGACGCACACTTGACTCTGACAGCCAATCTACACCCACTACCGCCGCTCTCCATTTTCATAACACCCTAACCATACATCCACAGACATGCTACTTATCCCTTTAGAACGACTGACTAACAAAAGAGATTCTGTTAGGAAAGCTAGGGAGGCTTTTTTTATCAACAGAGGTCAAACTTTATCCCCCAAAGGTCTCAATACTAGAGACGAAAATTTTAACAATTTCAGCTGTTAGATCTTTATGTATCTATGTATCTTTTTGTGTCTTCCTGTTACGTTTTATCACGTGACACTCCACTTGTATGTATCTATTTCACGTTTGAATTTTGACGGTTATTTTATTTATAGTAGTTACCAATGTAAATATTCACCATTACCTGAAGAAGGTCGGTACTGGCTGACCGAAATATCGTGTAAATGAAAATTATAAGCTGTTAATCAACCATTCAAGTTTTTATTCTTTCTTACATATCTACTGGTTGATAGGTCCTTTATTGGATCCAGCTTCAGTTTTACTTGTAAGCGGTCCTGCAAATACTTCAAAGTTTCTTCCAATTAAATTGCAAAGCTCCAAATTTAAGAAATCTATTCTTTAGAAGGTGATCTAAAAAAGGGTGTGCGGGATTTTTTATTTTCCTTTCAAAACATATTTTATGCTAATTTTGTTGTTAGCATTGCCAAAAATATCGATTTTCAACCTGTTTTACGTGATATTTCCGCAAATATGTAAAATATCAATAATCCCGCACACCTTTTTTCAGATCGCCCTCTAAGGAATACATTTTGCGGAAATCTGGAGCTTTTAACATTAACTGGAAGTGGCAGGAGCTTTTAAAAAGCAAAAATTGGTACTTTTCCTTTGAAGCACAAAACGACGAAAACGATCCATCAAAGTAACGTTGCATATAAATATACCACTTAGTAAGAAAGGCCGTTCCACAAGCTTTAAACGATATATAAATTGCCCTTGTAGTGTAAATAATGACGCGACAGTGATTTTTTTTCGCGAAAAATTGACATCCCTCGCGCAAAGGTATACTCATACCTTAAGCGCATTTGTGAAAAGTCCTGCAAAAGAATATATTGGCAGGAAGAAAGAAATTCGCATGTTTGTAACAAAATAAAATAAAATAATGTTGAGTGAAATACCAAATCGACATTTATTTTACGAAAATCTGAAAACTAGAAAGCTATTCACTGCGAAGAGTGAAGATAAAAATCATTTATCAAAAGATTTTCAAGAAATGTAAAAAAAAGGTTGCTTTGAAATTTCTGTGTCAATGTGTTGTTTTCCACATTCTGCTTAAATTATTCGATTTCTTGATGGATTCTCTTTTAAAAATTCCACCAAGTTTTAAAATTTTGAAGAAAAAAAAAACTGCAATTGTTAAACACTTTTCCCTCTTGACTTAACACAAGAAATAAAATTCGTATCTCCAAGCGGTCATGTAGTGTTCTGTTTATTATATAAACATCAATGCAATACCAAAATTCTTATTTTATTTGAGTTTTTAAACTCAAAAGCGTAAACTTTAAAGCGAGTATTGAGCAAACGTGTGTTATTTTCACGTGTGAAGATATCAAGTTTTCGCGCGGGAGATCGCCCCGGTATTTCGTCATTGGTGTTTATATAATAAAATAGGCGTATTATATGAAGGGGCAGTTATTCTAAAAGTCAAGAAAACTTGATTACTTACCTGTACTAAAGGGCTAAAACAGAAGTTTTGTCAAACGTAAGTACTCCTATAAACAACAGAACAACGAAGAAAGTGTAAATGACACTTTTAGCCACTGGCTAAAAGCGGAGCTCCCGCTTGCATGTTTCACTGTGTTGTAATGAGGCAAAAAGGTTGCCATTGTACATAGTCTGTCACCGTCAAACCACGTGACCACGCCGTTGCACCCCCCCTTGCCAAGTTTGGTTGTCTGAGGTTCATCCCTCCCAAGATATATACCGTTCTTGTTTGATGACGTCATTGATGACGTCATACCATGCGACCACGCCTTTCCCTTGCCACTTAGACAACTTCACCCAAGTTTAGTTGTCTGAGGTTCATCCCTTCCCGAGATATATACCTTTATCTAGCTCCGCTATCAAACTGGTCATGGGTTGCCTGTGCGACGACGGACACACGGACGGAAGTACTTAAACCGGAAGTCCATGAAAAACAAGGTGGATGCATATGCACATTTGTGTTATGGTTATTAATTATTATTAATTAAAACTCTCACAGTCATTCATATTTAAAACATATAAATCTCCAGATATATAAATATAATTCTATCAAAATAAAATATAAACTCTTGTTCACTTTCTCGAGTTCCTTCATCTCAATATTTAGGAGGAGGAGGAGGACAGTTCAGCAAACTATTATTTGCTCTCCTCCAACTTGATATCAATAACAAACGTCTTAAACATCTGTCTTTGGAATTAAAGTTCCATTTCAGAGTACAAGAGAGGCGGAGTTCGACCATGAGTAGTATTATCTACTCTATTTAGCTTGGTGAGGCAAAGACATTCAAACTCTTTTTACTTCTTTGTAGCAAACAACAACGGAAAGATCACGGTATATACAACCAGGTTCTCATCCTCTACGGCGAGGTTCGCTGGCACTTCCTACCTTCGCGTCTGATCTACGTCACGCTTATCATGGCCTTAGCAAGGTTAGTCGGGTAGCCTGTGGAGAGTAGCGTTCACTTCCTACCTACGCGTCTGATCAGCGTCATGGGGTGAAAAGTTCTGGATGAGAATCACTCTTGGGGAACATGGACCAATCACAACGACGCTTTTATTTTCCTCCAAATACTTAGCTTCACCGAGAAAGTCAGAAAACAAGACTTTCACCGATTCAATTTGCTGGGGACGGGAATTTCCCCCTCAGTTTTTAGTGTTTTTCACTGAAAAGAAATCATTCAGCAAACTGTTAGAATATGAATATGATATATTCACCTTGTCGTCTGGGCAAACATTTATTGGAAGTCGACCTTGCAGAACACTTGACATTGATCAGACACGAAGGTAGGAAGTGACAACGTACTCTACGGTAGCAGATGAGAATCAGGTACTCTCCACAGGGTACCCGACTAACCTTGCTGAGGCCATGATAAGCGTAACGTTGATCAGACGCGAAGGTAGGAAGTGACAACGTACTCTACCATAGCAGATGATAATCAAGTGTACGGTGTATAATGCAATTTGTACGCAGTAGTTGGTAACTATGTTGACATCGTTCAAAATCCATGCAACCCAAGATATCCAGCTTCCCTTGTGTACAGATCAAGGACGCCTTGTTTTTGAAATTACACCAAGAACAATGAGGACAAATCTGGCAGACAAGAATACGCATCAACTTCCTTCGTCATACATTGTTGCCTTCAGTGTTGTTTCTTGTAACGTAGAGAGCAATGTGAACAGCGCAGACTTCCCTGCTTATCAATCTCATTCTTTCTTCTTGCCGCAAATCTGCTTATGTTCCCTCCAATGTTGCTTCTGACAAACTGACGAGCAATACCACGCCTTCCCGCCACAGATTCCGTTACATTTTTTAAGTTTTTCCTCATTGTTCGTTTTTGAACAACTGCTGCAAGCTTTCAGCGGGGTCTTGGGGTTGGCAGAGTGTGTTTCCTTAAGATTTAACACATGAATGTCCGAGAATCCCTGGATGTAAGGTTCAAATCCTCCGTGGTATCCATGTACAGCGTATATGTGATCATCACCGTCACTCACGAGTACGCACTTGGCGCGCTTGCTAATAGAGCCGTTCACTAGAATTGGACAAACAGATTGGTATGCACCTAATTCACGAAGCACGGAAAGCAGAGTCTTTTATCATTTAGCAAAGTTGTTTGCGTGCCTGGTATATCGCGTGGTTACTTCCTCGTTGGTACGAAACACCGTTGCCACGTGTCGATGAAGAAATACGCGGCCTGAGTTTAAATCTATAAATTCACTAGTTCCTTGCATCGTGCGGATTCGTGGTGAGAATTCCTGCCTTGGACGCAAGAGATCCGGCGGGTTCTAACCCCGTGATAGCCGAATTTTTCTTTTCCTTTTTTCCCCGAAATTTCAATGACATTTTCTTTTATTTTTCTATTCTTTTATTTTTCAGAAAGAAAAGGAAAATGTCATTTTAATGTGTTTTTACCGAAAAAAAAAAACAAATCAGTTTTGGGCCCCGAAAAAGCCGTTTACGAGCAATTTACAGTTAAAACCGTTGCCACGCGAGCACCTCCCATAACTTAGAGACCGGTACAATTCTGGTACGGTACCGTCGAGCGTTCACTTCACACGGGACCTGCAGTACCGGACCGATGATTTTGGCACGGCTAGGCGTGCTTTTTGGGACCAGCAAAATCAGGTCCAACCTCGGGTGACAACGGTACCGCACTGGTTTTGATACACTTCCACAGTAAAAGCCTGGGTCTAGGTACTAACCATAACAAGGCGGCGGATGCTTAGATAAAACTTGAAACATTTTTGTGCCGGCACGGTCCCGTGTGAACACAGTAGCAAAGCGTGCCAGAATTGTACCGGTACCGTATGAACACAGTAGCAAAGCGTGCCAGAGTTGTACCGGTACCGTGTGAACACAGTAGCAAAGCGTGCAAGAGTTGTACCGGTACCGTATGAACACAGTAGCAAAGCGTGCCAGAGTTGTACCGGTACCGTATGAACAGACGGTACCATACGAGAATTGTACCGGTCCGGTTTTGTATCGGTCTCGCGTGAACGAGACCTTAGTTTCCCGTGAAGGATAATAGGTATGCAGTGAGGATAGAATACAATCAAGATTCTTACCTGGGGTCTGGATCACACAGAACGAGTCAGACGAACTGATGAACTCGAAGGTGTCGCTAAGGTAGGTGCTTTGGCTGTATGCTGTAGGCTTATCCAACACTTCACAGTCCTCTTTAAAGTAAGACGTGAACACGCTGTTGGTGAATCCACCCATCATCACGGCACCCCGTGACGTCACAGCAGCCGAGTATTCACACCTGTGGGAGCAACAAGGAAATTAGGACCACACAGCGGGGCTTACGCGCGAAACGTGCGCGAGCGGAGAACCGTGATTGTGCGAGAACAAAGGCGCATAATTTACGGTCAATCTCAAAGTCGGAGGAAGGTTCTGAAATAATCGGGTATTCAAATCAGCCTTCTTGTTATCTTTTAAAGCGCGGTATAAAAAGATATACAATAGTTTCTTGTGGCAAAGCAAGGCATATTCTTACGTGTGTGTTCTTTGATAGATACATGTACGCCTAAAGGCTTGTTAGTATAGTAGAAAATATGCTGGTGTACAAGTACACCAAGAAATACAAGGCCACGTGGGATATTCCACGCCATAACACTCGCAAACATTGAAAGAGTAGTAGTATTCATAAAAGAAGGCTATGTATAATGGACGATTCAGCTATAATGAATGCCCTCGCTGCATGTCGGCAGTTGTTACATTTCACAAAATCAAGTGCCTTGTATGCGCGCGTTGCGTACTGGGTGTTGTGTTGCATTTCAAAGACATTACCATTCTCGAACCCAGACCTCCCCAGCTTCTCACCTCGTGATGGAAGCTCTGATGATAGCCATTGTAAGGCCTTCGCTCATTGGCTGATTTTGAACACTGGGACATGCGCAGAAAGTTTCCTTCTCTCAGCGGCTCTACATAAAATCTCGCGAATGCGCCAGTGGCTGTCACCAGAGCCTTCCTCGCGGATACGAGCCGGGGAGCTCTGGGTACGAGAATGAGAGTAAAGCGTCTTCGAAACCTCCGAAAGAATCCCTCACCTGGGCACTGGCGCATTTCCGTACATCTGCTCTTGCACCCAAACCTTTTGGTCAAGATCAAAATACCATAAGTCCTTCAAGGTCGTGTTGTTGTACTCGTAACAGAACATGTTCCACAGATCGTTGGGATCGTCACTGTAGTTTGGTCTCCTCATCGATCCACCCATGATGTAGATCCTGTTACGAGAGGCATCGGGCCACATCACGTGGTTATATCGCGGCTCGGGTAGATTGATACCTTCCATAAATGGGTTGCGGTCATCGGTGCCTGAAAATACGGCAAAATAAAAGTGGCACAATGGCACGTCTATGATATACTTTCTGGGTGCTATAAAAATTAAGTGTCAAACAGTTAAATTGGCCACGCAATACCTTTGACCAGAACTGGGTCAAAATACGTCATCAGTATGGGATGTTTGGCTTGGGCGCGCAGACGCCTCTTTGCGAGAGTCTCTTTCGGCGAGCGCCCATTCGCGTACCCAGAGCTCCCCGGCTCGTCACCTCTCGGGGAGGCTCTGGTGACAGCCACCGACTCATGCTCAAAAGGAAATGGTGGTTTTATGCCTCATAATTACTTTTAGAGCGTTCAAGTCGAATGCATAGGTTGAAAAGACGACTAAGAAACGAATGCCAGTGTTATTTTGACATACATGTATACGTTTTTATAAAGCGAGATTAAGCTACTTTTATGTACGCGTGCGCGCCATTTCAGCCAATCAACGAAGGCCCTCAAATGGATGTCACCAGAGCCTCCCCTGCGAGGCGACGAGCCATGGAGCTCTGGGTTCAGCAATGGCAAGCGCCAAGTGGTGCGGCCTTCGCAGGCAAAAAAAAAGAATCGTAAAACATCATCTAAATCTCTACCATTTGTGGAGACTTAATACCTGTAATTTTGTGCCAGCGTTTAGTGGGAAAGTGAAGTGAGTACAGGTTGTTCGAGTGTTCGATATCTCGCCCATTCAGCTGTCCTGTGCCACCAAACACGTACATTGTATCACCAATAACACACGCGGTGTGCTCTGACAGATTTGGTACACGACCCTTGACTATGAATTTCTTCCAAAACTTGTTCTGAAAGACAAAGTTAAAGAGCCTGTGACAGCCGCCATTTTTGACAGCATAGCAACATACCAAGTCGGAGAGAGCATCCATTTCCATCAGCTGATTTAGAGAAAATAGAGCATTTTTCTCTATTGAATTTGGCAAATCACACACTACACATATTATATAGTACACACACCATATACTGTGTACACACCTTAAAGTTATACTGCCAGATGTTATTCCTGTGGGAGTCCCTGCCATATACATACACACACTCCCTCCAAACCATTACCATGTGATCACACACTACACACATGTATTATATAGTACACACACCATATACTGTATACACACCTTAAAGTTATACTGCCAGATATCATTTCTGTGGTAGTCCCCACCATATACATACATACAATCCCTCCACACCATTACCATGTGATCACACACTACACACATGTATTATATAACACACACCATATACTGTATGCACACCTTAAAGTTATACTGCCAGATATCATTTGTGTGGTAGTCCCCACCATATACATATATACAGTCCTTTCATGCTATTGCCATGTGATCACACACTACACACATGTATTATACACACACCATATACTGTATGCACACCTTAAAGTTATACTGCCAGATATCATTTGTGTGGTAGTCCCGCCATATACATATATACAGTCCCTTCATGCTATTGCCATGTGATCACACACTACACACATGTATTATATACTACACACACCATATACTGTATGCACACCTTAAAGTTATACTGCCAGATATCATTTGTGTGGTAGTCCCGCCATATACATATATACAGTCCCTTGATACTATTGCCATGTGACCACACACTATGCACATGTATTATACACACACCATATACTGTATACACACCTTAAAATTATACTGCCAAATATCATTCGTGTGGTAGTCCCCTCCATATAGATACAGTCCCTCCACACCATAACTATATGATCACACACTACACACATGTATTATATAGTACACACACCATATACTGTATACACACCTTAAAGTTATACTGCCAGATATCATTCGTGTGGTAGTCCCCGCCATATACATACATACAGTCCCTCCACACCACTGCTGTGTGATCACACAAGTGATCAATTGAAGGAGGCACTCGTAGCCTATACGTCCAGGTCTTTGATCTCAGGTCAAACATCTGAAAAAGAAAAAATCCCTCTAGCAAGTTGAATCTGCAAAACACTTGCAGCTAGCGAGGAATAAGCATAACTCTGATTGACCAATAGTAGGAGGAAAATTAAAGGCTGGTTTACACTTAAAGGCTGGTTTACACTTAAAGGCTGGTTTACACTTGCGATTTTTGTTGCATCTGTCACAGCGATTTTTCTCGCGCGGAGTAGCCTGCGTAGCAAGAGTTTCCGCCTGTCGAACTTCTCGCCGCTTTCTCCTCTGTTTCCTCTGGTTTCTTTTGCCTAAAACACACGGAAACGTTTGCTACACAGGCTACGCGCGACGTTGCAATTCCAACTCCCTTGTGTAAACGAGATTCAAATCCGGTGCGACTTTTGTGCTCTCTTTTCTTCAAATCGCATGAAGTTGCAAAGAGTTTCGAGCATGTTTGAAATCTCTGCGACATCACGCGACAAAAATCGCGGCTAGTTTACATTAGTGATTTTCAGTTGACGCGTAAGTGCGAGAAAAATCGCTGCGACATGCGCGACAAAAAATGCAGCAAAAATTGCAAGTGTACACAGGCCATGACAAGCGTGACGTTGATCAAACGCAGAGGTAGGAAGAGACAACAAGCTCTACCGTAGTGGATGAAAATCAGGAGCTACCGATACAACAAGGCTAAAAACAATTTATTTGTACCTCAAATTTAATAACAGGCATATGATTGACGTTGTTACCCGCAAGGACATAGAGGGCATTGTTATAGTAAACAACTGTGTGTCCTTGTCGACCTTGCACTGAAAGACAAACATTACAATGGTGTCAATGGTAATCCAAGGTTGGAATTCTGAGGACTTTCCAGGAAGGAAATGAAAATCCAGGATATTCCAGGAAATTTCTGCAGAAAGCCAAGGCAAATGCAAGGGAAGTGTTTGGAATTCACATGGATAGCCATGGGAAATCCGAACACTTCCTATTCTTCAACCATGGGAAATACAGCTTTTCCCATGGATGGTTTCTGCATAAATTCCCCATGTTCCCACAGAAAGAGGCTCTCAGAACACAGTGCCCCATGTGTAATACCTTGATTTTTTGGCCTAGGATCTCTCCATAAGAGTTTCCATTCAGCACCAAAATAGTTCAGTCTACTGTCATTCTTCTCGTCATGGGGAGGTACATGTTCTATGGAGCGCTTGTGATTGGACAGTTCCAGGAAATCTTTCTTTGCCAACTCCACTGGTAAACAATAAACAAATAAAATTGATCAGTACACCATCATCTTCATTGCCAATATTCTAGATAGAAAGATACTTTATTATTAAATATAATAATAAAAAAGATCTGCAAAACAATTTATATCCTCTGCCTTCAAATAAAAAAATAAGACTAAGATACCGGTATGTTACAAAAGATATGAGGTCTTGCACCTCTGTTGTGAGCATGCCTTATCAGGGGCGTAGCCAGGGGGTCCAGGGCCCCCCCCCCTTTCTCGGAAATTTTCCCATACATTTACTGTATTTGCTGGAGAAAATTTGCGCATTTTCGTCCCATGTTTTCACTATCCGCCCCCCCCCCTTCAGAAATTCAACTATTATGCATGCACATCTATGCCATCATCATCATTATCAACATCGTCATCATTCATCGTCGTCGTCGTCGTCGTCGCCGTCGTCGTCGTCGTCGTCGTCGTCGTCGCCGTCGTCGTCGTCGTCGTCGTCGTCGTCGTCGTCGTCGTCGTCGTCGTCGTCGTCGTCGTCGTCGTCGTCGTCGTCGTCGTCGTCGTCGTCGTCGTCGTCGTCGTCGTCGTCGTCGTCGTCGTCGTCGTCGTCGTCGTCGTCGTCGTCGTCGTCGTCGTCGTCGTCGTCGTCACCACCATCATCATCATCATCATCATCATCACTGTCACCACAATATTGTGGTTTTCATCACAAACAACACTCAGGAATTACACAATACTCACTCATCCCTGCAGGTAAATCCTTCTCACTGATAAAAACATCCCCAGTCATTCCTATGATCACATGCACATCTCTGACTGCCGAGGGCACATTGCCAATTGCTCTATAAACAAGGGACCTTAAAAAGACACAAATAGAACAGTTGTTTTCTTGACAGGGAATTTCTGCAGCAACTCATTCTGTTGGAAAGCTGATTTCCCGAAATCTGAACACTTCCCATACTTCTTCCATAGGAAATTTTCATCTTTCTCATGAATGGATTTCTGCATTCAATAATTTCCTGTGTGATACACCAACTACACTAGAGATGTATGCTAAAAGTTCATGCATGAAAAGTTAATGGAAGATTATAATGCCATGTGTGGTTCCAGAAAATAGCTCCCCCCCCCCACAGAAGGGTGTTGAAAGGTGACCCCCCCCCCCCAACCCTCTTTCAAAAAGGAAAATATGTACAGTATTTGTATGGAGGAAATCAGGTAAATTGACTCCCCCACGCCTCTGGAATTTCCAATCCCTTCCTTGGGCAAGGGGAGAGGGGGAGGGGGAAGGATGGATATTTTCTTGAACCACACCATGCATCAGTAGTCCAATTGTTTCAGTTTACATTATGACACATTGTGCAATTTCTGAAACATTCCATACCCCTACCATGGAAGGAATTGGGAATTCCAGAGGGGTGTGGGGTCAATTTACCTGTTTTTCTTTGAAAATTCCAGAGGGGTGGGGTTGGGGGGAGGGGGGTATTAAAGTGCATTCCCTCCATGGTGGGGGTATGGATTTTTTTCTGGAATTGCACATTGTATTTTGACCACAAATTGTACTTACTTGGGCATCCACTTTCATAGGGAGACTTAAGCTGATTTTCAATTTTTTTCAAATTTTCAACTTATCAAACTTATCTGATGGGACCAGAAATTTTTAGTAAAAATAAAAATTTATTTACTGATAGCTTTCAGCAACCACGTACAGTATACTCAGAAGAAAATAATGCTTACCTTCTATAAAGAGCTTTACTCTCAGATGGAACTGTGCACAAATATCGGCCTATAAAGTAGCTAGGTCTCTTGGCCTCAGAGCTTGGCATACGACAGAATGTGATGCAGTTGGTGAAATCACGAATTGCTGCAAAATAGCTCTTTAGTTTGAGATGCATCAGTCCTCTGGAATAAAAAATATTTTAAAAATACTTGTAAATATGAATGGTAGTAAGATTAAGAGGGTTTTATGTTAATGTACAGTACCAACGGAGCTCCAGCGCGGACCAAAGGCCCGTCCTAGCAGAATATGCAATATACCTAAGGAAAATACTGTAACTTATCAAAGTTGAATTATACAGCTAAAATCATTGCATCACAGCAACGATTTGTTTTTGGCTTTGCTGTTCTGCCAGTCAAATCTTATGAGCCAATCAGATTCTTGTCCTGTTTCGCCTAGTGCAGTCGACTGGCTTTCCGTCTCGACGTTGTCTGGTTTCAGTTCAGAGAGAAGCCAGTTGACTGCACTAGGTGAAACAGGGCAAGAGTTTCATTGGCTCAGAGAGTTTGATTGGCGGAACAGCAAAGTCAAAAATCTACTAGAAGCATACTACCTTCAAGTTGTTGCTTAAACATACTCTGCAATTGTGCATATTGAATAAACTGTTATTATTATTATTCACCTGTTATTGAGAAGTGCTGTTTTGAGCTCTAACAAAGGCTCACAATTTCTTATCTCCAGCTTTTTCTCTGATTCCAAGGAGGTTATTTTATCGAGTGCCTCAGAATACAGGTGTCTTGCACCCTCAAAATCTCCCGCCCTAAACTTATCATTGCCTTGCTGCTTCAGTTTGAGCAGCATGTTCTGAGAATCCTCATCTAGATGGATGGATGGGGAGCGTAAACCAGTAAGGATGCAGCTTCGAGGCATCTTTGTGAGGTTTTCCTACAAACATGGATAGAGAGCTTCAATCAATGAACCATGGGGGGGGGGGGGGGGGGGGGGGGGCATGCTTATTGTTTATTTCCATCCATAATTGGAGTACAGAAAACTGAATTACAGGTAAGGTCAGCAAAAAAAAGATACTGCATAAATTGTCTGGATACAGGGTTATTATCCCTTTGACTACTGAAATAGTGTCATGTTTTCCTTGAATGTACACTTGGAGAGGGGAGAGCAGAAACTTCAGGTCAGAGCTAAAGAATATTAGGTACTTTGAAATAAGGCTGCAGCTTGCTGATTGTGTTTGGTTTAGTTTAGAAATTTATGTGAAAAAGAGTGCGTTTTTGCACGTCAAAAATCATGTGTTATTTTGTTTAAAAAAAAGTGGTTGTTTCTGTGACAAATTAGAGTCTCTAATCCTCTCAGCTTCTCTGGTCAGTAGCACTATCAGTCTTCTATGCAATTTACCATAGATCCAGTGTCAGTCTGCAGTGATTTTGAAAGTAGAGCCTTTTAAGTTACTGCTTGTAGCGGTACATGTAGCAATCAAGGGGGAGGGGTGCATAGTGTTGTTCTAGTACAAGCTTGGATGGCACTATTGGCTGCGTGCTGCATATTTTGCAAATTTAGGTCTGGATAGGGTACAGCCCTACCCTTAAATTTAGGGAGTACCCCCTGGGGTAGAAAAAGAAAAGAAAAGGCGGCTTTAGTAGTCAAGGGTTAAAATAATTCAAGGAGTTTCAATACTTGGATTTGTAAAAAAAACTTTAAATGGCAGTAAACAATTTCCTGCTTTATAAACGTAGGTTCTAATAGTTTAACCATTCAAATGTCAGAATATTTCTCGGTTTTAAAAAGTCCTAAAAATCTAAATTCAGCTTATCTTCAGTTGGCTGAAGTGTGAAATCATGTAGAGTTCAGCAAAAATCAACTGCAAAGCCAGCAACTTCGCCAAAGAAAACACCCCAACGCAGCTTTTACATGATTCTACAAATAGCTATAATATTACGAACTTCATTTATCCACAATTTGCAGCAGTTCCTGATGTTCAATTTCAAACGCGCAAAACCTCTCACCTTTCAAGTCAACAATTCACAAGTAATCTACGGTCGATTTTGACGTCCTGTGCAGAAATTCCAGTCACAGTTTAGCAGAAATTGCTTCTAATGCCTCAAGTAATTGTTAATGGTCCCTTGTGCTACGTAAGATGACCAAAATGTGGACTAAACTTGGAGCTTTGAAGCAAAATTTATGGCGTTGACCTGCAATGCAACGTGCTCTTTTCGCGCCGCGCGGCCAACACAACAACTGTGGAGGTGTGATAATCTCGGGATACCTGTGTTGATTTGCTAACCTCGAACTGCTTTGTGGGTAATATCGTCGATGCGCGGTGTCAACAGGGAAAAACAGCGATCATTTTCGGTAAAATCTCTTCGGGATAGCTGATATTTTCGCTTCAGAATTTTAAGCTTTAATTTTTGTATGTAGATTATAAGATGGATGTTTCGAATTGCACCACAGGCAGCCCAAGTATAATGGTCGTTTAAAAAAAAATATTCTGGCTTGGCGATATTTATAGTGTTTATGTGGCTTTGTGTACTGAGTAATCGAAAAACTCGCTAAATTGCTATAAAATCGTCACTGAGTTCTGGTAAATTATGGCAAATAAAAGTAAAGGACTTTGAAGTCACTGTCACATGGAGGGGCAGGCTAAATTTGCATATCGTTCACAATCCCAATTTAGCCTGCCCTACATGTGACAGTGACTTTTTGCAAGAAGGCCTGGGGCCGGTTCCTAGAAAGTCAGTTAAGAGTTATCTGTAGATAAACGCTTATCCAACGGTTAAATCCTGAACAAAACCTATACAACAGATAACGTTTGTCCATGGATAACTTTATCCAACCTTTAAGGAACCGGCCCCTGGCTATCAAGCCAGAAGGCCTGGCTAGGATAACGCTGTAACTGGAGCAACGGTTTTCCTGGGGCAAAGGGCCCTGACTTCGCAAGTCGATGAAATTGGCTTGTCGAAGTTCAACGGAAAAAAATACCGAAATTCACCGTGTTCGGATGTTTTAATCGAGACAGCGCTGCTTTGTAGGAAAGATATATGCAAGTCGGTTCTCCTGGTGTGATTAGGGCGCCGATCGAGTGGCGATTTATCGAAGAAATTCGGTCGCGATGCGAGGCGTTCGATATTGTTGTTTGGAGCCTTCCCCTCTGGTTAGAGGGGCCCGGTGGAACCCTCGGAAACACTCTTAAACGCCTCTAGACGAGGAAAGGACAACAGGACAACTTAATGTAAGTCTTCTACTTTTATTTGCCATAATTTACCAGAACTCAGTGACGATTTTATAGCAATTTAGCGAGTTTTTCGATTACTCTTACACAAAGCCACATATCGCCAAGCCAGAATATATTTTTTTAAACGACCATTATACTTGGGCTGCCTGTGATTGCACAAAAGGTGAAATTTTACTAGTTTTTGGAGTACTCTATTTTCCTTTCTCCGCGTCTGTATTCTGCAGTTTTATAAGTGGCCAAAACTGACATCATCCAGGGATTATTTTCTCGAAGCACAAATTAAGGCCGGCACAGACTAGGGACTTGTCGCACGAACCTGCTTCGGGGAGGGCCATGGCAGTGGCGGATGCAGACCCTTAAAGAAGGGGTTGGCTAGTACAAAGGATATACTATAGAGTTCAGCAAATGGGGTGGCAAATCTTAAGGTTTTTACAAGAGATATGAGAACAAGTGGGGTGGCTAGCCACCCTAATCACTCCCCCCCCCCCCCCCCCCCCTAAATCTGCCCTTGCATAAGTTAGATAACTGTAAATGGTTATTCATGTGTTACCCTCGTTAGATAAAGAATATTGTATTGTATATTGCAAGTCCCTAGTGTGTACTCCTGTTTTTACGTTGAAATTTCAGTCGCGGGGACTAAATTTGTCCCAGGGACAAGTCCCCAGAAATCAAACTGGTTTGATTCGTGGGACTTGTCCCTGGGACAAATTGCGCATAGTTTCTAGTGTGTATGGGCCGGCCTTACTGTGCGACTATACGTCATCCGGGCCATTTTGTAAGAAGTTAGCCAATCAGAAACAGAGTACAGAACAAAGGATCTCGACTTTCTTGAGTTCTGGGACACCGAAATATCGCTTTTCTCGTAATAATTGTGGAAATTATGTGCAGAAATAACTTCAAAACACTTAATTACTCGTCGTCATATGTATTGCAGGTATTAAATTTGCTTAAAATGGTTTGGATCTCTAAATGACAAACTTTTTACAGGATGGCCCGGTTGACGTAGTCGCACAGTAAGAGATACCTGCTTTTGTTGCAATGTGTTGTTCTCTTCGATCAACTTGCAACGCAACAATTAATGTTGCACGACAAGTTCAGGGATTTTGTGCCGCGTATTTTCCCAGCTTTACTCACTTCTCCTCTTGTTGGACTGTTGTTTCGTTTCTGATTGGCTAGGTGTACTTACGTTGCGTTTAGTTTTGCATACTTAGACCGAACTTCAGGTGAGTGTTGAAACGCAAATACAAAACCACTAGCCAATGATCAGAAATGAAAGTCATTCAACAGCAAACCAAGCAGGAGGGAAGTAAGTGTGTTTAGTCATGACGTGAGCAATGACGCGTTTTGATTTAGTCCGCAATTTGATTGGTTGAAAGACGAAACACTTAGCTCTCGACAAAAACAAGCGCTGAGCAAACGTTAGCCTGCGTAGCAAGCGTTCCCGTGTGTTTTCAAGGAAAAGAAACCCAGAGAAACAGAGGAGAAAGCGGCGAGAGAAAAGAAACCCAGAAAAACAGAAGAGAAAGCGGCGAGAAGTTCGACGAACGAGGTTGTGACCCGAATCTTGGCCCGAGTTTCTCGTCAAGCTAACAAACGTAAGTCTGGCTTACTCTCAACGTTCATCTGAAACCCGCTGTATTTTAAATCCACTCTATAAAGCACATACAGAACATTGCTGGAATTTCCTTCATGTATAAGTAAATCGGGTTAATGGATATCGGAAGTTTTTTTTGTAGGGAATCGGGTTAATGGATATCGGAAGTGTTTTTTTGTAGGGAATCGGGTTAATGGATATCGGAAGTGTTTTTTTTGTAGGGAATCGGGTTAATGGATATCGGAAGTGTTTTTTTGTAGGGAACGCGTCACGCGCATAGCGCACGGACGAATAGCGCAATTTTATTATTTTTCAGCACATATCTGTCTCCTTCACCCCGTATACTTCTCCAGATTAAAAATAACATAACTTGCTTTCAATTTCAAGTCTTTAAAATATATTATAATATATACTTTAAGTGAAATAACAGTCATCTTTAGAATTGCTATTTGGCAGTATAGGTTCACGATAGTCTGAGCATCGTCACAGTCGCCATTGTTTCTTAGGGTCATGCAAAGGGAAGTCCTGCTGCCCTTGGTGTGAGGCCATCCAGTCGGTATTCTACGTTCCCGCTGCCCTTGGCGAAGCCCTTCAGACAATATTCATTGTTCCTGCTGCCCTTGGCGAAGCCTTCCAATAAGTGGATAAACATCACTGCAAACATTTCCAAGTTTATGTCGCACTTGATAATATAGAACTTTGTTTTAGTTATATATTATGCGCTTTCCTGTGCGCACTTTTATGAAATTCAAATCAAAAGACTGCCTCGCCTACATCAAACAACTTTAACATTCTAAAAAGTCGCCTGGAAATTTGCACAGAACGTCGATTCCTGCCTAGTAAATAACTTTGATCGTTAGACGTGACCATACAACAAGCGTTCCAGTTACTAGTAAGCGTTTCCTTTCTCCGACATCACAAGATGTCTTTTCACTGCTCCCTCTCAATGAGCCATCCAATTGCTGGAGAATAATACTCTGTAGTTCTTGATGCAAATATGTTCATTCTTTTTTCTTGCCGCACATCTGTTTATGTTCCGTCCAATGTTGTTTCTGACAAACTGACGAGCAATACCACGCCTTCCCGCCACAGATTCCGTTACACTTCTTCAGTTTCTCCTCATTATTCGTTTTACCGCAGTTACTACAAGCTCTAAGCGCGGTCCTGGGGTTAATTGAGTGTGTTTTCTTGAGATTTAGCACATGAATTTCCGAGAATGCCTGGAAATCAGGTTCATATCCTCCGTGGTAACCATGTACGGCGTATATGTGATCCTCTCCGTCGCTGACGAGCACACACTTGGCGCGCTTGCTAATAGAGGCGTTCGCTAGAATTGGACAAATAGTTCAATTAGCGCATGATAGAAGTTCCTAGTCTTTCACAGCAAAGAGATGAGAACAACATGTTCTCAAGAATAGATTAGGAATTATCCCTAATGGTAAACTTCTTTATTCAAGATTCTATACCGCGCGTTAACTCAGAAGACAAATCTGAAAGTGACCATTTCGGGAAACTCATAAATTCTAGTTACCGCGCGGTATAGAATCTTGAATAAAGAAATTTAGTATTACTTCACACGCGCTTGCCTTAATTCTTTACAGTTGATAGTCCCTAATTGGCAAATGTGCTTATTTTAGGGACTATCCCTAATACACTGCAATGTTTATTTGACATGCGCAAGTGTCCCACGTGGTTTAAGGTTGCTGTAGTACAAAAGAGCAGATTTCGTAAGACTGTGAAAAGTTCCGCGACAAAGTTGTACCGCTCCGCGACCATGACCGCGCCGCGACTAAGTGATTTCATTCGGTATCTACAGCAGGCCAGGTTCGGTACCGCGACAGTACCGCGCCGTGTCACGGCACTTTTCACAGTCATACGAAATCTGCTCTAGTGTAGAGCGCTCAGGAAAGGGTGCAAGGTAGGTGGGGGTTCTGGGGCTGCTTTTTTTTGGTTCGGACTATTTTAGCCTGGAGCGTAGTTTTAGGTCGAGAAACGCGAGTTTGCTTTCGCTTGGCCGCCATCTTGGATTTGTGACAGAATGTGACAAATCGGGGGGGGGGGGGGGGGGGGGGGGGGGGGGCAGGAAGGCAACCCTAAAACTACGCTCCAGGCTAGAACTATTTAGAGTATTCATTCATACACATTGCTTCGTTCTATTAGAGTTCATTCGTAAACACAGCTTCGTTATATTCATAGTCTTTAATAGAACGAAGATAATTATATTAGGGATAGTCCCTAAAATAAGTGCATTTGCGAATTAGGGATAACTAGGCTAATCTATTCTTGAGAACATGTTGTTCACAGGAAGGAGATGAGGTAGATATGAACCATTCTCGTGTCCAGACCTCCACGGCTTCTCGTTTCGCGGGGGAGGCTCTGATGCAACCATTTGAGGGCTTACGTTGATTGGATGATTTTGAACGTCGAGGCTTGTGGAGAAAGGTATTCATTTGAATACTCTTGGCATTCATTTGAATATAATAATCTTTCTTTGTTTGGGATGCTTCCATGTTTAGACCGGTTTTCACATGACTGGCGTGAAAACAATTGCAATCGAGCAATCACTAGCCAATCAGAATAGAGAGAAATCACAACTTGCTCCTAAATGGCTTTTTTCTTAGCCAATTGCAAGCCCAACCAATTACTAACTAATTACACAATTGTATTTACTACAGAATTTGATTGGCTGAGAAAAACGAGTAGCCAATGAGAACGCAAAGCCATCGCAATTACATAACAAGTCTTGACAGTCATGTAAAATCCGCTCTATACCCTTCAGTGCTTAATAACAGTCGCTTCAGTGGCGCGCAATGGATTGTGGGGTGAATAGACAGACGCGCAAAGGTTTGTGGACCGGGTGAAAGATTCGACCTTCCCATAGTCCTTTTCCAAGTAACGCAATACCGGTAACGCTCCAGTAACGCAAAAACGCCCTTCTAAGAAACACAAGTAACGACTGGGTACGAGTTTGGCGAAACCACTAGCCAATCAGGAGTGGAAGCCATTCAACAACAAAGCCAATCAGGAGTGGAAGCCATTCAACAACAAACCAATCAGGAGGCGAAGTAAGTCAGATTTGCGTTTAGTCATGACGTGGGCAATGGCGCGCTTTGATTTAGTTCGCAATTTGATTGGCTGATAGACAAAAGACTTTGCTCTCGACCAATAGAAACGCTGACTAAACGCAAGTCTAGCTTACTTTCGACGCTCATCTGAAATCCGCTCTATTAAGCCTGGTCCTCACTTGGACGCAAGCATAAGCATAAGGACAGGTGAGGACATGCACGACGCGAACTTAAGCACAAGCGCAAGGCCGGCGCAAGAAGAACAAGACTTGTCCTCACTGTCCTATGCTTATGCTTGCGTTTGCCTGCTTGTGTCCTAGTGAGAACCAGGCTTAACACAAAATGTGACTAACCCGGAGTCTGGATGACGCAAAACGAGTCAGACGAGCTGACGAACTCAAAGGTATCACCAAGATATGAGCTCCAACACATGGACGCGGGTTCCTCTGCTGTGTCGTCCTTGAAGAAAGTCGCGTACACACTAGTGGTGTAACCACCAAACATTACTGCTCCTCGAGATGTCACGGCGGCTGAGTATTCACATCTGAAAACATGACAGATTAGAGAAGTTTTTCAAACGACTATCGACAGTAAATCGTAAAATTACTATGGAAAAATGGAGGAACCCCAGATTACCTCTCAAATATTTTTTTGCATTCCTATCAAACTCATAAATATAATCTTAGGAATTCATTGGGTAATTTGTTTGTGCCCAGACCAAACAAGGAAGCAGGGAAACGCAGCTTCCAATACAGAGGAGCTGTCCTGTGGAATAGCCTTCCAAATAGCATTAAAACACATCTTTTCAAAATTTTAACAAATCCCTATAATTCAAATATATATATAAATAGATATATAGATAGTTAGTTTTTGAATAATACACAGCTCTTGGGAAGAGCATATTCTTACTATGTAATTTTTATGAAAAGATTCTAAAGTTTGATTGATTGATGTCAAATGGACAATCAGGAGACAATTACATATAATTGTTTTTGTTTTTATAAACTAATTTATTGAAATCAATGCCATGTTAATGTATTTTTTCACGGCACCAATAAAAGTATCTATCTATCTAAGGGACCGTTCTTTTTTATCAGGGAGGGGGGGCTGGTGGAAATGAGGGGAGACCCTGTATTTTTTTTGGTGGCCCCCCCTTTCATGTCCGTATTTTTTTAGGTGGCCCCCCCAAATCCAATGTATTTTTTCTGGTGCCCCCCCCCCCCCACCCCCCTTATAAATGCTTGCCCTGTAAGATAGACTCTTGCCTAAGTGATGCAGTCTCATTCTTCTTAACGTTTTTTCTTACTTCTGTCAAAGCTAAGGAAGCGATCCCCCCTCAGAACTATTAAGCGTTTTCGTGACACCACCTCAGGTCCCCTATTTGACCTAGTAGAAGACATTTTACATAAAGAAGGGGCCACATAATCTTTGCGCGCGAAGCGCGCCCAACTTTTGATAACCGCATTTCATCAAGCCTCAGAAAAAGGGTAGATGGTTTTTGTGTATAGTAACCAAAGCCTGTCAGGAGCCCAGGAAATACGCTAATTATATAGGTTATATGAAAGCTCCTGAGCCTTTAGGTAATATTTTTCATGCGCTCCGCAAATGAAGAAATTAACGTTTAGCCAAATGACTAAACGTTGAACTCACGCTTACCTTAGGTGTGTTCTTTCAAACATAGAGACTGCCCGGCAGGCCTATCAGTGCATATTATATGTTAAATTCTGCATGCGCGCGAAGCGCGCCGAAATTTTTATTAAGTATTGAGTGAAATTAGAAACATATAAGCGAGTTGAAACATGTAACAAACATATTGCATGCTGTAAAAAATACAAACTTTTCGTTTCCTCCCTGTTATATGCTTGTATTTTTTTGGGTGACCCCCCTTTAGTTGCGTATTTTTTGGGTGACCCCCCCTTTGAGGCCGTATTTTTTTGGGTGACCCCCCCTCATTTCCACCAGCCCCCCCTCCCTGATAAAAAATGAACGGTCCCTAATTTTAGCAGCTTTCGGCATCAATAAACCCAGTTTTTCACTGAGGCAGAGCCAGCTCCTCAGATCGCAAATCTTTCGTGAGATTTGAGGTTCAAAGACCATATTTTCCTCAGGTATAAATTATGGCATTTCAAATTATCCATAATGGCGGCCAGGGCCCGGTTCCTAGAAAGTCGGTTAACACTAACCCGGGGTTAATTGTGGCTATTCGGGACATCTTATTATCCCTAGGTTAGCGGTAACCATCTTTTTAGGAACCGGGCCCAGGCAGCTTGGAGAAGAAGGCAACGTTTTCGATCACGTGACTTACCATCCCGCTTAATAAAACAAAGGGGCGTAGTTAGGGGGAGAGGTTCCTAGGAGGCCCGTGAGCACCCTTTGGGACGAAAATCTGGTGAACATCAAAGGTAGAACGGACAAAAGTGCTCAGAGTCATCATATTTTAAGTAGTTGCACGACCCAGAGAATGGAAACTGATTATACAGATAACAACCACAGCCAGGTACAGGGTTCGACGCAAACTAGTCTTAATAGAGATGTCTAGGGCGCTCCTGCGCTGGAATCGGAGCAACTTGTTTACCTTGACGCACCATTCATTTGTTTACCTTGACGCATCATTCAAGAAATTTTCATCAAGAAATACTCCGCAGTTGAGAGAAAAATAAAACTTAGTCTACATGATTAATATTAATATTAGGATTGAAATTTTGGATATGATTTGGACATTTCCTTGCACAAAAGAAAGAAATCTTGGATAATATTTAGGAAGTATTATGCACAGCCTCGTTTTCATGCAGAAAAAATCCTTTCCAAGGCGACCTAAAAAACGCAATTTTTCACCGTGTTCCCGTGATAGGATTTCTTAGGACTTTTAGTATGTTATAAAGGGGGACTTTCGGCACCTGAAACCGTCGAGAAACCTTCTGTTGCAATTAGTGACAGGTTGACCCCTTTTTTTTCCATAGAATGACTGGATTATAGCCCAATAGAAGCCGCCAAAGCGAGCGCAAACTCCTATAAGGGACCGTTCTTTTTTTATCAGGGAGGGGGGGCTGGTGGAAATGAGGGGAGACCCTGTATTTTTTTTGGTGGCCCCCCCTTTCATGTCCGTATTTTTTTAGGTGCCCCCCCCAAATCCAATGTATTTTTTCTGGTGCCCCCCCCACCCCCCTTATAAATGCTTGCCCTGTAAGATAGACTCTTGCCTAAGTGATGCAGTCTCATTCTTCTTAACGTTTTTCTTACTTCTGTCAAAGCTAAGGAACCGATCCCCCCTCAGAACTATTAAGCGTTTTCGTGACACCCACCTCAGGTCCCCTATTTGACCTAGTAGAAGACATTTTACATAAAGAAGGGGCCACATAATCTTTGCGCGCGAAGCGCGCCCAACTTTTGATAACCGCATTTCATCAAGCCTCAGAAAAAGGGTAGATGGTTTTTTGTGTATAGTAACCAAAGCCTGTCAGGAGCCCAGGAAATACGCTAATTATATAGGTTATATGAAAGCTCCTGAGCCTTTAGGTAATATTTTTCATGCGCTCCGCAAATGAAGAAATTAACGTTTAGCCCAAATGACTAAACGTTGAACTCACGCTTACCTTAGGTGTGTTCTTTCAAACATAGAGACTGCCCGGCAGGCCTATCAGTGCATATTATATGTTAAATTCTGCATGCGCGCGAAGCGCGCCGAAATTTTTATTAAGTATTGAGTGAAATTAGAAACATATAAGCGAGTTGAAACATGTAACAAACATATTGCATGCTGTAAAAAATACAAACTTTTCGTTTCCTCCCTGTTATATGCTTGTATTTTTTTGGGTGACCCCCCCTTTAGTGGCGTATTTTTTGGGTGACCCCCCCTTTGAGGCCGTATTTTTTTGGGTGACCCCCCCTCATTTCCACCAGCCCCCCCTCCCTGATAAAAAATGAACGGTCCCTAAGGGCCTGTTCACAGACAGACAGACAGATATTTTTTATTTGGTATCGTATACAAAAGTACATAGATGGGTAGTTCCAAATAAAACTTATTTAAAAAGAGATATAATTATTACTGGGATATCTCAGGGGTTAGGGACAAAACTGGCTCTGTTTCACATGAGAAAAAATGTCTAAAGCGCATGCGCCACGCACGCGCAAAATCACGAACTGCAAGTTTTGGTTTTGATATGGGGGAAATACTTACAGACCTTCCAAATAAGGTAAACTTCCTTATTAGGAAATTAGGATTTCCTAATAAGGAAGTTTAGCAACGTTCGCAATTCCACAGTTTTGGGCGAAATATTCTTGATAAGTAGCACGAATTCCAAGCTAGTCTATCCAGAACAATGGCTTTTCAAACTTGGTGCCATATTTGAATTCGGTGTATGCGGTAACTTTACAGTTAAAATCGTTGCATCGCGAACCCGCGCGTATTTGTGTTTGACTTTGCTGTTCCGCCAGTCTAATCTTATGAGCCAATCAGACTCTCGCCCTGTTTTGCCTAGTGCAGTCACATGGCTTTCCGTCGCGACGTTGTCTGGTTTCAGTTCAGAGAGAAGCCAGTTGACTGCACTACACGAAACAGGGCAATAGTTTCATTGGCTCAGAGAGTTTGATTGGCGGAACAGCAAAGTCAAAAATCCAAAAATGCAACGCTTTTAGCTGTAAGTCATTCATCTTCGAGAGCGCCAACAATAATTTTGCTTCCCCCGTCCCTGGAGAAATGGGTTACCTTGACACTGGCGCATTCCCATACATCTGCTCCTGTACCCACACCCCTTGCTCGAGGTCGTAGTACCACAAATCATTCAGCATCGTGTTGTTGTACTCGTAGTTGCTGATCGCGCTGATCGGGTCGTCATGCTCGGCCCGTATTAACGGCCTCTTCATGGACCCCCCCATGATATAGAGCCTGTTCCGAGGGACATCGGGCCACATAACGTGATTATATCTCGGCTCCGGTAGATTCACTCCTTCCACGTAAGGATTCCGGTCATCAGTGCCTGGGAATCATAAAGAAAACAATTTAAAGGGAGCCTGTCCCGATACGCGCATGCTCCAGAAGCGATCACTGAATCATCAACAACACAATCAAACCATCCTATCAGATAACTATTTTTAAGAATATGTAACGCTAAAAAAACATGGCCCGATGGATTGAGAAGTAGCGAGATTATATACGATTTGTTTTCGAGGTTTTTAGCCTTCGCTGGCCATCGTTACGGGACGATACTTCTTTGATTTGAGAGATGCGCAAAACAGCTGCGCAGTTGCGTGCTTTCAGTACGCTATAGTATGCTTCTTTCGATGATTACAAACGGGTTCGCTCTCGTAAATGCATCATGAGTAACCATGGCTCACTCACTACCGTCGGTTGCATCTATACGCTCGACAATAATGTTCTGTCTCCACGTGAAACTTCAAAGTTTGCCCGCGCATGCGCTCCGAAATCCAAAACGGCAGCGCGGCGATGCTTCTTGCCCATTCTCGTACCCAGAGCTCCCCGGCTCGTTCTCACCTCGCAGGAGAGGCTCTGGTGACATCCATTTGAAAACCTTTGCTGATTGGCTGGTTTTGAACGTTGGTGCATGCGCAATATCTTTCTCTCAACGGCTCTGTATAAATCTCGCGCATGCGTAAGTGGCTGTCACCAGAGCCTCCCCCGCGAGGAGACGAGCCGGGGAGCTCTGGGTAAGAGAATGCTTCTTGCCATATATAGATTTAGGTACTGCCTAAAAAGCGGAGCTCCCAGTAAGCTTTATAGCGTTCATGCCGTCACCGTTGACGTCATATATGACGCCACTTTGCTGCGTTCTTCCAGTCACCTAGACAATTTTGCTAAAGTTGCCTCGAATTGAAGTCCTCCCTTCCTGAGATGTGAATTTTCCAAGCTTTGATTGCGTCATCGATGACGCCACATCGCGTGACCCTTTTCTTGAGCTTCTCTAGTCACCTACTGTAGACAGTTTTGCCTGAGTTTCTTTGTAGCTTCATATGGGGCTCCGCTGGCACCTTTGAGAAAGCTCCGCTAAAAACAACGCTCCACCGCCTGCTAGGCTAAATGATCCTTACCTGTAATTTTGTGCCAGCGTTTGGTGGGAAAGTGAAGAGAGTACAGATTGTTACAATGTTGGATGTCTCGCCCATTCAGCTGTCCCGAGCCTCCAAACACGTACATTGTATCACCAATAACACACGCAGTGTGCTCAGCAAGACAGGGGACACGACCTTTAACTGAAACTTTCTTCCAAGATTTGTTCTGAAAACAAAAAGAATCATGGAAGCTTGTACAAAATTATATTGATCTGTTTTTTCCCTTGTATCATAGCATACCCGAGTTTCAAAGTAAGTTTTGACATTTGGTATTTCTTTGACTTGTCCAATCACAAGCATTCGTCATACAACTTCCATATAAGGATGTCTATATAGGAGGCTCTCATGTCCAAATACGAGGTTCATTTGCATTTATACACATTGCTTCCTTCTATTGTAAGTCTACCTATAACCTAAATGACATGCACGTGCCAGTTAGCACATCTTACCACACGCATGTACTAGGTATATAGTACACACACCATATACTGTATACACACCTTAAAGTTATACTGCCAAACTTCATTCCTGTCACAATATCCCCCATACACGTACATACAGTCCCTCCACACCACTGCTGTGTGGTCACACAGGTTTCCAACACAATTGCATGGTATCGGCAACCTCTGCCATTTCTTGGTCTTGAGATCAAACACCTGCAGGTATAAGAAGAGCATGTGAATAGTTCAGAAAGGGATGCTGAAAATCACCGCTCAAATTACAGCTATTTTGAGTATTCTGCGAACTCTCGAGATCGATTTCCAACCGTCAAACTGCTTTCTGGCTTCCGTCAATCAAACTTTGAAACTCTTTGGAATACAAAGAATTCAGTTATTCGCCATCCTAGTGAAATGGCCAAACATACAGCATCTTTTACTATCTTTCTCTAAATAAATGGCCTAACTTAGGGACCACTCATTTTTTATCAGGGAGGGGGGGCTGGTGGAAATGGGGGGGGCACCCAAAAAAATACGGCCTCAAAGGGGGGGCCACCCAAAAAAATACGCCCCTAAAGGGGGGGTCACCAAAAAATACAAGCACATAACAGGGAGGGAACGAAAAGTTTGTATTTTTTATAGCATGCTGTAGGCAAGAAAATACTGACAGTACAACTACAACTCAGTGTCTATTCAAGGTTTGGTATAAGGAACGTGTGAGGGCTCCTATGTTTGTGGGGAGGGTCCTAATTTTTTTACACTGAAGAGATCATTATGGTACATGCACACCCTGTAATTGTTTTTTTTCGCGTGCCTATAGGGATGGTACAAATTTTTCTTGTTCTGGAGAGGGTCGTAATTTTTTCAGCAAGATTTGGACAATGAAGAGAGTGAAACAGCTACAGATAGTAGTTATTCGAGCAACTTCTCTGTCATATGCATTTTTCTACTTAACTTCACCAGAAACATATAGCTTAGTTGAAACATGTAACGGCGAACCATGCTGTGGATTATTCGTGGCAAGTTTATGACCATATTAAATGAACTCTCGCCTGCTTACCCAATCAGGTTTTCTTTTCATAAAATTTCATTTTTTTGCTCAAATATAGTAGTGCAACAGTGTAAGTGATAATAAGTGATAACGTCCTGCAAAATCTGTTCAATTTTTTACTCTGCGAATATTTCGCAGCTTGGTACTAAAGCTGACTTCACTCAATACTTAATAAACAATAACATCTAATATGCGTTTTGAGTTTTTGACGAGAAAAATAAGCCCTCCCAACAATGAAAGTCCTGCCAGGCAATCTCTATTTTCGAAAGAAGATCCCTTAGGTAAGCGTGAGTTCAACGTTTGCTTACAAGCATAGAAATTCGTACATGGCATTCTCGAACCCAGAGCTCCCCGGCTCGTCAACATCGCGGGGGAGGCTCTGGTGACAGCCACTGACGCATGCGCGAGATTTAATACAGAGCCGCTGAGAGAAAGACCTTTCAGCGCATGCTCCAAAGCTCAACATCAGCCAATCAGCGACGGCCATCAAATGGATGTCCCCAGAGCCTCCCCTGTGAGCAGACGAGCTGGGGAGCTCTGGGTACGAGAATGCGCACATGGATAATAATAAGTTCGTCATTTGCGGCGCATAGTTGCGCGCATGAAAAATATAACCTAAAGGCTCAGGAGCCCTTCACTAGGAGCTTTCATCATAGTTAGCGTATTTAATTCCTGGGCTCCTGACAGGCTTTGTTTACTATACACAAAAAACGGAATGTTCATCTACCCTCTTTCTGAGGCTTGATG
Source organism: Scolanthus callimorphus (assembly GCA_033964015.1). NCBI lineage: Eukaryota > Metazoa > Cnidaria > Anthozoa > Actiniaria > Edwardsiidae > Scolanthus > Scolanthus callimorphus. Next base: position 29,563,859 of record CM066921.1, read on the forward strand.
AAATGCGCTTATCAAAAGTTGGGCGAGCTTCGCGCGCAACGAAAGAAATATGTCCACCCACTCTTTCTGTAAAATGTCTTCTACTAGGTCAAAAGGGGGACTGGAGGGGGTTTCACGAAAACGTTTAATAGTTCTGAGGGGGGATCGGTTCCTTAGCTTTGACAGAAGAAAAAAGTTTTATCTGCTATTAAGAAGAATGAGACTGCATCACTCGGACAAGAGTCTATCTGGCAGGGCAAGCATTTATAAGATGGGGGGGGGGGGGGGGGGGGGGGGGGCATCAGAAAAAATACATTTGGGGGGGATTTGGGGGGGCCACCTAAAAAAATACGGACATGAAAGGGGGCACAGCTATATTCCTGCAGGTTTTATTTCTGTAAACATATAAACCGACATGCACCTACTGCGATTTTCATAATTCTGCGAACTCTACAACGACCAACAAACCGCGGTTTGGCTTCCGTTACTCCCAGGGGGCGTACTCGGATATAAACATGATGGGGGGGGGGGGAGCCGACGTATTTATAGAAATAGTTTATGTATATGAAATTTATAGAAAAAGTATTTTTTGGGGTTGAAAATTCTACCAGGTATTTTTATGGGGTTGAAACTTCTGACAGGCGAGTTGAACATCAAGATACTACCTTAATTTCGGGAAACATAATGGGACAGGCATCATGTGTTTGCTGATATTAAATAGCCTTTTCAGGCTAATATCAAACTTTGGGAGCAGGTATTTTGTGGGTATCGTCATTTTGTATCCAAATAACCCCCCCTGGGCTGTCACTCATATGGGTGAACAACTATGGGCGATTTCATGGAGGCTTTTATAGATCTCAATGATTTCATAGGGTCTAACTAGGCTTCCAAACATAATTTTTCACTGTAAAATGCAAACCAAACACAGAAAAACGTGTGGACTTGACAAGGTTTGATTGACGGAAGCCAAAACACAGTTTGGTGTTCGGAAAGGTCAAGTGGGAGTTCGCAGAATTATGAACATTGCAGTAAACAATTAAATTAACAAGGAGGACAAACCCATTAACAATATTATAAATGGTATCATCCAAAACTACACAAGAAATATCAATTGAGCAGTGTCAATGCAGGGGCCGATGTTAACTGTTTTTGAGAGGTGTTATTAGTACCTAATTAAAAAATTCCAGTCACAAAATAGCGATGTTGTTCGCCATAAGCACTTGTTTTTGACCGCCCCCCCATTCATCCAGAATTTCCAAATGGCTTACCCCCCATGCATATAGAATTCCTTAGAGGATATACTAGCTTCCAGCTTCGAACCTCCCCCCTCCCAGACAGAATTCCAAGCTTGAAAACCCCCATCCCATTCAGAATTTCCAAATGCAGCCCACCCCCGGGGTACATATATTTTTTGCCCGATAGAAATCTGCTCCCAAAATTTTTTTCTCACAAATTATTGCTGTTTATGGCTACTTTGAGAAGGGCATTTTTTAAAAACCTATTGACTGGAAAGGATCAAAGTCGCCATTTGCCAACTAGGCTGAAATGTTTGCTCACCAAACCCTAGATCTAGTCGCCATTGGTGACCACATGGTCACAATGTTGGCCTGTGCAATAAAAGTGTCAATATTTTTCATGTTTTAGTAAACTGAACATTTATTTATACATAGTATCCTACCTCAAATTCTTTACAGGGCAATGTTCAATGTCAGCTCCGCCGAGTACATAGATAGCATTGTTGTAAAACACAGCAGTGTGACCTTGCTGACCCTCAACTACCGGTAAGACAAACATGTTTCAGTAACATGCATATTGTAGGAAGTTGGGGTGCCCAAACTCCCAATGATTTTCTGAAAGCATGCTGATGCCTTATGGCCACATTTTGGTAGCGCTGTTCTTCTTGCCTTGGATCCCCCTCCCCCAAGAATATTACTATTTTTTAAAATGCATACTAGTTCAATAACTTTAGCAGTCTATTATTAAGTTGATTTATGTTCCTCGCAACAGAATACCTTCTCCTCTTGATCTGCCATCTCTCCAGAGAAGTTTCCACTCAGCTCCGTAGTAGTTTAGCCTCCTGTCAATTTTCTCATCAAGGGGAGGGGTATGTAATAATGAGCGCTTGTGATTGGACAAGTCAAAGAAATCCTTCTTTGCTTTCTTAACTAGAAGAGGAGAGAGAAGTCAGAGGGGGTCATAACTTTCTAGGAAAGGGGGAGTGGTGTATATGAAAACAGGTACAGGGTGTGCATGTACCATAATGATCTCTTCAGTGGTGAAGAACAAGGGCGGCTTGGTGGCGCAAGGTATGACTAGGTGGCACAGTGTGTTTGTGCATGGCACACGGTGCATACGGTCCTAAGTTTGAATCTTACTACTCAATTGTTTGCAGACCATGAGTTTTGGTCCGGGTGGCATTCAAATCCATGACCTCCTGCTCAAAACTGGTGAGCTCTCACTGTCTTACTGGATGGCCAGCTGACTCACAATTCTGACCGTTTTTCATATAGCTGTCAAGCATTTTCAAAAGCATTTCATCTGACCAAGAACTTGGGTTTTTTCGTTAGTGTGCATGATCCAAATACTGTTGTCGGAAATTGATTGTTGGCTATATGAGTTTTGCCCATCAAGATAAGACGCCCTTTGACCGTAACTGCTAAAATTCAACAAACAATCTTCGACAGCGGTATTTGGATCATGCGCACTAACGAAAAAACCCAAGTTCTTGGTCAGATCTAGCGCATGCTTTCGGCGACCACAGGAAACAACGGAGCTGCGAAGGAGAGTTCAGGGACTGGACTAGCCATCCTTCCAGTCGTTATTCTGAGCAACGTTTGAAACCTCACCAATATCTTTGGAGATCTCTTTCTCTTTGCCTTCTCCAGCCACACTCATTATAATACTGACATCTCTCACAGCTGACGAGACATTCCCGATGGCACGGAACACAAGAGACCTGGAAAATAACAAGTGAAGAGCACATAAAGATTGAGAATATTAAGGTTATCTGATTTTATCTGATTTTAAGGGAAGAAAAAAAAGTCTGACTAATATACTGTTTACAATGCAAGAAAAGCATTGGTCTCTCACCTCTGCGAAACAGGCAGGGGCAGAACCAGGAATTTCAGAAAAGGGGTGCTGAATAATGATAAGGCCGACCAAATATTGCAAATTTCCATCATCAGTTTAGGATGGGTCATGTTTTGTACCGCTTTATTTTATTATGTTTCTTTCCTTATTATTTTCTTTTTCTTATTTTTCAAGGAGCGCATCCCTATCACTTTTACGTGGAAGAACCGTAGAACCACCCGCAGAACCTAGGGGTGCCCCTGTGTACACAGGGGCACCCCTAGGGAATTCCAGGGGTTCTGGAACCCCGTTTTTGACAGTTTTCTTTACTTGTCACTGTGTTACTCCTGAAATGTATGTGTAAGGGTATGGGAATGTGGAATTGAAAAACCCTGAGGACACCCCTGGTACAGGCTAATTTTAGACCCTGGATTGTACACCTGTAACTAGGTACAGTTTGCACTACAGTGTGGTTGTACCTTCTATAAAGTGCTTTACATTCTGTTCCCAGTGTGCACGCATAGCGAGTGGTCAGGTAGCTGGGCTTTCTGGCTTCAGAGTTGGGTGTTTGGCACAGCAAGATACAGTTGGTGAGGTCCCGGATTGCCGCAAAATAACTCTTGAGTTTGAGGTTCATCAGTCCCCTGAAAAATAACAAAAGTGATTGTGTACCTTATCAGGAAGGGTTGTAGCTGTTCAATTGGAAGAAGTGACAAGATACCGGAAATTTAGCTTTTCCCATGTATGGGTTTATTGTATTGGCTACAAACAGCAAGCATTAAAACACTGGTTACTAATTATATTGGTTATGCTTGAATTGGGGAATAGTCCAGTTTCGAATTCTCCCATCATCATCATCAGGTCGAGTCTCCTCGGGGACAGATGGTGGCTTGCCACAACGGCCTATCCAACATTAGCGTCCGTAGCTCGCCAGCAGACTGCAGGCCAGTGTCACGCTTTAGGCTGTCTCCCATCATATTGGAGGTGCGTTCTACGATATGATGGGCTCTGCCGCTGAATAGGCATCGACGGCGCATAAATACAGTGGGAGCCTCAGTTTGAAGTAGAAAAAGTTGTGAATACCGACGAGAAACTGATGAAGCTTGAATGGAGACAATAGACAAAACGTTTTGGACTGGATGGTATTCTCAACTTTCGGGTTTAAAGCGAGGCTCCCACTGTATTAATGCGCCATTGATGTCTATTCAGCGGTAGAGTAGAGAATTCGAAAAGGGACTATTGTATCTGGATTCACTCCATATTGCCCATATTGATTTATTGCATGGCAAGAGAGTGGAATTTTGTGGCATGATCTTATATATACAGTATCCCCTGATTTTTGCTTCAAAATTAAAGCCCCTCCAAGACAGTGTGGTTCTAATTCCATGACCCTCAAACTACTCACCTATTATTAAGGAGTGCTGTTTTGAGATCCAAAAATGGCCGACATTTTCTGACCTCCAACTTTTTTCTGATTCCAATGAGGTTATTTTATCAAGTGCCTCAGAATACAGGTGTCTTGCACCCTCAAAATCTCCTGCCTTAAACTTGTCATTGCCTTGCTGTTTGAGCTCAGTTAGGGAACAGGGACATATTTCGTCCAACAAGAAGATGGAGCAATCTTGGTGATGATTGCTCTCGTGGGACATTTTAGATGTTTCCTACAACAGGAAATACAAAAAAGAAAAAGATAAATTTCATTTTGTGTATTAACTTACTCAAGCAGACTTCACAGACAACACAGTTGTGGTGTTAGAATTTCTCACATTTTTGAATGAAACATTTTGTGAATTTCCAAACACTAAATTTTCAACCCTGCCATGAATTCCATGAAAGCTTAAGATATAAGATTATAAAAACAAATGGTGCTTGCTTCATTTTGACATCGTAAATTATTTCTGGGATTTTTAGGGTTTCATTTCTAGGGATTCTTTTTCGTGCCGCCAAGCATTTTCTCCAAAGCCCTTCAAAAGCTTCAACAAAAACTAACTTGCAGAAATGAGCTACAAAATCTATCGTGAGAACAAGGTTTTTCAGATTCACATATGCTTTCTGTTGTCTTGATTTGAATCAAAGGAGAAATACTGAGCTTTCTCTTCGTGAAATCTTACGTGACTTGCTTGCTTTGCGCGCCATGCGAATTCTCACCTCACTCGATGACCAACTTCAAGATTCGAGCCTTCTGGCTAAATTCCAACCACAATTCTTTTCAAAATGACTTCCTGAAGCTAAGCAAGTACGAATGGTCGGTTATATTGGCTCAAATTAGCAGAATATTCGCAGAAACTTCGAATTTTGGAGCAAAACTTGTCCCGCCAAATACAGCGTGTGAGGTCAACACAACAACTTTGCAAGTGAGCACGGGATACCTGTGGCTCGAGGTGTGATAATCTCGGGATACCTGTGGCGAAGGTAATAACCGCGGGGTACCTGTGGTGCGTTCGATCGCCAACATATATCGACTGGCACGGATAAATTTCTTGATCTTTTGCAACTTTACTGCTTTAAAAATGAAGATCATTTGCGCCGGACTTCCTAAAACTGGTACTAAAACCATGTCACGAGCTCTAGAAATGCTTGGATACAATAACTGTGATGGAATACCTCAAATGTATGCTCACCCCGATGAGTGGTGCGACCTGATATTCCACGGCATGTCTCCAAATTTCCAAGCAATGTTCAAGGACGTGGATTCAGTCACCGATATTCCCGCGTGCTATTTCTTTGAAGAGATTCTAGAGGCTTTTCCGGACTCCAAAGTCATCCTCACAACCCGAGAGGAAGAAAGCTGGCTTCGGAGCGTTGCGTTGCAGTTCAAACACTTAAACGCTCCTTTCCCGTGGTACAAAAGAGCCACGTTTTTCCTTTTCTCTCCATCGTATAGAAAAGTAAATGATATAGTCTTTGGTTTAGTTTACGTGCTCTGTGGGGTCCCAAACTCAGAATCCTCCATCATACACCGCAAGAATTTTCGCATGCACAACAACCGAGTTAGAAATGCTGTACCCAAAGAACAGCTCTTGGAATATAGCGTGACACAGGGCTGGAAACCGTTGTGTGACTTCTTAGGCTGTGACATTCCAGAGGAGCCTTTCCCACATGAGAATAAATTAGCATCCATATCTCGAACATATGATGTTGAAGTTAAAGGTATGCAGGAGATAGAGAAGCTGATATTTGGTGAGGTCTTGAGAGGATGTGCAGTTGTTGGGTGTTTGGCTTTGGGGGTTGGGGCTTTTTGTGCATTGTATATAAAGAGAAGTTAAGAAGACAGCAGCGACAGCTCCAGGACTTTTTCAGAGGGAGGTTTGCAGCACTACGTTGGACTGGTTACAATCTGTACTGAGTTTAAAACTTTTTATAATGCTCTGTTTTCCCAGAGTTCATCCCATTTATCATTCTCATAGGGGGTTGCAACCCCACAACCCCTCCCCCAGATCTGACCCTGGAGAGATATATGCTTTGTATGGGCAACTGACAACACAGTACTGCAGAATGCCTTGAGTGAAGAGAGCCAATTTCAGGACTTGTCCATACGTGTACCTGCCAGCAGTGGCGGATCCAGGATTCTACTAAAGGGGGGTTCCATATTTCTTCTTCACTCCTTCAAAGACTGATGATACAGGGAATATATAATAGAAAGGTCGTCCATGAGCAGTCTGGATGTCACAATTAAATCCTTATTCTTCTTATGTTCAAGGGGGGCTCCGACTGCCCAGTGGCTTTAGTAGAAAAGTAGAAAGGAACACAAGCAGAGGGTTGTTGGAAGGATTAGTGTGATGTGCAATGCATTGTGGGGTTGTTTAATAATGAGGCATGCAATGGTTTGTAGTTCAGGTGAAAGAAGAGAACAAAGCGAGTGCCTTCCTTCCTTCTCTTTCTCTAGCCCCACAATCCAATGGGGCATTCACAAAAAAATAAACACACCCCTCTGTGGTCCTAACCCCCGTGGAATTCCAGTGAATTGTTTTGCATTGTGTGCCGTGTTGTTTATGGTTTGGTTTAAAAAAAAAACTGTTCAAAAACTTAATCTATCAATAGGCCTCTCAATGTATTTTTTGTTTAGATGTCAAGGATGTAAAAGGCAACCTGTTAGCCACATGTAGTATAAAATAATCGTTGACATCATCAATACATGTCCCCCTGCCTTTTTTCTCAACCCTACATCGTAGAAATTGCGAATAGCTTCACGTACGCTCTGCGTACCTATGTTGACTCACTGGTGGATTTTAAGGTAACTCGCTCGAAATGGTTTGTGCGCTCATCTGTGTCCAGAGCTGGACTGCCAGGTTATACATATCGGGCTAGAACTTTTGCTTTTTTTGCAGATTCCAATAATTCTATTTGTAAATCAAGCACAAATGACCCTAGATCTTAGCTGCGAATTCTCCGATCTTTGCCATCTTTTTCATTAAGTTACAATTCTTAAATACAAAGAAGACCCCATAGTTTTTAATGCCCTCTCATGAAAGAATTCTTGCAGATATTTTCTGCTTAAATCTTGGCGATGCTCATTAGAAGACTTGAACTTTCATCTAAGTTTCAGAAAATTCGTAGGTCAGAAATGTATTAGCGAGGTCGAAAGCATTTCAACCTATCAATTTTGGGGACAAGTTGAGATGCATGTCAAACTATATGTTAAGAGCAATTGCTTTAAATCCAAACCACCTAACTTTAGAAGCACCGTTTCTTTGGGGCATAAAACCAGAAAAACACATAAATTTATGGCATCCCGCACTTGGTAAATTTAACCTTAAAATTGGATGTTTTGTATCAAGAGATATCACGTTTTATGGAGATGGGGGCTAGCGTGACATATTGCATAGATGTGAATGTCGTGTTTGTTTATAACCAGTTCTGCAAAATAATAACCAAATAATCCTGAGTTTTGACGAATCCCATATTGATCCTTGTATTTCCCGCGTAGGTGATACACTAAAGTTCGAATTTATACGCTAAAAGAAATAAACTGTTCATAACCGTAACTCATCGCTCAGAAATCATTTGTTTCAACCAAAAAAAACCTTTTTAAATATTTCCCGGTTTCATCTGTCTAGTCTATAAACATTGGCCGTTTTCACACTAGAAGACGAACAAATCGTCTAGACGGACAAATCGTCTGTAGACGAACAAATCGTCTGATGTGAAAACGGAACGAACATTCAAATTTCAGACGAACAAATCGTCTGAATTTGTTCGTCTGTTTGGCCGTCTAGGAAGACGATTTTTCATAGACAACTTGTTCGTATAGACGAACAAATCGACTAAAGTCCGACCTGAATTCACACTAGACGTACAAATCGTCAGACGATTTGTCCGTCTTCTAGTGTGAACACGGCCAATCTCCCAGTTTCTGTGTTTTACTGTCTAAGTGCCACCGAAAACAAAAGGCGCCCTTGACGTCGCCGGTAAAACCAAAGTTTAACCAACTTCACCCTGTCGCCGGATTTCTACGAAATTTTGATATGTTTTTCCTACATATGTTTTTGACAATTAGTACCCTAAAATTTCCCATGTTGCAACTTTTTCCAGGTTCGGGTTTTTTTCGGGCTTATTTGATTGACCTCTTCCCTAATGGGAAGTTTGCAGGTGTTGCGTGAAATTTTCAATTTTGATCTCAGCAAATAAAATATCATATTTGAAAAGAGCTCACTGAAATATGTGAAATCCTAAAATTTGAGGTGGTTTCGATAAATAGCACAGAAGTTATGAGCGTCAGAAGTTGGTTGTTTTCCTATAGGTTTAAAGGGACATGGTCACCTAGAAAACACTAAAAACATTATTGTCACAAAATACAAAAATATTCTCTGAAATTGAAAGAGTGAGTTTAAAGAAAGAAGTACGGAAAATTCATTGGATTACGGTCAAGGATTGCCGAGATATGAGCGAATTAAGATGGCAAATTTAGTATGTTTGAAAAAAGATTGAGGTAAACCGATTTCAAAAGAGTCGGATTTCCTCATGTAAGCTGTAATTACAATCCGCGAATATCTTTGCAATCCTACATCGAAATGACCTCAAATTTTCACCATGTCAAGTTGAAAGCATTCTTTACAATTTGACTTGTTATTTTATTATTTGTGATATTATAATTTTGATGTTTTCGGTGACCATGTCCCTTTAATGTTGTGGTGGGCAAGAGTTGCCCACCAAGACATTAAACGTATAGTAGTGAAACAGCTTACTTCGGGCGCCAATAACTTTGCTAATATTTACCCAAATCAACTCAAATTTTCGGCTTTTTCTAATATCTGCAAGCTCTTTTCAAATATGGCATTTTCATTTTATTAGAATCAAGATTAAAAATGTCACGCAACACCTGCAAACTCCCATTTTAGGGAATCCTTTGTGATAGCGAAATATTGGCCGTTTTCACACTAGAGACGAACAAATCGTCTGTAGACGAACAAATCGTCTGATGTGAAAACGGGACGAACAAATTTTCAGACGAACAAATCGTCTGAATTTGTTCGTCTGTTTGGCCGTCTAGGAAGACGATTTTCATAGACTTAACTTGTTCGTATAGACGAACAAATCGACTAAAGTCCGACCTCAATTCACACTAGACTTACAAAGACGAACAAATCGTCAGACGATTTGTTCGTCTTCTAGTGTGAAAACGGCCATTGTCTTGCTAGTGTACAAAGTTTTCGACTCCCCCTCCCGTCCTCTCTTTGGGTGTTCTTTAATATCCCCTATGGAATTTCTCATGGGTTGCTGCTAGTTCTGTAGGAGCCTGGAATTTCAAGAGAAGATGAATTTGAAAATTTAGAGTTCGCAATTTAGAGTTCGGGCATTTCGCTCGGAAAACATAAAGGAAAACTAGACGCAAATAATGCTTGTAATCAAATAGATTATTTACTATCACAAATATATAGAGTACCATCTTATGTACAATCAGGTTTACAATTACGTCAGTAGTGTAAATTAGCTATAAATAATCTGTTATGAAATGTCTCTAAAGTAACATCATTGTAACACTATGAAGAAGGCAATTATTTACAGCATATCAACGAACAATACCATGCATTTTTCATAATTCTGCGAACTCTACGCCAACTAACAAACCGTGGTTTAGCTTCCGTCAATCAAACGAGTGAACAGCTCTGGGTGGTGATTTCACGCAGGCTTTGAGTTATTTTTGAAGTGATTAGGACTAGCTTGGCTTCATAACCAAATTTTCCATCATAAAATGCAAACTTAACTTAGAAAAATACATGCGCATATAAAAGGTTTGATGGACGGAAGACAAAACTCAGTTTGGCGCTCGCGAAATATATATTAAGTGCGAGTTCGCAGAATTATGAAAATCACTGTAATACTAGTATAGCGTTCACGTATTGCATTGAATTGCGGTTTTCTGGTTTTACGGCCCAATCCGCTGCAACGCGTGTTTACAACTATTTATTTCTTTGTGTTTTTTTGTTTCGCAGTCAAACTTTCTGAACTTAACAGGTCAGTGTGTCTTGATTCGCCTGGTGCAGTCAAATGGGTTCCGTCGCGACAGACGAAACAAAGGCAAACACCCGATTGGATGAAAGTTTGACTGGCGGGACAGGACAAACACCTGATTGGTTGAATGTTGAATGTCAGAGCAAATGTGTCACTGTGTTTCAGTTTTTTAATCCCAAAAATCAAACGTTTGACGAAAAACAAAACCTGGTTTTCAATTATAGGTGAATGGAATCGAAAAATCCTATTTTTATTGTACACGTTTAATATTATATGCATGTAAGACCTTGCTTGTGTTGATCAGTGAATACAAATTTCAAAAATATAAATATTTCGTATCCTCTCAATTAGAAAAGACATATCTCAAATACATATCTCAAATATTTGTGCAGTGTTTTTTCTTTGATATAATATATCTTGATCTTGTAATACTTTGTGCAGTTTTCTTTTGAGTGTGGACTATCCCAATGACACAAAAAGTATAATATTGCTAAACATTTTATATACCACAGTTGAAGAGTTTCTTCTAACATCAGCGTCACGCAATCTCGAGATAAAGCATGTAACAAACTCCTAGTAAAAGTCACGCCACCCCTAGTTAGCGGAGAAGTCACGCTCCATAGTCTCCTTTGCATCCGTTAGCATAATGCTCGTCACGCAAGTGGCAGCGAAGGAGACGAAAGTGCTTAGAGTGGTTAGCATCAACCCTAAGTTTTCTACATTATTTAAAAGCGCGCGAAAAGAGACTTCCTTTGTACAAAGCTAGCGCATAAAAACTCCTATTATTTCCTTGATACTACCTGTAACTTCAGATTTACGAAACGTCGACAAAACCAAGCCAGCCTTGAGTAATTTAGACACATATTAGAAAGCTATGAAGTTATATACCAGCGCATCCGCATGGTATCCTTCTAGGGAGACAGTTGAATGTGATTCTATCGCGGAAAATTTGATTGAAAATTCGCGCCAGCCGCGATCGGATAGCACGGGTTCTCCACCGATTTTTTTCGCGATAAAACTACATCGAATCAGCTATAAGTCTAGCTGTTTGTTTGTCTATTATTAACATGCGTTACACGCGCTAAGGGAAAGACATGGAAAATCGCACTTGCTTTCTCTTTCCTTTTGCGCCTGCTACGCCCGCATCCATTTGGTGTCATTCATGGAATTCGATTTAAAATTCGCGATAAAACCGCATCCCATCACCTACAATTCTAGCTTCGTACACAGGCGGCGTTTTCGAGGATCGCAAAGCGAGAACGAATCCAATATTGTTTCCTGCAGTTTTTCTCTTTTTGACACTTAAGACGCCTGTGTACGAGGCAGGCGACCAGTGCAGTCGACAATGCAACTAGATTTTTATCTCTGGCGACAAGCATTACATTTTCAGTCGCCGGCGACTTAATTTGTTAGAACAACCTCTCTGGAAACTTTGACGATCAAGTTTTTCATAGTGGCAACCACCCCATATAATGTCGGGCCCTGTGAACTCTGAAACATTTGTCGTAACGGAGTATACTGTCTAAATAAAAATGCACCTATTTATTACGAACAGAAAACGAAAACTCGCTCACGCGTTCACCTGGCTACTTCTTGTTCTCCGAGTTCTAAGAGGAATTTCTTTTCGACGCTGACTGGTTTTCTTCGCAGGCGCTGTAACTTCAGAAGTGTCCATGCTGTTCTCAATCGCACGCAGTGGTTGCCTAGCAACAGGCGCATAAACATTTTTACGCTCCTCAAAGACGTTGTCCATAGCAACGGGCTCAAGGTCCATTTCCATTGCTACGTCCATCGCGTCGTCGTCGATAAACGCACGTTCGTGAGATTCTCGTAAAATGCTCGGAGTTGAACTCGAGCGTGAGTATTCGTCCAAAGCTAGACACGAAGCATCTCCGAACCTCCTATTCAGCATTCCTTCTTCCTCGTAACTATTAATCTCGCTGATCAAATTTTCATCCTCGTCATCCATTACGTCATCAGTTAACATTTCTCCTTCGTCCTCTCGGTCGCCATCGTAACCGCTCTCTGAGATCCCACCTATGCTGACGTCAAGGCTGTCATTGTGCTGTGATTGGTTGGCAGTTTGTGATTGACAGGAGGGCCTGCCCATCTGAGGTGTTCTACAATCTCGACGTATCGCGAAGGGTAATAGGAAGTGTCTTATTTCGTCGCGCGTGGGAATCTGGAATGGAAGGCACAGTCCAAGTTATGGCGGGTTACTACATAAACTACAGAAACAGATGGAAGCAAGGGCTTTAGGAACAATTATTTTGCCCTGAACACGGCTTAAAACTCGTTCAGTCAATTACCAACGTCAACAAGAATATTTTGAGTCAAAACATTTCTCTTACTCTGTCACACTTCAAAAACACAACACTTATTCAAACTAAGGCCCTTGTAGATGGCCGAAAGGAATAATTGAATGTTCAATCTTTTTTTGTAGGAAGGACACAAGTTTTCATTCGGCATACCTTGATGTCGCTAACTTTCATAAATCGGTCTTCTGAGTATCTGTAATAAAATAAAGAAGTCAGCGTCAGAATCTCGTACGGTCACAAAACTGTCATTACTGAAATCCAACAGGAGTTTGTTAAATTCCACATTTATATGATGCCAAAATGGACACTGTGGACATTGAGAGAGAGCCCTTCTTGGTTCCAATGGACCGGCCTTCAAGGAATGGCAACTCCAAGCGCTTCCATAGAGCACATTCAAAATGCAATCAACATGCGAATAGTTTTTTTCCATGGTGTACTAGGTATTGGAACACACTGCCAGGTTCGATTACAGATATAGAGGATAAGGACCGATTTAAAGGAGAGCTCCGAAAGTATTTAATTGACAATGGCCACTGGCTTTAGAGTATGTATTTTAATTATTATTTATAGATTTATTCCATGTACCGTCGGTTGCATCTACCCGTCTACACGCTCGACAAAAACATGTTCTGTCGGCACGTGAAACTTCGAAGTTTTGACAGTTGAACTTGAAAGTTTGCCCGCCCAAGCGTGAAGCTTTGGTGACGCTCGTGAGTGGAAAAAGGTAAAAAGTTCAGTTGATTTATTTCTTTTTGACCAGAAACACTGTGAAGTTACCAGAATATTAGCTTTTTGCAATGTTTGTTATTGAAACGAAAGTGCGGACTTGAATATTGTGACAAAAACGTTCAAGTTTGGCCGTCAAAACATCCAAGTTTCACTGTCAAAACTTTGAAGTTTCGCGTGCCGACAGAACATGTTTTTGACGTGAGTGTAGACGGGTAGCTGCAACCGACGGTATTATATATTATCTAGATAGATTTGTATATTTTTATTTATACTGATGTGATACCGGAATGGTTTTATCGGTTAATAAAGTAGATGTAGAAAGTAGATGTAGAAATATCTGATAGAAGCGCGTGCCTTTTATGAGGTGCGTGCGACTCTACAAAGTTTTAAAAACTACTTTTGTGATTATACAGCCGATTGCGTTTGAGCGTTTTACCCTAACAGTTCGCACGTTATGTTTGAACGTTTAAAAGTTGTGTTTCTAGGATGAAACGAGACGTTTCTATGGCGAACCAAAGAGTTCTGTCCTCTGATTGGTCAGTGAAAAATACACATGGCGGTTGCCCTTGGAAACGTCTGACTTTTTGTCTCACAACGCAACTCTCAAACGTTCAAACGTAACGTGCGAACTGTTTGGGTAAAACGCTCAAACGCAATCGGCTGTATGTGAAACGTGAAACATGCACTTTGAGTAAAAGAAAACACTCTTTACCTTTCTTTGATAGCCTTTAGCTTGACGTTTCTGTGATCAATTGGTGAATCGTCTAATAAACTGAAAAAAGAACACATTCATCATAAGTTGAGGTGAAGAATAGTCACTTTTTATTAGTTCACTTTGCGGTACGTCGATGTTACAAGGGACAATTTTTCTTGCAACTCGCAACGCAACGATGACGAATTAAAAATCATTGCAAGATGCCGTGGGATGTTACACTTGCAATGCGCCCGCATGGAAAACTAAAAAAAAAAAATACAGCAGCACCATCAAAAATCCAGCGCACTGATTGGTTCATTCATGGAAACCATTGCGTGTTAAATTGCTCAGGCATGTTACACGTAGCAACTTGTCTCGCAACACTGCGAAAAGTAGAGCTCGGTTCTACATTTTCTGCAACTCGCAACGCAACAAAATATTGCATTGCAGGGGGATTTTACACGCGCGCCTTTCGCTGCAACTCGCAACGTAACAAATATTGCATTACGAGTTGCAAGAAAAATTGCCTCATGTAACATGGCCATTGCTTAGCGACGTGCATTGCGCATGTAACTTACCATTTCTGGTGTAAATATAAGGTACTCTCTAGTAGATTTGACAGCTCTAATCCAGTCATCTGGGCCATGTGCGTAGGCCAAGGGCATTCTGCAACAAAAAGGGTTCGTTAAACTTGTTAAATGCAAAAAGAGCGAATTATAATCACGCACGGTCATTTGTTTGATACACAAAACGCTACATGCTTGTGTGCACCATACATTTTACCATAGAACAGATTTCGTATGATTTTGAAAAGTCAAGTATCACAGCAAGAACTGAACCTTGCTTTCTCGTAAACATTCAGCCAACCACATCACGCAAAATGGCTAAGCCAATCAAAATGCTTAGACACAGCACGGCTACGGGACGCGTGGTAGGACAGCAACAACTGAACCTTGCTTCTCGTAAATATTCGGCCAATCAGATCACGCGAAATGACCGAAGGCTTCGAGACGCGCGGTAACTTTTTGCCGGACACACGAAAATTTCCACACTAAAAAATTCGAAGCCCTCCATTTTCGAAGTGCTACACAAACTGCGCAGTTTTCGAGCGTATTCCGAAGGCGTTGTCGAAAACGGCCGCGTTGCAGTGTGAACGCGAGGTTTAACCGGATAAAATCTGCACCCAAAAACATTTGCCCGCTGAGTGTCATACAATTCTTCCTGCATAAATACTTACCAGAACTATGCATAGAGTTGGCTAACAGTAAACAAGAGGCTGCTATAGTGGACGCGGAATATCTGTGAGGGGAAAACAAGGTTTATAAGACCACAAGAAAATAGAAAAAAAGGTTCTTATTTTTGGTGGGCTGAATTAAGACTTACTTTCCAAATTCTGTATGTAGTATTGATAAATCTCCTATGTATGATGCTATACATTCTGTCCGGTGGTCAGCCTGTGGAAGTAAATAGAGTCGTTAACGTATAACCATAGACTCCTTCCAGACTATTCGCATCCCCAGCAGTCGCGCAACGATATCCACATACTATCCACGCAAATATTTCACAAGGGATTTTCCCTAGCGAGCAAGAAAAAGAGACTTCTAGTTATGATACGCGAAGAAGCCGACAGCAAAAAAAAAGCAAAAAAAAAAAACGCGCGTGGTCAATTGACCTCTGACCCCGTCCACACTACTCCGTTTTCAAACGAAAACGGATACTTTTTGCTCCGGATACGGCTATCGTCCACACTACAACGCCGAAAACGATCACCGAAAACGCTCTCAAGAGCGGAGCGATTTGAAAACGGATCTGTTTTGAAACGCTGTTTTCTAGTGTGGACGGGTGAAAACGATGCTATGTGAAAACGATGACGTCACCACAGCAAGCAAATCCGACCAATTTCGCGGGCCAACAGATCGAAATGCACATGCGTTGAGCTTGTTTGAGCATGCCCACTGAGACCCCGTCTACACTACACCGTTTTCAGACGAAAACGGATACTTTTGCTCCGTTTACAAAAAGATTTGCGTCCACACCTATCGTTTTCGTATTGTTATCGCCGTTTTCGGTGATCGTTTTCGACGTTGTAGTGTGGACGATAGCCGTATCCGGAGCAAAAAGTATAGTGTAGTGTGGACGGGATCTGAATACATAAGAGCGTTTTCGTACGGATACGTATTGTAGTGTGGACGGGCGAAAACGATAAGTGTGGACGCAAATCTTTTTAAAAACGGAGCAAAAAGTATCCGTTTTCGTTTGAAAACGGTGTAGTGTGGACGGGGTCTTAGTCACCTAGAGCGCACCGAGCGGAACTTCTCAACTATCACAGGGAACTTCTGCAGAAATACATGGGAAATCCGAGCACTTCCCATGCTTCTCCCATGGGAAATTCAGCTTTTCCCATGGATGGGTTTCTGTAGAAATTCACTGTGTATGGTCAGCACGGTTTATACAGGACCGATGTTTTTACTTACACCAGCTAAATTACAAAAGAGCTTGAGGTAGTCTGCTACTGTAAGGACCTACAAGAACAGGGCAAACAATTTATTAGGAATGTGTGACATTCTCTGGCGTTTACTGATCCGAGACTGCATGATATTGCATCCCAAGTTAGGGATGCAATATCCAGCAGGGTGAGTATGTGTAGGGAAGATGTTTCAGCCAATCAAATTCGAGAAAATTTGATAACGTGATCGCGAGCCAATCAGGAACGAGTCCTGGAGAAGGGATTACGTGACCTGAACACGATTAGTAAACGTGATTTCACAGACGCTACTAATCCTCTTGGAGGTAAGAGCGGATGTACAAAGGCTAGCTTTCAGATGAGAAAACTAAACACTAGAAAATGCACTTTTTCAATCAGAAACGAAACAAACTGACCAATCAAGGGATGAAGTAAGTACGCGTTTAGTCATGACTCAAGAAACCAAGAAACTGTGTGTTTTTTTCCTCGCATTCTGATTGGCTGACTAAACAAAGGTCCAAGTCCTCAACCAATAGCAACATGCAGAAGTTTGGCTGCTCACCCTAACATCGCCTTTTAGACAAGACATAACTTCTCCCATCATTCTAACGACCTCTTCGTATTTGTAAGTGTCGTCAGTCAACCAAGATGCTTCACGAATTGTAACTATGTCCTTGCCTTGAAACCTGCAGCATAAGACATTAAAACATTAGACAAAGGTCGTAAATAAATATTCAAATTCAGGGACGGTGGAAGCAAATGGAGGGGCTCTCAGGATTTTTTTTGGCCTTGGACATGCTTCTCCAAGGAGGAAATTTTTGAAGTTTTACGAAAGTCGAAGCTCAGCTGCAGCAAAATTGTGTGCTAAAGTACCAGATTTGGGTTCAGTCTTGTCTGTGAAAAGACAGAAACGAGGCTGTAGATGGAATATGTGTTGTGAAAAGTCCCAGCGCACTTAAGTTAGGGGGAGGGGGAGTGTACCCTCTGAAATTTATTGTTCTGTTACAGGCATTTTACTAAACACCCATTCTGCAGCTATGTAGATTCCAAAGGTTTGGGTGTTATTTCTGTAAAATTGCACAGTACAGTGTATTCATATCAGCACTTTTTAAGCCTTACTGACTGCTTTGTTTGCTGTGTTCAATACATACCTGGCTGCAATTAGAACACATGTGATTCCCAACAGTTGGAGTTCAGACCTTTGAACTTTACGCCTCATAAGGTACTGGTCAACACAGAAGACTGCTACATGAACTATTTCACTAGGAAAATCCTGCAAAACACACAATATACCAGGTTATAACAACATATTTAACATATACTGTCATTATTAAATTAGAGGGTTTTAACCCCAGTTGTCAACAACAGAATCACCTGTTAACTGCCTTTATAAACAGGGGGAGGGAGCTTGTAGCTGGATTAAATTAATTGCAAACAGGCAAATAACCATCCTAAATTGTGCGATTGTGGACAACATGCCATGCCTTCCCTTTTCCCTTGGGAGATTTCAATTTTCAATGGGATACAGCGATGGTCATGCTCAACTGGCATGGGAGGAACCCCCTGTGAGTAGGGTGGAGTTGATTTTTTCTTAGGTTGGGCAATTTATACCTTCATGAGTGCCACTTCAACAAGCCAGTCTACTAAGATATATCTGTAGAGAAAACAAACAGACTTTGCATCATGTACAACTGTTTGACAGAACAATACATATGATCACAGCCTAAAATGGACTGAGAGATAAGTAGGTAGTACACTACAATGCAACAGTTAAAGCAAGTCTAGACAATATGCAGACTTATTGCAGCACACTTGCTGAATTCCAGGGATTCCAGTTTGAAGCGAAGTAGACATTGAACATACCTCATAGTTGCATTTAGTTCTGACTGAAATCCAAATAACTTGTGAGAATTCAATGGTTTGGATCTTTGAAGAAACTGAAAACAATAATAAACACAAACATTAAACAACTGCAACACAACAATAGCTTCAACAATGGGGATAATTCAGTGCACTGTAGCTAGTGGGTGAGGCAGTTGCCCTCCAAGTGAAGTAAATGTTTTAGTGTCAACATGTGGGGACCCCCCCCCCCCCCCCAGCAACAACAAAGGATGACCAAGGCTTGCTCCCCCGGGCAAAAATTTCTAGCTATGGCCTTGCAATATTGCAGGCATCACAGGGCTAAAAATAATAGTAGTGTTGTAATGGATAAAGGATAAATTTATGCTCTTATTATCTCTGGTGGCATTTCAAGCCTTGTTGTTTATTGATTCTCACCTGAGTAAGAAATTCTGCTGCTTGTTGTTTAGACATGCCTCCTAGATGACCAGATGCATATTCCATAGCAAGTCGGAACTGAGCGTTAGGATTATCACAGCTTGCAATGTCCCTCAGCTCACGTAAACTTTGTAGCATGAGAGAAGGTTCTGACGCTCGTTCAATGGCCTTCATGTTCCAGATCTCAAATGCTGCATGTGTAGACCCCAGATTGGTGGCTTTATTGAGCCATTCAATACATTCTGATTTCTTTTTTTCGTCCTGTAAATTATCAGATAAAATAGGATTATATTTTGAGTCATTATAAAGACTGGTTCATATTGTGGATTGAGCTTAGTTCTATAAGGTTTTTCCTTGGTTTTCCAGGTAAGACAATAAGGCATGGCCCCATTTACCTACCCCTCTATATAATGTGACCATGTACAAGATGGACTGCCTAAGAGTAAAGGATTGTCTCCCATTGAAATGGTCTAGCTCTCTAAGGCATATATAATATAAAATATCTGCATAATCTCTCTCATTTTATAGCAGTTGTGTATATTTGATGGCTTTGTGTTCACTCATGAGGAGAAGAACACCCTCTAATTTATTTTGTCTTCACTTGAATTTTTTTTCTAAGAAATAGATACTTAATGTAAATGTTTCTTACCTCATGCAAACTGAGGATCTTTCCAATACAAAAGAGGAGGGACTTGTTTAGAGTGTCTTCAGGCTGAAAAGATAATGGATAAGTTATAAACTATACATCCAAAACAATGCATTTGCTTTGCTGTTGAGAGAAACAACTTTCTGTACATGCCCTTATGTTCAAATGGATGTCTCCAGCACCTTCACAGACTGTAAAAACTGACCCCATAGGCATATTCTGGCTTGCAACAAAAATTTAAAAATACTAAAAATATCAATTAATAGGCTGTGAACTTACGTGTGCATTGGAGCAGTATTCCACCATGTTCTTAAAGACACAAGCCTTGCAACACGAACCACTAGGAGCCCAAGGAGGACGGATAAAGAACCAAGTAAAAGGAGCAGTACTGATTCCTGCCCTCTCAGCTTTGCAGAACAAATGGGCAGCTTTTTTGCCATTTTCTTTTGCATTAGTTGTGTTATTACTGTCTTCTGAAACTGCGAAATAAAAATTATTGATATCAAAGCGTTAAAGAATTGTATTTGCTTTTTTATGTTTGGATGTGTGAATTGTTATTCTTGGGGGCTTGGAAAATTAAAAAACCAGACCATTGTAATGTAAGCGAAAAAAAAACTAAATACTTAACATGGCGAAATTGATCTAATAATAAATTGATGTTGGTTATTCCCTTGGGTTTTGTTTCAAATCAAAATAGATAACGACAAAATATAGACAAACTTCGGCTAGTGTATTAAAAGCAAACTGATAAAATTAAGCAACCGTTTATACAGTGAAACACTCAGAAAAACTTCAGTTTGCTTGCCTATACCATTTCGATTGCCGATCTTGAAAAAAAGTTTAGTTTTATTGCACGTCAAAAAAATCACGCGAAATCAATACAACTTATTAACGCCCACAGAAATTTAATTCCAACAGTTTATCACAGATTTACACGAGGTTAAAAATCAGATGAAGTCACACGGGAGATAACTTGGACAGAGCACAGTTGGTAAAAAGATAAACAAAGTTTTAAATGTCGCGCTAAAACAGACCCCAAGCGATCGAATTGCCGTTACGATCACCGATGGAACGCGGGGAAACCAGTAAAACCGAACTCTTAAAATTCATCCAAATTGTTATGATCTCTAATAAAATCAACTTACTTCCTTCATTATACAAATGTGCCAGTCCTAGTTTAATAAGTGCTTCTATATTTCCTACATCGGCAGCTCTGTGGTGGAGAAATAACACAAAAATCAATTTAGAAAGCCGTTGGTAGATTGCAAAACCGCTAAAAGAACAACGAATCATTTATAACGAACCTTTCTAGAACGGCGCGATTTCGCGTTGATGGCCAAACCCCGGGAAAAGAAACCGTCATCCAGAGAACTGGAGACTCATCTATAAGATTCCTCAGACTTCTACAAACCTGCAAAGTATCAAAAATATCGTAAGGTTAAATCAACGAGGGAGATGCATGGGGGACGCGGGTCAACGGAATTTGAGTGTAACGGTCATCAATTTGCAAACATAAACTTCAACCAAAACAAGCCTTGGGAGATATAATTGCTCAATATATTTAACCTACAGAAAGAGTAAGCAATATACTTACCAGTCTTATCTTAGCGAGGTCATTTGCAGGGAGAAACTTAAGAATCAGCAGAAGAACTTCTTCAGGTAAAGAGAGGAATCTTGTGGAGATCGAGTGCCGTGTTCGTCTAAGACAGACGCTGTGCGTTCGAATCTTCATGCTGAGAAATTTCCTGACCTAACTAAGTGATATCCTAAAGGAAAGCTATTAGAAGATAACTGGTCTAAAAGATAAGAGATCGCGGAGATCTGAGAGGAAAGAGAGAAGAAAAAGAAGTGATTCCAACGACTGTAGCTTGCTTACATGTTCCGTTACACTGACCGAGCGGGCTGTCAGTTCGTTATGTCACGTGCAAACCGACGCTCAGCGCTGATTGGTTGCTACAACAATAGGGGCCTCCACTGAGGCGGCCGACAGATCGCGTGCAGAGAAGCCAATCGAAAGCCGTTTTTTTTAGCGTAATTCGAACAAAAGGCATCTGACAGCGAAAAGACATACAAATGTATGATTGGGATTCAATATCTGTGGTTCAGTACGGGCAGAGAGATTTGGGCACGAAAACTGTTTAGTTCGGAAGCGTTTGATATGCAAATGCAGGTATTGTAAAGCGTATCTTTTGGAAAATTAAAAGTTCCACTGAAAAGCCTTTAGAGGATGTCGCTATTAAAGATTATTATTATTATTAAAGTTTTTATAATTAAGCAATAAAAGTACTTTCCGCGTGCTCTCTGCTTTCTTACAAACACGAGGGGGATGTTGGGAGAACTGATCAAAACTTGAAAGACAGAGTGTCTTTCAAGTTTTATCAGTTCGACCAACATTCCCCGAGTGTTTGTAAGAAACCAGAGAGCACGCGGAAAGTATTTTATTGCTTTTAGAAAATAACATACACACGCGCGACAGCGTTGCGTGACAATCGTGTTTCTCAGGTCTCTTACAAAAACGCTTTTTAACCAATCAGAATGCGCACATTCACAATACAACATGGGTGTTATTTTCTAAATTTCAACGATCCCACGTCGATCACTCTGACGTCACTTTCCCCGCCGCACCACAGGAGTCCCAAGCGCAAGTCCTCCTTTCTTTCAACATGGCCGCCGAAGAAGCAGCGAAGAATCTCTTCCAAAAACACTTTCAAACTTCTCCAACCGTCGGTGGTTGTGCTCCTGGTAGAGTGAATCTCATTGGAGAACACACGGACTATAATGACGGGTTCGTTTTACCTATGGTAAGGGGAATGGGAGCTTAAAATACAAAATTATGTGACAAGGCATGTGATTCGGAGCTGAGGCGGAAATAGTAAGGTTACTCTATCAATCAATCAATGGTTAAATAACCCTTTTGCGGAACAATATCAAGAGACCAATTTCGATATATAAACCGCTATAATCTGTAAACCGCATTTGAACATATCCATTTGATAATTTGCGGTGTACGAGGTTCGCACTGTTTTAGATCATGTTCATTTTTATACACAAAGCTTTATTCTATTGATAGAACGAAAATATTGTAATACAGTCTTGTCACAAAAATGATGTTAACAGTGTCCAACCTTGCAACTTGACAAATTTGGGATTTTTGCTCATGCGAGTCCCCCCCTTAAAAAAAGGTGGGAGGGGGGGGATGCTGTCTGTGATTTTTGGGTGACCAATTGTGAAAGCCTAGAAATGAATAATTTATAATTTAATGATTTTATCATGTCCTGTTTGTAAGAATCATCAGAAATTGAGGGGGAAATTTTCATGGGCTTGGTACTTGAAAACATCGGGATTCAAGCCATCAAAATCTCAAAAATGATGATTTCATATACCAAGAGGTTGTGTCGGGATTCAAGAACTTGAAGCAAAATCAGCACTTAACCATTATCCTGCGAGATTGAGCAGAATATCATCTCCCTAATACTTAGCCGACGAGGGACATAGTACCGATATCAGTTGGCTAAATCAGACGATATTCTGCAAAAATCAAGCAGGATAATGGTTTTATTATTCAGCTCATCGATAGCACAAAAACATAGAAGAAATCATTTACTTTTGCATAAGACACAAGCTCAATAGATATCTGTTATATCCAGGAGACAGCTATTGGCGTTCTAATGACCATATTTGGGCAGTGCATCGATGTGCTGAATAAATAATCTGTGTTAATTTTGAAGGCTACATGTTGACAATTAGTGATAATTGTAATTGAAAAAGTTCAAGGTCATGTTTTTATGCTATAGCTGGGTCCCCTGAGTGTCTAGTGATGATGCTCTTTTTGTTCACATCAGGCTTTAGATCTTGTAACTGTTATAGTTGGCACCAAAGTAGATGGGGATGTCTGCTCTATAGTAACATCAGCTGAAGGCATTAATGAGCCACTCACTGCTCAATTCAAAGTTCCTTCAAATGAGAACCCATTAACTCCTGGTAAACCCTCATGGGCAAATTACATCAAGGGTGTGGTCGCAAACTTTGGGAAACCAGTCCCAGCATTCAATGCTGCAGTGGCAACTACAGTTCCTTTAGGGGGAGGACTCTCAAGTTCTGCCTCTTTAGAGGTGGCAACTTACACGTTTCTTGAGCAGCTTACCGGTCAAGTACAGGAAGATCTGAAAGTGAAAGCTTTGGCTTGTCAAAAGGCTGAACACGATTTTGCTGGCATGCCATGTGGAATAATGGACCAGTTTATTTCCGTCATGGGCAAAAAGGGAAATGCCTTACTGTTGGACTGCAGGTAAGATATGTTCTACTTTCTACAAGGCTTGTGTTTTGATTGATAGTAGCCTGCGAACCGGCTCTCCAGTGGGTTTTTTCAGATATTTTGTTTTTCTGGGTTCAGGATACCTGTGTGATGCAAAAATCCCCAACCTCTCCCCCTCCCCCCACTCTTTTGCATGACACAGGTATCCTGAACCCTGAAAAACAAAATATCCAAAAAAAAAACACTGAAGAGCAAGCTCGCAGGCTAAATTGATAGAGGAGATAGTGGTGCAGTGAGATAGTCAGCAATGTTTGGGTGTTGAAAAGGGCAAGATAATCATGTTTTGGTTGGTTGTTCATTAAAGATAACAGGGTCAGAATGATAGTCACAGTTGCCTAGCAACCATTATCTTTTTTTGTCATCAGATCAACGGGCTATATATTAGCTCCCCTGTCTGATCCAAGTCTGGCAATTATAGTCACATGATATCAGTTGCCTAGCAACCAGAACCTTTTTGTCATCAGATCAATGGACTATAAATTAGTTCCCCTGTCTGACCCAAGTCTAGCAATTATAGCCACATGATATCAGTTGCCTAGCAACCATAACCTTTTTTGTCATCAGATCAATGGACTATAAATTAGCTCCCCTGTCTGATCCAAGTCTGGCAATTATAGTCACATAATATCAGTTGCCTAGCAACCATAACTTTTTTGTCATCAGATCAATGGACTATAAATTAGTTCCCCTGGCGGAGTCTTGCAATTATAGCCACATGATATCAGTTGCCTAGCAACCATTACTTTTTTGTCATCATATCAATGGACTATAAATTAGTTCCCCTGTCTGATCCAAGTCTGGCAATAATAGTCACATGATATCAGTTGCCTAGCAACCATAACTTTTTTGTCATCAGATCATTGGACTATAAATTAGTTCCCCTGGCGGAGTCTTGCAATTATAGCCACATGATATCAGTTGCCTAGCAACCATAACTTTTTTGTCACCAGATCAATGGACTATAAATTAGTTCCCCTGGCGGATCCAATTCTGGCAATTATAGCCACATGATATCAGTTGCCTAGCAACCATAACCTTTTTGTCATCAGATCAATGGACTATAAATTAGCTCCCTGTCTGACCGAAGTCTGGCAATAATAGCCACATGATATCAGTTGCCTAGCAACCATTACTTTTTTGTCATCATATCAATGGACTATAAATTAGCTCCCCTGTCTGATCTAAGTCTGTCAATTATAGTCACATGATATCAGTTGCCTAGCAACCACAACCTATTTTGTCATCAGACCAATGGACTATAGATAATAGTTCCCCTGGCGGATCCAAGTCTAGCAATTATAGTCACATGATCAGTTGCCTAGCAACCATAACCTTTTTGTCATCAGATAATGGACTATAAATTAGTTCCCCTGGCGGAGTCTTGCAATTATAGCCACGTGATATCAGTTGCCTAGCAACCATAACTTTTTTGTCATCAGACCAATGGACTATAGATAATAGTTCCCCTGGCGGATCCAAGTCTAGCAATTAAAGTCACATGATATCAGTTGCCTAGCAACCAAAACTTTTTTGTGTCATCAGATCAATGGACTATAAATTAGTTCCCCTGGCAGATCCAAGCCTGGCAATTCTAGTCACAAACAGCAATGTCCACCACAAGTTGACCGGAAGTGAATATCCAACAAGACGGCGACAGTGTGAGACTGCTGCAGCTGTGTTGAAGAAGCCCAGCTTGAGAGAAATCTCAATGGAGCAACTGTTAGGTAACTGAGGTGATGCTTCTCTTGTCGGCAATTCCAGATCTTTATCTTTATCAGGTCAAAGGCTACTTCTCTAAGACAGAAAAAACACTTTACCTGTGGGTTTCAGAGGCTAGAGAAACGTTAGTCCTCCGCGCAGCCCGTTCTTTGTGTTGGTCACGCAACGGTTCCAGAACTCGTTGCGTGACCGACACAAAGAACGAGCTGCACGGGAGACTAGAGAAAAGGGCGAGCGAAGTCAATCTGGAGAAATTTGTTTAGAATGTCATAGAAAAGGGAGCTTGATTGATGTCCAAGAAAAAACAGTCGCCAGATGTGAAACAAATTCACGAACGCACAGTTGACTAAGAACGAGTGCAAATCATTGAAGAGGAGTGTTGATGCTACATTTGGTATGCCATCGTGGCATGCGCGCACGTGTTTTGAGGCGTGTTTTTGGTTTGAGCTTTTTGAAAGCCTACGTAATATGACACATAGTTCCCCTTTGTTTAGTACCCTATAGAGATAGTGTGCAAGAATCAGGGTTCTCACTCTATCATGAAAGCAAAATTCCCTGACTTTTCAGCGGCGTAGCCAGGAATTTCTGAAGGTGTGGGGGGGGGGGGGGGGGGGCGATAGTGAAAAGATGGGACGAAAATGTTCAAATTTCCTTCAGCAAATACAGTAAATGTATGGGAAAATCTCCCGAGAAAGGGGGGGGATGCGGCCCCCCTGTCCCCCCCCCTGGCTACGCCCCTGCTTTTCACTGACCAAAGGCAATTTTCCCTGACATCTGCATAAAGGATTTTACTTAAAATCGAAGAAAGAAATGTCAATTTCATGTAGAATTTTTTTTAATAACAGTGTGTCTTTGCTACTGTTGCCTCAAAAATACAACAAACATAGCGCTCAAAAGTAAATTTCCCTGACTTTTCCCTGACTTTGAGCTGTTTTGTAAAATTCCCTGACCTTTTTCAAAAGTGCCCTTACCTTGAAAAAATGTCAGATTTCCCTGACTTTTCAAGGTGAGTGGGAACTCTGAAGAATCCCATACAAACGTGCGTGCCAAGCAACAGTCAACATTCCCGGCGTGCTCTACAACCAGAAACAAAGCGCCTGTGGGGAGGCTTACATTAAATGTCCCACTACATCTACCGACATGCAGCGCTCGCGTGCGTTATAGCTTGGAATCGTCCATCAAATTGTGCGTCTTCCCTACGAATCTGAATTATTTCTGATACCATCTCGCCCTGATTACCCAATGAGTGCTTGAGAGCACAAGCTCGTCCATAAAAAAGCTGTGTTGTTGTTGTTTAGAAAACGAAAGTGAACTGGAAAAGGAGGTGTTTCGCAGAGCAAGACATGTAGTGGGTGAAATAAGAAGAACAATGGAAGCTGCTAGTGCACTGGATAGTAATGATTGTAACACGTTTGGGAGGCTTATGGTTGAGAGCCATAACTCTCTAAGGTACATTATTATGTAATGGCTGATAACATTTTTTTTTTCACACTATGGCCCGAGTCGAGGACCCTACCACATGAAGACCCCCCTCCCCTGGAATTTCCAGAGGTCGTCAACACCCCATCTACTGGAATATTCTGGGGTCCACAGCAGCACCCTCTCTGAAATTTTCAGGTTGCCTGAACACCCCATTTTCCACAACTTAGAAAGACAACAACTTAGAAAGACCGCTGCCCCCTTGAATTTCCAGGGGTCCTCGATACAACCCCTCCCCAGGGTTTACATAGAACCCCTCCTTGGAATTCCCAGGGTTTAATTAGACCCCTGCTCCTCATTCACTAATGAGCCCCCACTTTGAAAACTGTTCCGCCTTTCCTGATCAGTAAGCCATATTTTAAATAAACACCTATTTCAGAATAGGTGTTTATTTATTAACTTTTTAGTTTATCACGTTGCTTATAAGAAAAGATTCTACCCGGTACATCGTTCCGATCGCCAGAAATTTGTACTGGGTTAAACGAGAATTTCGTTCTTTGTTTCTCCCATGATGCACCACGGGCTAAAACAGACAGTTATGACGGGGTAACCTTTTTGAAATGAAGTGTATCCAACAAGTAAACTGTGAGGTCATATCATTGCAGAGACGATTATGAAGTGAGTTGTCCTGAGCTGGACACACTTGTCAAACTTGCCCTACAGGTGGAGGGTGTGTATGGGTCCCGCATGACGGGGGGAGGGTTTGGTGGTTGTACTGTCACCCTCGTCAAACAGGACAGTGTGCAGAAGTGCATGGATCATATTAAGGTACGCTCTAAGTCAGGAACGGTGGATAGTCAGGGGCGTAGCCAGAAGTGACCACTAAACAGTGATAGAGCGGATTTCACTGCGACCATCATGAAACCAATTGCAAGTGAGCAATCGCTAGCCAATCAGAATCGAGAGAAATCACGACTTCCTCCTAAATGTTTTTTTCTCAGCCAATAAGCCAAGATAGATAGAGATAGATAGATAACTTTATTAAAGTGCCAAAAAACCGTCTAGCGTGGGAGAAATCCCGCACTAATATGGGGACACAACAAAAAGGAATAAACAGAAATAAACCAATTACAAGTAATTACACAACTGCATTTACTGCAGAATTTGATTGGCTGAAAAAAATAAGTAGCCAATGAGAATGCAAAGCAATCGCAATTACATAATAAATCTCGGCATTCATGTGAAATCCGCTCTATCATCGCTGTTGGGACAGTTGACATTATACACTTAATGACTGCTCCGGAGGGAAACAGCGAGTTTTGTTTTTCCGAGAATCTCGTCTCGATGTTTCCCGAGACGAAGGCGAGGGAAACATCGAGATTCGAGAGAAAACAAAACTCGCTGTTTCCCAAGGGTGCAGTCAAGTGTTTTATTATATAGCAAACAGAAAATTCGGTGTAAAAATAGTCCGCCGCCTGAATTTCTCGCTCTAGTGATGTCACCCGCGCGGACAACAATTTTCAATGTAGTTTGAGTTTGTACTTTACCATGTGACCATGATAGAACAACTCAGAGCGGGCGCTTTGATCGAATAAACACGAGCCATATAGCTTTTCCACTGTACCGAGCTCTTTTGTACGTTGACCTTATTTATTCACGAATTGCTCACAGCGAAGAGTGAAGATAAAAATTATATCTTCACAGTGTGAAGATATAATTTTTTCGCGCGAGAGATACCTTGGGATTTCACTGATGTTTATGTAATAAATCCTAATCTGTTCTTATGATGTTCTTATAGGCGGGTACGTATTTACTGTATGTATTTCTCGTTTTCAGGCTGGATACAGTGCTGCCACGTTTTTTGTTAGCAGTCCTGCGGGTGGTGCTAGAGCTGCTTCACTCTAACGAGACGACTCTCACTTGCCTCGAAATCTTACAATATAAATATTGGATATTTTAGAGCCGATTTCACTTGACTGTGAATCAAACGCAAATGCACGAATTCTGAACAAAACGTATAGGAGTAAACGCCAATAAATGCGAATTAGTCACGACACTTCTGAAATCAGCACTAATGTATCAGTCAATTCCAGCGGTGACCATGCCACCCCCCCCCCCCCCCCGGGCATTTGCACACCACTGGGTTCCCTGGGGTGGGGAATTTTGAAAATTTTGCTGGCCCGGGGGTCGGGATTTGTTTTTCTCCAGGGGAGGGGTGGGGAATTTTGGTTATCTTTCACAATCTTTTAGCGCGTTGAGTTTTGCGGAACTACACCAGTTCACTTCCCTGATCAGTTATAACTATCAATTGGCAGTTACGATGTCCCAGTTACAGAAAATAACGTCAAACAAAATATAATCCTGAGCATGGTCCGTATACACAATTCTAGTGTTGAGATTGGGCGATGCCGGGGACGACAAATGAATGGAATTTGTAGCCAAATGGAATTGACTGATACATAACACTCAAATTATAAATAGACTACATGAGTTCACTCGATTCTATAAAACAAGTCACTCTATATTTTACATTCTTGTATTTTATATATTTTTTTGAAAGGTACAATAAAGTGAAAGAAATACAATCGAATATGCGAAAAAAAACGTGTGAGGGTAAAATAAAAAGATGTGACGAGGAAGCCCAATAGATCTCGGCTTGGGGACCGTTCAATTTTTATCAGGGGGAGGGGGCTGGTGGAAATGAAGGGGGGGTCACCCAAAAGAATACGGCCTCAAAGGGGGGGTCACCCAAAAAAATACAAGCACATAACAGGGGGGGTCACCCAAAAAAATACAAGCACATAACAGGGAGGAAACGAAAAGTTTGTATTTTTTACAGCATGCAATATGTTTGTTACATGTTTCAACTCGCTTATATGTTTTTTAATTTCACTCAATACTTAATAAAAATTTCGGCACGCTTCGCGCGCACGCAGAATTTAACATATAATATGCACTGATACGCCTGCCGAGCAGTCTCTATGTTTGAAAGAACACACCTTAGGTAAGCGTGAGTTCAACGTTTAGTCATTTGGGCCGCGCTTCAAGCACTGAATAATAATAATTTCTTCATTTGCGGAGCGCATGAAAAATATTACCTAAAGGCTCAGGAGCCCTTCACTAGGAGCTTTCATCTAACCTATATAATTAGCGTATTTCCTGGGCTCCTGACAGGCTTTGTTTACTATACACAAAAAACCATCTACCCTTTTTCTGAGGCTTGATGAAATGCGGTTATCAAAAGTTGGGCGCGCTTCGCGCGCAAAGATTATGTGACCCCTTCTCTATGTAAAATGTCTTCTACTAGGTCAAATAGGGGACCTGAGGTGGGTGTCACGAAAACATTTAATAGTTCTGAGGGGGGATCGGTTCCTTAGCTTTGACAGAAGTAAGAAAAACGTTAAGAAGAATGACTGCATCACTTAGGCAAGAGTCTATCCTACAGGGCAAGCATTTATAGGGGGGGGGGCACCAAAAAAAATACATTGGATTTTGGGGGGCCACCTAAAAAAATACGGACATGAAAGGGGGGGCCACCCAAAAAAATACAGGGTCTCCCCTCATTTCCACCAGCCCCCCCCCCCCCCCTGATAAAAAATGAACGGTCCCTTGGGCGTAATATTTCCCACTTCAGATCACGTGCCATTCATTTGAATAATCTTTCTTTGTTTGGGATGCTTCCATTTAACAGAAACAGAAAGACGGAAAACATTACGTCAAAGCCGAGGTCTAGTATACAGGGTCCGTACAGAATACTCAGTGTAAATCCAAAGCCCATTGAACTAAATTTCCAAAAAACAAATGATGGAATTCGCGCGCCGTGAGACAACTTTTTTGCGCGCTTTTTGCGTACACAGGAACCCCGCGCGCTAATTAAAAAAAAAAAAACCCACGACAGTGTTTTGATTTTTTTCATGGCTATGGATGACCCTTTGTGGTATCACTATGGGTATCCCTTATGGCGTTGCTATGGATGATCCATTGTGGTAACACTATGGATATCTTTCATGTCGTTGCTATGGATGACCCTTTGTGGTATGACTATGGATATCCCTTATAGCGTTGCTATGGATGATCCTTTGTGGTATTACTATGTATATCCCTTATAGCGTTGCCATGGATGACTCTTACCCTGAAAATCCATGTACTTTCGCAACAAGTAGACTGGGATGCACGTTAACGCATGTAATGATGGTCATAATATATTCACAGTATAACAACACACTCGAGATTCAAATTACACAATAGTTTATTGCTGAATTATATATTTACACATTATCCATTTAACGTATTTGAAAAATAAAAATAACCATAATAAAATCATAATAATATTGCGTCTCAAGCTTTAAAATAAAAATGATATACTACAGTGTTGATTAGATGACCTTGTACTGGAGATATCATAGAGATATGCCAAATGTGAGTCGCCTATTGGGCTGTTAAAAAAAATGTGTACCCCCTATCGAGGAACCTGGAAATCCCACAGGGATCGCTGTGTTTGACCCTGGAATTTCCACAGGACCATCCATTTTACCCTGGAATTTCCACAGGTTATTCATTTGCAACTGTGGAATTTCCACAGGCACACAAGAGAATGAGGAATTTCCACAGGGGTTGCTTCAAATTTCCACAGGGGTTGTACAGGAGTCTGGAATTTCCACAGGAATAGAGCAAAATTTGGAGTTCCTCGATAGGGGGTGGGGGGGGGGAGGGGTACACATTTTTGTTTTTTTTTTCCACTCTGTGCGGTTGCCAAACTAAATAGGTCTATCCAACGTGAGCACTAGCAAATCTGTTACTAAAATTAGCTGCAGCCTCCTATCGAGAAACTTTAAAAAATTACTCTACTCCTGCCACGGAAATTACAGGCTCCTGTACGACCTGTGGAAATTTGAAGTTCTCTTGTTGCAACCTTGTGGGAATTCTGGGGCCAAATACAAAGACTACTGTGGAAATTCCAGGTTCCTCGGGGGTAATGAGTATTCAACGTAACAGCCAAATCAGCTATTACTTTTACTATATCACTATTTTGCTAAGAGTCACCTTATTGAGATCTCTGAAGCAGAAATGGTAATTTGGAATTAAATAAAAGTGTTTCTTATGGCGACAGTAGTTGGAGGTAGTGCAATACCAAGACAACCCGTGGCCGCGACGAAGCAAGCTTCTTTTCCACAGCCCAATTCCAAAAATCAGTTTAATATATGAGCTACCCAATGGGCAGCGTATCAGATATTAAGCTGATAAGAACAGATACTACACTTGATCTTAGCCAAAACGCCGAGAAGCGATGGCGATAGAATCCATTCCTTCGCGATTAGCTTGTGGTTCCATGTAAGAGACACTCCCACAGATGACTCAGTTGGTCGGTCCCAGGGCTTGACCACCTTCATAAGACTGAACAACCTTGGTTGACATGGCTGGTAAATTCGCTGGGAATCAACTAAAATGATTTCCTGCAAGTGACACTGGCACAAAAGGGTGTGCATTTTTTTAAAGCATGGTTTGGTTTCGTTTTTTTCCCACCAGTCAAACCATCTAAGCCAATCAGGTTCTTGTCCTGTTTCGCAGTCACAACAGAAAGCCAGGTGACTGCACTAGGTGAAACATGACACGGAATGATTGACTAATATAGTTTGACTGGAAGAACAGAAAAATCCCAATGTTGAAAACTTTTAGCAAAACAACAAATTTAGCTGAAAAATTACTTGACAATGCTTTGTCAGTTTGGTTTACATTTATGTTAAATCTCATAGCAAAGCTCACATAAATGTTCCATATGATGTCTGCCTAATTCCTACCCCACCCCAATGATATTTTGATAGCTAAAAGGTGCCTCTGTTTGTATACACTTTGCCTGCTCGCTGGCGTTGGAGAGTGGTTTTTAGATCGAGAAACCTGGGTTTGCTTTTGTGTGGGGGCCATCTTGGATTTATGACAAAATATGACAAATCGAGGGGGTTTCTTGACTCAGGTTTCTTGACCCCACAACTACTCTCCAACGCCTGCGAGCAGGCTATTTATATAATCAGCATATAGAACATCATACTACAGTGCCGTGTTAGTATTGGGCAGCTGCAAAAAAATATTCACACCCCCTAATGAGGACTCAAGTTTCAGCTACCCACCATGGAAATTTAGGGTTCTCAACAGGGGGGCATGGATTGTTTTGCAACTGCCCATTATTATAGTGTTTGTTTCTAAATACTAGACTACTTTTTACACATTCTATAAAACAATAAGTACGGTGAGTTGAATGACGACTTCGCTGAAGATAAAACTGCTGCCACATCAGCATCGTTGAGGACACTAACCTCTGAATCATCAAATTGAACCCATTCTGATTTACAGCCTTCTCCATTTAGTCCACTTACTTGAGTTAAATCTCTATTTGTGTTGTTATTGCAGTCTAATCTGTCCTCCGATTTAAAAGGTGATTTTCCAGGAGATTTGCTGCTCAGAGTTAATCCTTTCTCACTGACCTGAAATGTTAACTGTCGTATTGCTGGAGACTTTGTCAGAGCACTTTCCTTGGGTTGACATTTGGATTGCATTGCAGGAGTCTCAG
The DNA here is from genome assembly GCA_033964015.1 of Scolanthus callimorphus. NCBI lineage: Eukaryota > Metazoa > Cnidaria > Anthozoa > Actiniaria > Edwardsiidae > Scolanthus > Scolanthus callimorphus. The sequence goes on from CM066921.1 coordinate 29,597,505, forward strand.
GCAAATCTTTCTGCTCACTATCAGATAAAGCTTCTTTCTGGTTGTTCGCTTTGCTGGATAACAGCTCTGCTGATTCAAATCCTTTCTTTGACTCGCTTCCCTCATTTCGTTTTCCACTGTTGTTTTTAACACTCTTTTTTCTCGACTTATGAAAAAACTTAGTGATACTTGGCAAACCCAGAGAGCAGTTCACTTGCTCAGGTGACTTGACCTGCTCACTCTCCTTGCCTCCAAATACCTGTTGACTTCTCTCAGGAGAAGCTGCCTCCAGTCGAGCTTTCTTTGCTGCATTTTATTTTTGTCATTTCATCCTCATCCATACTTGAATTCGAAGAGTTCGCATCAGATGGTCTCCGTTTGGCTGTGAATTTAGTGGTGGACAACTTGAACTTGCTTTTTCTCTTTTTACCCCTTCTGGCATTCTTTTCAATACCATCCTTATCCTGACATTTATTCAGACTTTCTTCTGATTTTCCATCACAGTTAGAAATGGTCTCACATTTCCCATCATTTCCAACACTATTTATTCCATTACCTTTGTTCCCAGAATCTTGATCAGCATTTACCCTATTTCCATCACTTTTACTACATTGATTATCCTTTGTCTCCTTTACATATTGTTGTGTCTCCACGCAGCTAGTATTTCCACACTTCAGAGCAGTTGACTTTTGGCTCACAACTGGGCTTTTATCTGCATCCAAACATTTCCTGGAATTAGAGCTCATTTTAACATAGGCTGATAGTGACCACTGCAAGACGTCATTCCACTGTGCATGACAATTCCAAAAAGTTCATAAGTAGTTGATTGACGACGGCATTTCTCAGAACACCATTCCTCCACTGACAGCCAGAGTGGGGTTTCTAGATTGCTTGTAATCTTGGATACAAAGCCAGGGAGTACCTATGAGAGACAACAATGTTACAAGCACTCTGCTAAAGCACTGATTAGGCTACCTAATCTATCCATTGTTTTTATTGTGCCAACCAGAGATCAGTTATTTAACAGAAAAAGGGCACTATTCAATCTACTGTTTAAGAAATAGAACAAATTTTTCCATGAACCATAGCCTGATGGTAGCACGTGTGAGGAATTTAGGAGTCAGTGGCAAAACTTAACTTACCCTGCCTTTTTTTGATTTGATCGTTTTCACTTGTGCTAAATCAACAAAGAATATGTATATCTTGCTATTTCCTCATGCTGCCAAACTTTTCTATTGTTTTCTGAAGGTTCCATCATTTTATAGATGCTTTTTTAAAAAGATTTAGATGGTGAAATGATAGAAACTGCAGCTGTAGTTTTGTCATAGTTTGGCAAGTGGAAAGACACTTCCAGTCAAGCCATGTACCATAAGATTGCCATAGTGTTATGGTAATTGGTTTTTGACCAATCAGAGCTCACATACTATCGCAGTATTGGCAACTTTGATAAACTATAGCAAAAAGACAGCTATGAAGAACCTTACCCAGAATAAACTGATGTAAATCTTTTCAGGTGTAAAGTCAGCACTGAAGGCAGATGATCAAAACATGTACTTATCCTTGCTTCCATGTACGCATTACAGTTTTCACAAAAATACTTGTTCTCGTCTTTCAAGCATTCCACCGTAGCAAACTGGGAGATAGCCCATTCAAGAGTGTGCTTCTTCACTTCTTGATCTTTCTTTGCGTGGGTGAGAGCAACAACTTCTTCTTAGCATCAATCGCTTGTTGGTCCTCACAGACAGGGACACTGACATCTTGGAAATCCTCAAATCTCTGCTTTGCATTTTCACAGGTGAGACACTTTGTTTCATGTACAAGTCTGCCTTGAAAGAGTTCCTCAATGGCATTGCGCTCCTTGATAGGCACCTCTTTTTCATCAGCCTTCCATTCTTCTCCAGAACAAGCTGCATTTTCACTTTCTTTTTCACTGGTTCCTTGGTTTTCTCATACTCTTGGTAACCCTCATGCAGACTGATCACTAATGTCCTGAGAAATTCTTGAGCATCATGTTGAAGGTGGTTTTCAAATGCAGAATATATCAGCCTGAAAAAAACGTAAAGCAGTTGAATTGTCTAAGGGCCTGTTCACATGAGGCAAGATATCTCGGGGGTAGGGGCATCTCTGTCCCCTGAGTTGTCTTGGGCTGAGACAAGTTTCTATACAATCTCTGTCTTAAATCAAACTGTTCATATGTAACCGAGACAACTCGGGGCCCCAAGATATCTCTGTCAGGAAGGTAGCAATAGCCCTAGGGGTAAAGTTGTCTCAGCCACCGTCAGTTCCATGTGAACAGTCTTCCCCAAGATATCTTGGGGATAGGGACAACTTTCTTGATTCTGCAATTTTTTCTCATGTGAAACAGAGCCGGTTTCGTCCCTAACCTCTGAGATATCCCTACATTCCAAGATATCACTACCCCCCATATCTTGCCAACCATAGTATAGAGTGTAGACCTTCACACATCTGTAATATATAGATTTAGCCACTGGCTAAAAGCGGAGCTCCCGGTTACAAATTTTTTTAACAAGACAAAAAGGTTGCCATTGTACGTGAATAGATAGCCTTGCACCGTTATACCACGTTACTAAGCACTTGTTCACCCAAGTGTGGTTATCTAAGGTTCATCCCTTAAACGATGTAAACCTTTTCACGTTTGATGACGTCATCAATTAAGTCATACCACGTAACCATGCAGTTACACCCACCTTGCCACTTAGATAACTTCACCCAAGTTTGGTTGTCTGAAGTTCATCCCTTCTTGAGATATATCATTTTTCTCCTATGATGACGTCATCAATGACGTCATACCTCGTGACCATGCTGTTGCACCCCCCTTGCCACTTAGATAACTTCACCCAAGTTTGGTTGTCTGAGGCTCATCCCTTCTTGAGATATATCATTTTTCTCCTATGATGACTTCATCAATGACGTCATACCACGTGACCATGCAGTTGCACCCCCTTGCCACTTAGATAACTTCACCCAAGATTGGTTGTCTGAGGTTCATCCCTTCTTGAGATATATCATTTTTCTCCTATGATGACGTCATACCACGTGACCACGCAGTTGCACCCCCCTTGCCACTTAGATAACTTCACCCAAGTTTGGTTGTCTGAGGTTCATCCCTTCTTGAGATATATCATTTTTCTCCTATGATGACGTCATCAATGACGTCATACCACGTGACCATGCAGTTGCACCCTCCTTGCCACTTAGATAACTTCATCCAAGTTTGGTTGTCTGAGGTTCATCCCTTCTTGAGATATATCATTTTTCTCCTATGATGACGTCATCAATGACGTCATACCACGTGACCATGCAGTTGCACCCCCCTTGCCACTTAGATAACTTCACCCAAGTTTGGTTGTCTGTTCATCCCTTCCTGAGATATATCATTTTTCTCCTATGATGACGTCATCAATGACGTCATACCACGTGACCACGCAGTTGCACCCCCCTTGCCACTTAGATAACTTCACCCAAGTTTGGTTGTCTGAGGTTCATCCCTTCTTGAGATATATCATTTTTCTCCTATGATGACGTCATCAATGACGTCATACCACGTGACCATGCAGTTGCACCCTCCTTGCCACTTAGATAACTTCACCCAAGTTTGGTTGTCTGAGGTTCATCCCTTCTTGAGATATATCATTTTTCTCCTATGATGACGTCATCGATGACGTCATACCACGTGACCATGCAGTTGCACCCCCTTGCCACTTAGATAACTTCACCCAAGTTTGGTTGTCTGAGGTTCATCCCTTCTTGAGATATATCACTTTTCTCCTATGATGACGTCATCAATGACGTCATACCACGTGACCATGCAGTGGCACCCTCCTTGCCACTTAGATAACTTCATCCAAGTTTGGTTGTCTGAGGTTCATCCCTTCTTGAGATATATCATTTTTCTCCTATGATGACGTCATCAATGACGTCATACCACGTGACCATGCAGTTGCACCCTCCTTGCACACTTAGATAACTTCACCCAAGTTTGGTTGTCTGAGGTTCATCCCTTCTGAGATATATCATTTTTCTCCTTTGATGACGTCATCAATGACGTCATACCACGTGACCATGCAGTTGCACCCCCCTTGCCACTTAGATACCTTCACCCAAGTTTGGTTGTCTGAGGTTCATCCCTTCTTGAGATATATCATTTTTCTCCTATGATGACGTCATCGATGACGTCATACCACGTGACCATGCAGTTGCACCCCCTTGCCACTTAGATAACTTCATCCAAGTTTGGTTGTCTAAGGTCCATCCCTTCCCGAGATTTTTTATTTTCTTAGTATACCACAGGGTTCCCATGAGTTTCCGCGTACGGCGGACGGACGGACGGACGGACGTACGCTATACCTTTAATACCAGGAAGAAACAAAAAAATTCATATCTCAAGAAGAGAAAAACCTATGGCAACCAAACTTGGACACATTAATCTTTTGGGCGATACCATTTCAACGCCCTAATCATTTGACTTGGCGCCGTCAATAACGTAAGCAAAATGAGCAAGAAAGCCCGTGACGTTTGAAAATCAACTCCATAGTTATGCGAGACGTTATTTTCTTAGGTATGGTGCTCCGCTTGCGCGGGCCTTCGGCCCGCGCAGGAGCTCCGCTATGAAAAAGTTAACATGGAATGTCTGTCTCACCTGAAAGCTTCCATGAAATCACATGGTTCTGCTGCCAGGACGAGCTTCCCTGCTCTGTTAGTCAGGTACTGGCAGTGTTCCTTGTTTTCCATGAAATCAGATCTGATTCTTTCATGCCATACAACAGCTGTGGAGGAGAAATTTGGAACTTAGGACTGGGCACATAGAAAATGCAATTGGATTTTTTTTTAAAGGAATCATGGTTAGAAATTCATTTTTTAGTCACAAGATGAATTTATCTTGTAGAAATGAGATCTAGCTAAATGGGCAAGCCACAAGATTTTAAGTAAAAGCAGAAAAATTCACAATGAATAAAAATATCTGTTTTATTGTCACAAATGGGAGGCAGTTCGCTAGAAAATGCGAGCAATTTTTTTCACACTCAATAATTGCAAATTCTGCTCGCATTTAGTGAGTTAGCATGTGGGAATTTTGAACCCTGGGAATATAATTCCATGCTCTCGTGGATGCATAAATCCAGATTTTGCCCATGCAACTTTATAGGCTGACAATAACAATTAATCTATGCATGTTGCATTTCAATTTCAACCCTTTTAGTTACCGAATTTTGAAAATGAATAGAACAATGATGTAGAATTGAAGGAAGATTTATACCCCAACCATGGTAGGCAAAAGTAAATTCCCTCCATGAAGGAGTATGGATTTTTTCTGTAATTACATGTAATTAGTGAAATTGTGTATGTTACTTGAAGTAGGGTGTAGCATTCAATTTTAGTCACATCAGTTGATTGCAGAGTATAAAAAACATTGAAACAGCTAGGCAGGGTTCCCATGTTTTCAGACTTTCAAAATTCAAAAGCTACATGTAATTAGCTTTTGCCAACATTTACCAGCTAAAGGCATCTCTTTCATTTACCTTTGTGAACTGAGAAATCATTTTGGGAAGGCATTTGTTTCTGATCCTTCATCTTGTTCACTGTCCGCCTTGACCTCCCTCTAAACAGTGAAAAGAGAAAAATAACTAATTACTAATGGCTGCCAGTTAGTTGTTCCGCAGGACACCTAGCAGTAGTGCACACAGGATATTGCAGGTACAGCATTGAATGAAATTTTTACTCAGATTGACTTGCTTGCAATGAGCTCATTCTCGTACCCAGAGCTCCTTGGCTCGTCACTTCGCAGGGGAGGCTCTGGTGGTGGCCAGATGAGGGCCTTCACTGATTGGTTAATTTCAAACATTGGAGCATGTGCTGAAAGGTCTTTCTCTCTATGGCTCTGTATTAAATCTTGCATGTGTGCTATTGGCTGTCACCAGAGCTTCCCCAATGAGCAAACGAGCCAGGAAGCTCTGAGTACGAATGACTCATTCTAGTAGAATGACTCATTCCCATTCTAGTACATTCATGTGAACAGCCCCTTGACCAGCTGGCTTTGGTACTTGTTTTGCAAGGTCGAGTTAACCTACATGTTTTTATACTGAGAATTTTTACTTGGGTTATTTATGTTGTTATTAGTACAGCAGATTGGTGCAGAATTTAGGTCGAATTGTGCAAATTAATGTTACAAGCACGAAATTTGGCACAATGATAGAGCTTCATACCCTTAGTAGTCTTGATGCAAAAACCACGCCCAGACGTGCGTACTTTATGTTTTACAGAGGTGGAATTAATTATCTTATATAAAAACTTTAACCCGACTAAACGTTATCCAAATTCTTCCAAACTTCACATAATGTTGAGATTGCATGCCATTCAAGTTTAGGCAGACATACCACGCCCAATTACGGTACTTACAGGTATTACAGTGACGAATGTAACTGTTTACAAAAATAAATTAAACATCATAGTTATTATTGAAATCGTTTTTGCAACCTATTACAGACAACTTAACTAGCACCTTCACAGCTAACCACGCCCAAAATGGCTGCTCTTGGCACGTTCAAAACGTCTTTTTGCTAATAAAGATAAGATTTCAATTAAACTTTTTTTGCTTCAATTCTACCACTACTTCTCGCAAGTACACTTTTCTATAGGAAAATAATGTTCTTTATTATAACTTCTCGTAAAAGCGTTGTTTTCTGCTTTGTAGCAATTCAATGTCCTTTTGGTCAGTTGTTGCTTTTGAAGCATTTTTTGTCTGCTATCAGGCGAAGGGAGGCGAGGGGTTAACTGAGATGTACAATCCACTAAACTCCGTTTCTCGAAAAATCATTTCACATACTTGCTTCAGTTTTGAAAGCAAACGTCCCTTGTAACGAGTGCTTCAATATCTAGTTTCACCATCCCTATCCGACTTTGGTGACCTGCAGCACCTATACCTGCAGCAAGTCGGACCTCACAGGATGGCTGGAGATGGTTGCCCCTACTGTTCAGAGTGAGCCCCTGAAGTCGATGCAGTCGTGAATGACAGAACCGCCGTGGTAAATATGCTTAAAGAAGAGAACTGTTAGACCTTAAAAGGGATAGCACTAAGCATATCATTTGTTTATTCTTTATAAGCGCCATTACTAACAAACAACATGAAGAAGATAGACATTGCCTGGGACGTGGCAACAGCAGTCTGAAGGTAGGCGCAACAGATAAACGAGGTCAAGGAATAAGAAGACCAGCAGAAGCCCGAGAGCCATATTCCTAGACTGACCTCTCTGATCGTTCAAAGACAAACTGCTCTCTCTGAGCATGGGAAAGACCTCGTACCAGTATCATGACCTAATTAAGGAATCATAAAGTGCATCAATGCAAATCATCTAAAGCTAAATACTATACTCGCAATTGTCAGCTACCCGTCGACGTTACCCGTTGGTCAAGTCCTTGAGTGGCAGCACTGATTCATGTGATTGGTGGAAACAGATGGTTGACGATAATATTCCTTCCATCCAGGAATTATGTGAGAGCTCACTCGATGTGTTCTCAGTCCCCAAAGAGCTCCTAGTAACCCCTGGTAGGGCTCGCAGCTCTGTAGCATCAAAGTGAACAAATCCTCTGGCCCTCGGACCAGCCCCAAACATCGTATGGAAGGAGTAAGCGCTTGTGTTGCAAAGGCGGACATGTTTCCCCAGAAGACCAAAGATGGATGTGATACCTATGGGACAAGCACTGACCACCAGACCAAGTCTCCCATCGCCACCAGAAGTGGGATGGTAAAAAAGCCATCATGTAACAAACGCTGTGAACCAATCTGGACCGTACTCCCAAAGATCTCTACAGCGTGCCTGCTACTCGTGCAATGCGGCTGTCAACCTGATAAAGGGTGTCGCGAGCGCTGTAAATGTGTCAAATGTGCGCGCTTTCAATGCACTGCCATGTGCAGTGCAGAAAAGGTTACGAACGACAGTAATCCAAATTAATATTCATTGTTTGTTAAGAGTTCATAATGTTTAGACTTTTCAGACAGCACATTACAAAATATGGAATTTTGTTGATACATAGGCCAAGGTAATCGTGGCAGATCAGTCAAATTTCAAATGTTTTTGAAAAGTACATTTGCTTTGAATGGCTTTTTATTTCCTAACTTTCACAACTGGAAGTACCTGATACAGGGTGTGGTTCAACTTAAGAATAACTCAGCATACAAATATATCAATACTTGTAATTTGGAGAAAAGGGAAACTCCAGAAAAAGATTTTGCCAAATAGCGAAGTTTACATCTATAAAGGCTGTAAGTAAGCAAGATAGGGCGTGACTCAATATGTATAGTAATGCAGGACATCTATTTGTAAATAAAGTAGCATATTAAAGCTTTTGTGTAAAATTAAGACGTTCTTATTTTTTTAATAAAGATAAACCAACCATCTTTATGTTATCTGGAAGTATTCACTTTTGGGCGTGGTTTTATGTAGAATTACTCAGGACACCAAGCTCTACCCCTCTTCCGAATTCATGCTTGTAACATCAATTTGCACAATTTGCACCAATCTGCTGTACTATATAGGCAGGTTTTATGAACACGGACATGGGACTTTGAGCGTAAACACAGATCAAGAGAGAAATTAGACACCACTTGTCTCGAATTTGACATGAGCTGTCAAATTTACCTCAGTTGATTCACTCCAACCCAGCGTCATAGTAGGGTAAATGTTTAAATTTCTATTGTTCCCGATCGATTTTACTGAGGTTAGCGACAGTGTTTACACTTGCAAAATTTTACTGAAGTAAATTCCTGTATTTACCTAGTAAAAATTCCGAGTGTAAACACAACATATTTTCGTCCAGAGGATTTGTTCATCTCCTCGTGGGAAAACGGCCAATGAAAATTTGATTGCGACTATAAACATCTCACAATTTTTTACACTGATTTCAAGAAGCAAACGTGGGAGGCATTAGAACTCTGGAGCTTATAACCAGGTACAATATTGATGCAAATTGTCCAAACGGCGTGTTGGGCTGTCAAACGGAGGGGGCTTATAACCGAGATATAATCCAGCTATACCGACTCACGTTTTCTTCATCGATGTGTTGCTCGAGCTCCTTGACAAACTCCACGAATCCAGGACATTCATTCAACACTTGAATCACAGCATTAGCATAGCACAAGTTACTTCTATTCTTCAGCCCTACAAATGGTGGTGGCGGGACCATATCTGATCTATCAGGCGACCTCTCGACCGTTGAAAACATCGGGTAAAACTTCGGCGATTCATACTCGGTTTCAGCAACCTCCTCTTCGACTTTCTTCTCTTCTTTTTGCCTTTCAAACTAAGAGAAAACTTGTCTTCTCCTCAAAGGGCTGTGAGGACTTACAGGAGGTGTACAAGAAACCGCTGCAGCCATTTAGGGGCAATTAAATCACAATTTCGCTTCGCTTTCAAATCATTTGTAAAAGAAGTCTTGATCGAGATAGATTCTTCAAGAAGTTCCCGCCATAGTACCACGTGACTTTCATTACTAGTCCCAACTCTTTGGAGAAACCAAAGGTAACCCAACGGCAATGAGTGTTGCCAAGAGAAGATAATCATTTTCTTTTGGTGGAACAAATGAAAATGATGACAGTTGAAACTACAATAACTGAGCGAATTCTAATACTTATAAAAACATGTTTATTTGAATGTTTTAACCCCAAAATATTTAGTGGAAAAAAGAAAAGAATTTTACTATGTGATTGGGTTTCCTGTGCCTAGATACATCCGGGGTATTCTTGTATTTCCGCATCACATCCGGGACCTTCCCATTGCCCGCCATTACTCAATACATGTGCTCGAAAGTTTTGATTTCTTTCGTAGTTTATTGTTAGAAATTAGCCAAGAAATCATTGAAAATGGGTCGCAAGAAGAAGAAGCCTACAAGACCATGGTGCTGGTATCCTTTCAAAGCAAGTTTAGTTGTTGTGACAAGTTTTAAATTCTCTTGAACAATCGAATGTGATGATTCATCGCATCACATTCGATCGCTGCTTTTATTGTATTTTGTAAAAAGAATCGGGAAAAGAATTTCATATGATATCGGATTGTCTTTCATCTCATGAGAGATTTCTGCTAAATTTTGTCGTTTTGAACTTTACTGGTAAATTCATAGCAAAATCTATCAAGAAACCTGGAAGGGTTTTATTAAGAACTCTTATATTGGGCATTTTCAAGAATTGGTGCCCTCAGCCTTCCCGTTTCTAATGTAATGGCTTCACACATTTTGAATTATACTTGTACATGTAAAAGACAGGGGGCTTGATTGCAGAATTCCCTCCATCCCCCAACCCTCTTGTGTAAAGTAAAGTTAAGTTGATGGGTAGACATGTTCCATCACTCAACAGTGGATAGACCTTTCCGAAGTTTTTCTTATTTCCACAGGAAGCAACGGAGAAACAATCCATCATATAGCTGGATAGAGCAGCCTGAAATTAGTAAAATGCGAAAGTTTGAGAGGAAAATAATGAAATAATGAAGCAATGGCAAGGTAAAGTTCGCGATTTTAATACCGATTCGTTCGGCAAACGAGAAATCTTGCATACCGATGATGCAAACTTTGGAGGCTTGGTCGCAAATCCTATACGAACGTACACAAAATTCGAGAAATTTGCCAGGCTATTTCTTCGTTGTTTCAGAAGATTTTCCTCTGAAACTTCCCAATTTTACTAATTTGGGCTCCTCTTTCCAGCTATGTTGAGGATTTTTTCTCCGTGGCCTCCTGTGGAAATAAGAAAAACTTCGGAAAGGTCTATTGGTTACATGATGAGGTGTTGACTCGTGCAAGAGCATATTGCAACCTGGTACCTCTCAATCTCGTACCCAGAGCCTGTCATCTTTTGGCCAGCGGCAAGATTCAGGTTTCTGGGGAATCGATTTTTTTTAACTCAGATTCTGGGTTCCAGGTTGAACATTGTAAGAAAGTTCATTAAGTTTTTGAGCTACCAGGCATGCTCACAAATCGGATTCCCCAGAGCCCTGAATCTTGCCGCTGGCCAAAAGATGACAGGCTCTGGGTACAAGATTGGGTACCTCTGGGTACAAGATTGGGTACCTCTGGGTACAAGATTGGGTACCTCTAGGTACAAGATTGGGTACCTCTGGTACAAGATTGGGTACCTCTGGGTACAAGATTGGGTACCTCTGGGTACAAGATTGGGTACCTCTGGGTACAAGATTGGGTACCCCTGGGTACAAGATTGGGTATCTCTGGGTACAAGATTGGGTACCTCTGGGTACAAGATTGGGTATCTCTGGGTACAAGATTTGGTACCTCTGGGTACAAGATTGGGTACCTCTGGGTACAAGATTGGGTATCTCTGAGTGATGTCCGTAGCAATGCTAAGTTTTAGTTGTGAGATTGAAGAAAGTGCTAATAAAACATGGATTGCCTAAGTTTGTTAAAGAGCCTCTGTCAGCCTCCATTTTGTCATCCTAGCAACATACCGAGACAGAGAAAGCATCCATTTCCATCGGCTGATTTAGGTTATGTAGTGCAATATTTTCGATTGAATTCGATAAATGAATAATAAAACTTTGTTTTTAGAAGACTATTTCAAGATTTCTACACGTAATTCGTTATCTGATATCGACTGAAAACAATAACAAAGGAGTGGCTGACTAGGGCTCTTTAAGTGCTGAGATTTACAGTGTAGTCAAGTTGAGGTGTTGTCCATTTGAGAAGTTGAGGCGTAGGAAAGGGGTGTGATACGACGTGCATTGAAAACTTCAGGAGCTTTTTTATGTGGGATATTCTGCAATATTGCTCTGAGTTAGTATTCCATCTGCCCACATGAAAAGATTGTTGAAAAGCTTTGTGTGATTCCTTAATGTTAACTAAGGTACTGTAATAGAGATTTTGATGATGAGAAAATTCTGATCCAGCACCAAAAGGCGAAGCACTTTAAATGTATGATATGCCATAAGAAGCTCTACACTGGACCTGGTCTTGCAATCCACTGTACTCAGGTGCACAAAGAGACTGTGTCGGCAATTCCAAACTCTTTACCAAACAGAGGGGACCCTGAAGTAGAGATTTACGGCATGGAAGGGATTCCTGAAAAGGATGTGAAGGAACGGCAACAGAAACAGGGCAAGGAAGAGTCAGGTAGTACCAATACAGAGTTAAAGTTACTGCTGACCATCACATTCCAATTAAAGGGGCTCTCGCACGCTTGCTGGCCACTTCTCCGACAAGAAAATGTCCCAAATCGCAATCCAATTCCATCCTCTTGCTAACAGGTCAAAACAACGTAGAAGTGCATTTATCTAACACTTGAAAGGTTTTTCTATTAATCTGGAGGACTATTTTGATTACTACAGGCAAATGAACATGTGTTTTCGTGGTGAAAATATTACTTATTTCATTTCCATGGTGGACGAATATTAAGCGTGTAAGATCCCCTTTAAGCACTGCAAGTAAGCACTGCAAGTTTGAAATAACTTCGGTACAGACATGCAGCAGGGAATCCAAATAAAGACAGCTTAGGAAATATTTTTATCTCCATAACCAACCAGTTTTGTAAGTTTAGAATACTTTTATAGTAAGCAAGTTAGGTTTTTAACGTGATTGCGGTCATAGTCTTTGTACAGAAGCACACAAAATGATGTATCAAATTGCATTACTCGCATGCTAATTACCTAGTCACTAAACTCATGACTTCATGAGTGCATAGCTTTGCGGCTATTTATCAAATCTTTCTCAAACTTGGTCAGTATGTTTGTCTAATAATGAAGATCTGAAAACTGATTTCATTTCTTATGCACTTTAAGAGCCCTCCTCCATTCTGCTCTAGTCCTCCAGAGTTTTTAACCGTCTGTCCTCTTACAGATGAGCCTGCAGCAAAAGTAGCCAAAAATGAGAACCCAGCTACTACTGTGGCAGCTCCAGCTATGGTGATGGGTATGCCTGGTGCCATGCCGATGATGCCCATGATGGGGATCCCTGGGATGCAGATGCCGCCAGGTTTCCACCACCGGGTATGCCGATGCCAGTTCCTGGACAACCAATGCCAGGTAAATACTACAGATTTCATAGTAGGCCCATTTAAAGTCGCTTTGCTTTCATATTTCAAGATTGTAACATGCAAGTTTATAATTTTGACTCAGAAGCGTTATTGCCAGTGAAATTTGGTGGCTAATTCACAGTGTTTATATTCCCAGGTATGCCACCAATGCAACGAATGCCTCAACCAATGCGGATGCCTGGCTTTGCCCTGGGTAAGTAACATACACCGGTCCTAAAATCATAATGTTCTTTTACAGTCATGATGGTCTCTTTACAGAGAATTCTCGCTCCAGATGATGTGTTGTGCATCACATCAGTTCATCCTGCTCTGAATCACGAGCAATGGAAATCAGGCTTCTCAAAGTAGGCTCTCAAAAATGAATTTTGCATTGGATTCTGCGTTTTTACTGAGTGTTAAAATATAAATCCAGCAAATTTTTAGGTAGACTAACTTTTGTGAAAGTCTTGAAATCTCAACATATTTGAGGATATTGAAAGTGTGCAAGCAAATGGCCTGACAAATAAACTGCACTGCAAGTAAGTTTTTGAAAGGCAAGTGCTAATGCAAAACATTGACTTCTATGTACTAGAATTTATTTAGTTAAGTGAAACATATTGTGCTAAGGTTGAGGGAAATATAATTTTAATCCAAAAGGCTTGGCAATCTTGAAGAGGCGATTTTACATATTTTTGAAACTATACAAAACAAGAAAATATAATGGGGAAAACATAAACAATGAAATAAAATTGAGGGCTACAACAAGCAAGAGAAAGAGTGGTTGATAAATTGATAACAATATGGAGTATGATACAGCCGATTGCGTTTGAGCGTTTTACCCTAACAGTTCGCACGTTACGTTTGAACGTTTGAAAGTTGCGTTGTGAGACAAAAAGTCGAACGTTTCCAAGGGCAACCACCATGTGTATTTTTCATTGACCAATCAGAGAGTACAGAACTCTTTGGTTCGCCATAGAAACGTCTCGTTTCATCTTAGAAACACAACTTTTAAACGTTCAAACATAACGTTCGAACTGTTAGGGCAAAACGCTCAAACGCAATCGGCTGTATATATTTCTGTCAAAACAGTACAACTCATACATTGACTAGAAATATTCATGTTATGCAGTGTAAGGCTTAGGACAAATGCCGGTCTAAGCACAAGCCCTTCCTAATGCAAATAAAGCACATTTACCATGTCCAGGTACGTACCCTTTTATGAACACAAGGGAAACGTTGGGAGAATTGATTAAATTGCAAGTCACAAGCCGTCTTATCAGTTTGGCTAGACACTGGAAATGCACTTTATTGCTTTTACAGTACAAAATAACTAACACACAAAAGCATGTGACTCTCTGTAGTCCCTTATTTGACCAATCAGCATGCAAGATTCACTGCTGTTAATTTATAATTGGTATTAGGAATGGTTTATGGTTAGACTGGTGTATATCCTAGGCGTAATATCTTATGGCAAAGTTAGAGTAAATTTGTTAAAAACCTTGGTTCCCACTGGCAGAGGCAAGGTAGTGATTACAATCAGGCTTTGTTGATGAACATTCTGCATCATCCTGTTTTGAAATTTTGAAGGTTAACCATTATGAAAAATTACTTTCCCCTGTGGAAATTTGGTTTCTTTGATGGCCTCTGTAGAAATTGCAACTTAAGCATGACCCCTTTCTCATGGTCTCTGGAAATTCCAAGGTCTCCTATGCTTCCCTTGTGGAAATTCCAACCTTTCTAGGATGTGACAATTCTCAGACGAAAAAGGAAGGTGTCGGTGGAAATTCCAGGGACAAAACAAAAAAGAAAACCCTGGAATTTCCAGTTCCTTGATAGGGGGCGAAGGATAAGGATATAAAATGGAACAGCCCATTACTTACTTTGGTCATCAGTCTTCTAAACAACAGACTAGCAGCCATATTTTGAATGTCTGTGAAACAATGGCTACAAGCGATCTTTCTTGCAGCTCAGATTTGTCATTACTCTTTATCATGTATATCAAAGCCTCTCCTGTCTAGATAACAGTTATTCAGGGAACACTTTGAAAACACAATAAATTCAGTGCACTATTTCTTCTAACTTCCTGATATGATTGACTAACATGCAGTCACTAACATCTTTATTAACAGCATGAGACCACCAATGTCGACACCTAGTACAGTAAGTGGACCAGGAACACAGGCCATGCCCGGGGCTCCACTGAACCCCTTGGCGGTAAGGCCACAGGTACAAGCTAAACCTCTCTTCCCAGCGGCACAGGTAAGTGTTATGTTCACTCACGTTTCTTGTCTTCTAACATGTAAGTACAATATTTACATTTCAGGAAATTCTAGCTAAAACCATTGAATTGCGACCCATGTTTTCAAAAACATCATTGTGTTTTGATTTTTGATGTTGCTGTTCTTCAAATCAAATATCTGAGCCAGTCAAACTCTTGCCCTGTTTTGTCAAGTGCAGTGAACTGGCTTCCCCCCTCTGAACTAAAACCAGACAATGTCGTGACAGAAAGCCAGGTGACTGCACTAGGCAAAACAGGATGAGAATATGATTGGCTCATGAAATTTGACTGTCTGGCAGAACAGGGACACCGGAACAGTTTTCAAAGTGTATCAGATTATGTATCAGATTATGCAGATAATCTGATAATGCCGATAATCCTCTATTGAGGGGTGGCTGTAATGGAAAATAAATAAAATAGCAATTTCAGCGGTAACATTGTGTGCTGGTGTTTAGATCGCCATAACTTCAAAGATTTCCCTCAAAAAAGTCTAAAAGCTAACACTAAAGTGAAGACCCCAGCAATGAAAAGGAAACAATTTCTTGAGAGCAAATACAAGTAGTTTCCCCATTTGAATGCAAGGGCAACAAATTGTTGATGATCTGCTAAGTTCACAAATTCCACTGGCAAAAGAAGAGCTTTAAGAAGTTGTCCACCTAAGAATGGTCTGATCCATGTTGGTACGAAAAAATGATTTTCCTTGATATTCTGCCAGTTAAAGGTCATTGATGTGAAAATAATGAGATGGGCAAAATAGTTTTCTTTGCATAGTTTTTAGCCTTGTATTCTAGTCAATTTTTCAGGGTCAAACTTTAAATTAAAGTAGGATATGTTTGGTAGAGTCTGAGCTATTTAGATTATCACAAATCTTCAAAACATTGCACTGATGTAAGTTTGAAAAGTAATACTATAAAATGCTTAATTTCTTAAATGGTGAAATGTGTTGTTTTGTGAAAGCATGACTCTCAAAACTCACCATCAAATCCCATTTTAATACTTACTCATCAATGGTAGAATATCAAGAAAAATTATTTCTTACCCGACATGGATCAGACTTCTCTTAGGTGGACAGCCACTTACAGAGCTTCATAAACATACAAGTTAGATGTCAGTCTTGTTGGAGCTCTTTCCCAACATTATCATCTACTGCTAGTCTTTCTACTCCTTCACCACCACTCTGAGTGGGATCAAACAGGCTAAGGTACATGTACGACAAGGTAGATGACAATCTTAAACTATTTGATTTTTTAATTTGACCCTAAGCATACCCCCTAATACTACTTGCCCTTTATAGCACGTGTGTTTGAAGTAGTGCCACCCCAGCCCTACATTGTAACTATATGGTCGCCAATACAGTATTATCAGTGTGTTTCTTAACTATGTTCCACTGTACTAAGTTGTACTGGTAAATGTGGTATATTTCCCAATGTCCAAAGCAGGTGTGCAGATTTTTCTCAACAGTAGCTGATAATTCACCAGTGGAATCACTTGATTTTTGCAGAATGTCAACTCTGGGGGAGCTGCTACTACGGCATCAGGCCCTGTAGGTGCCGACTTTAAACCTCTGAATGCTGATTCCGCCACTACCTACCAGAGTGGCCCCACAATATCAGGAGGTTAGTGGAATAATCCAAAATGTAATCCAAAACTGATTTTTCTGTGAAAAAACCTTTTACCACTGTATGCATTTACCACTGTATGCATTTGTAAATAACATAATATAAAAACATTGTATATCCAGAGGACACAATAAACTGTTTTGTTGTTGCATTGCTACACGTCCTCAAAATTTACTGTTGCGATGGGCGATTTTTAGCCGTCAATCAAAACCAAAACGTTGGATTTGGCTACTTTGGTGGGTTGACATTAATTGTAAAATCAACTAATCAATTATTAACTTTCTGACTCAAGAAAATTGACATTACAATTCCTTTGCCGAGAATCGCCAATCGCAACCATGAATTTGAGGTCGCGTAGCAATGCATACATACACCGGTGCAGCTTGTATCAGTTTAGATATTTATCAGGTGATGACTGATGTTTTAAAGACAAAAAGTACTGTGGTCGCTTACGAGAGCTTAAAAACAATAGAAAATCTCTGTTGGTGATTTGAAATTGTGGTTGCTAACGGAGCTGGTCGCATCGATAAGGTGGTCGCTTACGAGAGCTTGAAATAACAGAGTTTATGTGACATTTCAAACGGGGTTTCGGGAAAATGGTCGTTATGGGAGCTGGTCGCTTACGAGAGCGGTCGCACAGAGAGCTTCGACTGTAATCAGTACACAAAGAGTTATAACGATTTTCATAAAAAAAAGTAACACTAGATAAGCCCTTCAAAAGCACAACAACAACAACTTGTTCCAAAGTCCACGCCAAGGGCTTGAAAGTAAGAAATAATCATAGACGCCTTGTACCAACATAATAGGTGTAACTAATCAAAAATCTAGGCGTAAATCCACTAAGAGAACGCTGTAGAAACTGAAAACACAGTCGTTATTTTACGCCTAAGTCTTTTTAGGCGTATTTGCACCTGTATTTGGCGCAATTTCAAGCTCTGCATGCTACATCTTCAAATTCTCTCAATAACTGCTTCTTTGTGAATTCATATTTTCTCCTTATTACTCTTCAGCTCCCAAGCTTGCTACACAGATGCCTTCACAGCCTCCTCCAAAGCCTGCGATGCTAGTAGCGCCTGGTGCAACTAGTAAACTAGTACACCCAGATGAAGATATATCATTGGTGAGTGAGTAGTGAGCATTTAAGACAGATTATTTTAGAACTTCGAGCAATTTTGCCAGAAAGCGGCAAAAAATCTTGTTACTCGAAATAAAAAAAAGTTGTTGCTTTGAATTTAGTCGCATTTCAAAGGTCTTCATGGTAGTGTTTTTGCATTATCACGCCGGTAAAACATTTCCAGAGGAAGCTGAGGAAATAAATTTTAGTTTTTACAGATAGACGTATTTTTCGCAGCTAAAATGGTGATGTCAATCACAGCCTATATAGATTCTATAGAATTTTTCCATTTTTGAACGCTTATTTTTGTGATATTTCGAAATGTGGACCACAAATCTACAAATTAGGATAGAAATCATTGAGTAACAGTATTTTTGGCCAAACGTTGCTCGAAGTTGTAAAATAACTTGTCTTAAATATTCAAAATTCATTAATTTTGACTCTGATTGGGCAATTCCAGAAAATATGTACCCCCACCACGGGCGGCACTAGTTTTTGACCCCACCCCCATGCATCCAGAATTTCCAAAATGGCTTCCCCCCCCCCCCCCCCCCCCCCCCATGCATATAGAATTCCTGAGAGGTTAACCTAGCTTCCAGCTTCAAAAACCCCCCCATGCAGGCAGAATTCCGAGCTTGAAAACCCCCCTCCCATTCAGAACTTCCAATTGCCGCCCGTCCCCGGGGTACATACATTTTCTGGAATTGCCCATTGTCAAAAGAAAGATTCATACATAAATGTTGGCAACGTCTGCTCATTCATGGATTGGAGAATGCCAGATAGTGACAATTTGCTTCGGTATTTTCAGGAGGAAAAACGTGCGTCATTGCAAAAGTATATCCCCAAGACTCCAAGTATCCCAACAACCAATATACCAACCATGCCGATGAACCCACTACTGAGGATGCCTGCACCTGGGATGGTCCCAGCACCCATGACAGGTGCCCCGCCCTTACAACCTGGCATGGGAATGCCGCCAGTAACAGCACCACATGGATTCCACATGCCACCTAACACAGCCGCCCAAATGATGCAGCCACCCCCTCGCTTTATGCAGCCACCGACGTCGTTACCTCAGGGAGTACCACCCATGAACATGCTGCCCCGCCCTGATATGCATGGGGGGCCACCACCTGGACCTGTACCCCTTCTCAGTGCTCAACCTCTCAGGGGATCCCCTAGGCCTCTTTTTCCGGGGGGAGCACCCATGCGAGAATGCCTATGGGTGGCCCCCCACCACGCCCTTACTAGATAGTTTTTATCACTCTTTCTATTTCTGACTGTGAATATTCTGTTTTGATTGTGATTAAAAATTTTTGTTAGCATCTTCAATAGAACTTCGAGCTTAAAGAGCCTGAGTCATCCGCTATTTTATCAGCCTAGCAACATACCGAGTCCATACGTCGGCTAAATTTGTCGTGAATTCTCGGGCTACACGTGTAATTACTTTTCGTGGGAGTCTCACAGAGATTACTACACGTAATTCGTCTTCTAGTATCGGATGAAAATAACTACAAAGAAGTAGCTGACTGGGCTCTTTAATCCTTGTACGTTATCAAAAATAACTTTGAAGAAAGTACATCTATCAAACCAGTTTCTTTTCTTTCCTTCCTAAGACTCCAGCGTGAGTTAACAGTATGCGTAAGGTAGGAAAATCGAGGTAGGAAATATGAAATTCTTGATGTTCAAATTTCGTGTTAATAGACCATCTTTAAGGCATACGTGGGAAAGATGCTCGATATCTGGGCCATTCTATTCATTTTGCATGTTGGAGCTGGTGTGAGCTTTCTGAGCGGTCAATATTCGAGGCTGTTCCACACGTAAAGCTAGGAAGTGGTCTATTATTTTTTAAATTCTTACAATCTACCCTATTCTCCCTTTTTCGCGGTTCTTTATTTTCGCGATCGGGCCGAATAGTTTTGTTTGCAGGGAAATAGACTTGTGTCTTTAGCAATAATTCCCACTAGGAATCACAATTTAAATGCTGATACCATATGCCTCTCGTCGACAGTTGTATACGGCACAAATACTCCTTAAAATGTCTATCGTGGTAGGTACAAGCCAAATGTGTTGTTCTTCATCAGCCATTTTCTACCTTAAAGTTAGACTTTCCCAAAGTCCGCTGTTCCGCTTTTTTGTAACTGGCTTATTTTGAACTCTCCCACGCTCCACCGTGTGCTTTTTTTTTCACTTTGTTCTAAGGAAAAAATATAGAGTACGACTTGGGGCAAGTCTACCTTAAAGTAAATACCTTTGTCCTTTACATTTTGCGACACCAAAGTTAGCGGTGTAGTTTTCACAACAGATGAAATCGCGAAAGAATGGACCCGCGAAAATAAAGGAGAATAAGTTAGAATACTGGTTTTAGTTACCTCTGGTGCGTTATTCGGTGTGTTTAAGGTAGGCTATGACTGCCTTGGTTCCATTGATGGTCAGATCTAAGGTAGGGTGTGGTACACGCGATGTCGTGGATTTTTCAAGATACAAAACTTTATACTTTTTAGGGATGTTATTCAGATATAATTGCAGAACATTTCAGATTATGATCAAAAGCTCTGTTACCGGCAGAAAAAGTGAGCATGCGTTGCTTATACTGCGAGCCTGTCAAAGCGTCTTTATTTGAGCTAAAAACCTGCGCAATTCTCGCCAATTTAGATGGCGCTGCTCGAGTGAAAAATAGTATAAACTAATTACGATTTTGAAACGGCAATACCATAAAATATTGACGGCTCGCAGCAACACAAAGTGGCAGAATGAATCGAGCTTCTATAGGATTATTCAAAGCTTCAGGAGGCTAGATTCCGCTAAGAAAATAGCACGAAAAAAGCGATATCGCTCGAGTCGCGCAGCGACGAGGGCGATATCGCCTTTTTGAGTGCTATTTTCGGCGGAATCTACCGACTGAACGCTTTGAATAGACTTGAATCTTATGATATCTTCGTCCTCAATTTACACAAAAAGAGATATCATAGGATTCTACACGGAGCTGCGCTTGCCCGTGCAATCTGATCCCATGTATTTATCACTCAAGTAACGTGCTATAAAATAGGCGAAAAATGCGCTGATTTTACAGAGTTTTTGGCCAAGTAGAGATTGTCTCGCATTGCCAGCGTATTCTAGTAAAACGGGGGAAGGAAACGCATGCTCACATGAGTAGCTGGGTACCGATCCTTCCAACTTGGCAGTTGCAGAAAAATATCCACAATACTCTAATTTTCAGGAGAACTGCCACAGGTAGGGAAGAGGGTTGACGTATTTTGCAACTGCCTAGTAAAGCATAACTTTCATGCAATAAAAAGTAGAGGAAAAACAGTGGGCTTATTTAAAGGGATTAACAGTCTAGAATAGTTGTATACCTGATTAAAATTGTAGTATACGATAGTTATCTTAGAACCTTCAAACATTTCCAGAACATAACTATGATGTTCGTGTTCGTTTCATTCAACCATGGAGTTCTATGGCTACAGATTCAGATTCTAGTTATTGTACGAGAATGAAGCTACGAGGGATTCTATTTTTGTACCAAGTCAGTTGTTTCGCGCTGCGCGCTTTCAAAACATCGGTTTTTCTACACATCGGTTTCAAAACCTGCAAGTAAACCGTGTTTTGGAAATTACCAGCTAGAAACAACGATTTGGGCTAAACATTTTGCGTGTGAATTTCTCTGACTTTGAAAAGAAATCCGCTACAAGTGATACCAGGAAATATTGTTCGCTTATTACAAAGTGGCTGTAATCGAAACACTGCCCCGATGAACCTATTTGACATAACAGATAAGTCTTTATGAATTAACCTTTCTTTAAGCTCTTACTACCTGGAATTAAGGTAGGGTTGGTTAAGGTAGGGAATACATTCTCTTTGACGAAAACATATTTGGTTGGTAGGAAAACTAGACGTGAAGCGCCAGGCCTGAGTTTACTTCTGGTAAAATGTAGCTAGCTTTAATGAACAACTATGCACAGACAGAGCAGGCGAATTATTAGTAAATAAAGTTATTACCTCTAAATGTCTCCTGAGTTGTGTCTTGGGGAGAATTAGAACCCTCCGAGCCCTTCCATTATGGAAGAGGGAGCGAGTGAATTTTTTTACTGTGGGAAGGCTTCAAGACAACTCTGCGCGAAAGAAAGGTTAATTCATAAAGACTTATCTGTTATGTCAAATAGGTTTATCGGGCAGTGTTTCGATTACAGCCTCTTTGTAATAAGCGAACAATATTTCCTGGTATCACTTGCTGCGCGCTTTCAAAACATCGGTTTTTCTACACATCGGTTTCAAAACCTGCAAGTAAACCGTGTTTTGGAAATTACCAGCTAGAAACAACGATTTGGGTAAACATTTTGCGTGTGAATTTCTCTGACTTTGAAAAGAAATCCGCTACAAGTGATACCAGGAAATATTGTTCGCTTATTACAAAGAGGCTGTAATCGAAACACTGCCCCGATGAACCTATTTGACATAACAGATAAGTCTTTATGAATTAACCTTTCTTAGCTCTTGCTACCTGGAATTACGGTAGGGTTGGTTAAGGTAGGGAATATATTCTGTTTGGCGAGAAACATACTTGGTTGGTAGGAAAACTAGACGTGAAACGCCAGGCCTGGGTTTACTTCTTGTAGAATGTAGCTTTAATGAACAACTATGCACAGACAGAGCAGGCGAATTATTAGTAAATAAAGTTAACTTATTACCTCTAAATGTCTCCTGAGTTGTGTCTTGGGGAGAATTAGAACCCTCCGAGCCCTTCCATTATGGAAGGGGGAGCGAGTGAATTTTTTTACGAACTGTGAGAAGGCTTCAAGACAACTCACGAGACATTTAGAGGTAATAAGTCAACTTTATTTACTAATAATTCACCTGGTCTGTCTGTGAACTATGTGATAAATGTAGAACTCTTTATTCGAGTTATTAGTGGCTTGTACATATATAGCTTTGATTATGTCCACAATAAAACATAATTTATTTGAACCGTATGGAGTGTTTGTTGAAAAGTGCTTTTTTTTGGTTACCGTCCCGATGCCCGGCCGAGTAATAATGATAACAAGGATTTGATATAGCGCCTTTCTCCACAGATGGTGTCCGACTTTTAGAGTAATCCGGTTTACCGTTTATGCACCAGTCAATTGGCAGTCCCGCACCCAACCCCCCCCCCCCCCATAAGCGCATTAGCGGGGTACTAGCGGGGCTTTCGTACATAATTCACACTACATTACCGCCCCGTTGGTCAGGAGATGCACTTCCTTTACGGATTCCACACAGTACATCGAGCGGGGAGTCACTCTCTTCCCCGGGACACAACACAACAGAAACCATCCCGCTTTCCGGGCTGTCTCACCTCCATATGAAAACCCCCTTACTTCACAAAAGACACGACAAATACAGATTTTTGTTACTTGAATTACACGTATTAAATTTTAATCTACACTAGCGAAAGTACATGCAAGAAGAAAAATATGGTTTTATTGCGCTTTGCGATCGGCTGCGGCTGCATTGAAAACTGGGCACCATTGGCATGACTCTTCTCAGTGAGTAAAAATCCTTTGTGTTGTCTTCTAAAATTCGTTGGGCAAGGAGCGGCATTCACCCATTACCCTGGGGACGGTGCATTCACCTCTCAGATTGTCCCCGCAAACCGAGGCACTTGCTAAAAAGGTGAATACCCCGCTAATGCGCGAATGGGGGGGGGGGGGGGAGGGGTGCGGGGCTGTCAATGACTGGTGCATTATCTAATAAATACGGTGGCCCATAAGTGCACGGCAAAACTCTTACTTCTCACGGCAAAACTTTTACTTCTCACGGCAAAACTTTTATTTCTCACGGCAAAACTCGTATTTCTCACGGCAAAACTCTTATTCCTCACGGCAAAACTCTATTATTTACGGCAAAACTCTATTGTTCACGGCAAAACTCTTATTCCTCACGGCAAAGCTCTTATTAGTCACGGCACAACTCTTATAGCCACGGCAAAACTTTATATCTTCCACGGCGGAAGTGAGCTTCACGGCGGAAGTGAAAGCAACCGGGCCCAACGCGACGTCAAGTGCCTATCTTTACACTGGATGTTTTTTTTGTCAGATTCTAGGTTAATGGGAATGGACTAATTTGATAAAATATCTGAACTAAATGTATATCATTGGAAAATCGTGCATTCGCCGACATATCCGCCATTCTGCATTCACTTCCGCCGTGAAGCTCACTTCCGCCGTGGAAGATACATAGTTTTTGCCGTGGCTTGAGAGTTTTTGCCGTGACAAATAAGAGTTTTGCCGCGAGAGAGAAATGAGATTTTTGCCGTGAGAAATACAAGAGTTTTGCCGTGAGAAATAAGAGTTTTGCCGTGAACATTAAAGTTTTGCCGTGAGGAATAAGAGTTTTGCCGTGAGAAGTAAGAGTTTTGCCGTGAGAAGTAAGAGTTTTGCCGTGCACTTATGGGCCACCGTAAATAAACGGTTCCAGGATGCATCAAATATCGGAGAAAACAAAACAGCAATGAAAATGGGTCGAAACGTCTAGTATGACGTGTTGTCATTCCATTTCTCAGAGAAAATATAAGCGATCCACACTGGCATTTTCGTTTCCTAGTTGTCTTTTCAAAATATCTTCGATTTAAACACTTTAATATATAGATTTAGCCACTGGCTAAAAGCGGAGCTCCCGGTTACATATTTTTTGTGTTAATGAGACAAAAAGGTAGCCATTGTACATAGATAGCCTTGCACCGTCATACCACGTGACCACGCAGTTGCACCCCCTTGCCACTAAGACAACTTTACCCAAGTTTGGTTGTCTGAAGTTCATCCCTTCCCGAGATATATTCTTTTTCTCCTATGATGACGTCATACCACGTGACCATGTAGTTGCAACCCCCTTACCACTAAGACGACTTCACCCAAGTTTGGTTGTCTGAAGTTCATCCCTTCCCGAGATATATTCTTTTTCTCCTATGATGACGTCATCGATGACGTCATACCACGTGACCATGTAGTTGCAACCCCCTTACCACTAAGACGACTTCACCCAAGTTTGGTTGTCTGAAGTTCATCCCTTCCCGAGATATATTATTTTTTCTCCTATGATGACGTCATCGATGACGTCATACCATGTGACCATGCAGTTGCACCCCCTTGTCACTAACACAACTTCACCCAAGTTTGGTTGTCTGAAGTTCATCCCTTCCCGAGATATATTATTTTTCTCCTATGATGATGTCATCAATGACGTCATACCACGTGACCATGCAGTTGCAACCCCCTTGCCACTAAGACAACTTCACCCAAGTTGGTTGTCTGAAGTTCATCCTTCCTGAGATATATTATTTTTCTCCTTTGATGACGTCATCGATGACGTCATACCACGTGACCAAGCAGTTGCACCCCCCTTGCCACTAACACAACTACACCCAAGTTTGCTTGTCTCTGAGGCTCATCCCTACCCGAGATATATTCTTTTTCTCCTATGATGACGTCATGGATGACGCCATACCACGTGACCATGTAGTTGCACCCCCCTTGCAACTAACGCAACTTTCCCGTCCCCGACCCTCCCCGTACCCAAGTTTGGTTGCCTGTGCTTCATCCCTTCCTGTGAGATATGATAATAAACGGAAAAGGATCTTGGTTTACCTGTGGTGGGGCACGCAGACCGACACGCACGGACGCGCCCGCGATACCCAAATGGGAATACCGCTGAACCATGAAAAATGAAGTCGATCGTATACCTGAGTTTTACGTTGAGCTATATTGTATTCTTCCTGCGATACCTATGGTGCTCCGCTCTGCGGCCTTCGGCCGCTAAGGAGCTCCGCTAAAAGTAATTGTGTGGCATAAAACCACCATTTTCTTTCACGCATGCGTCGATAGCTGTTATCTATCTACCTCCCACGCGAGCAGACGAACCGGGTAGCTCTGTGTACGAGAATGGTTGCGCGCGCACGGGTCGTATAAATCAACGCGAGCATAATTGCATACGTCATAATCGCTTTGCGCTAAATTAATTCAGACAATGAAAGAAAAGAAACGCGTGTTTTAGCGTCTGTGGCTTACTTTGAAGGGCAAACTAGTGAAAACAAGAGAAACATCCGAACAATTAAAACGCCATGAACGCGTCACTCACCAATTTCAGAGTTGAGGAAATCCAATGGAAATTTCCAAACAATCGTACAGGAGACACACGAATGTGGATTTGTAGAGTTGGTCGAGGAGAAAAACTGTTTTCAGAATTCTTTTTCGCTCCAGGTAAGTGAAGTTTGTTCCCGTGTTCCCAACTCTGAACTAGTTTCGTAGTTTTGCAGCTCTAGATAGAAAATTTATGGATGAAAATCAAATTACAACTTACGATAAATTACCCGAAAAGCATGCGGATGACGAATTCTGTGTTTTATGAAACTCCCGAACAATCCTCAGAGTAGGGAAGAAAAATAACAAAATTCAATGGATATTTTTTATTTATTCGACTAGTACCTGCGAAGTGGAATTTCCCCAAAGTGCATACGTTTCTTCTCGTAAAACAACCATTTACGATAGGTGTCTTGCTTTGTTTCCAAAATTTCTTCTTTGTCGCGAAATGGTTTCAACTCTCCCGAGTTGCTTTTACCGCCATCCCGATAAAGTGCACCAATCAGGTGCAAGCATCTTGCTAGCTTCTTGACCAATCAAATTCATTCTCTTGACAGCTCGCCTGTCAAATTTGAGAGGGGCTATCAAACTTTTAATGACATGTTGTAAACAAAGTACCAATGCATCTACAATAATTCGGTGCAAAACGCTTTCTCTATCGCACATTTTATCTGATTTCTTAGCATTTATCGAATCGATGGAAATACCAACATGGCGATATACTTTGTCACTGACATCGACAAATCGATAAGTTTCCTATATTTTCATTGTTTACAGCCATTCTCAGTTACACGCGGTCGCTGGGGAAAAAGTTTGCAAGCGAAAACTCGTTTTTCGGTCTTGTCTGAGCGCGACAAGCCGGCGAAAGCACGTGCGTTGCCATGGAAACTTTGACAAAAAACGAGTTTTCGCTTGCAAGCTTTTTTCTCGGCGACCGCGTGTAACTGAGAATGGCTGTAATATTCGCAAATTTTGGAAATTATAATTTTGATTTAAACACTTTTCGGGACTCCTAAATCGCGCCCGAAAAACCACCCGAAAAGTTTATCGGGCCCGGAAATATCGGGCGACTTCGAGAAACTACACCCAGACATCTCCCCCGAGAGCTGAAGCGTCGTATGTGGCTGACCCAGACTCGCTACCCAATCGCCACAGTGTTGCTCTCTTTGAGGCGCGCGCGATGCATCACAATCAGGTCGAGCTTTTTTCAAGGTGAGCGTTGCATTACGGTCATGGGACAAACTTGGTACGAGTCTGTGGCTGACTGTAAAGGATGTAACGGGTGGACCATTAGAAATCGGGGGAGGGGGTGACATTTTTTTGCGCACGATTGTTTTTTTCGGGGATCAGGTTGTGCAATACTTTTTTCCGGAATTTCTATGATGTTTTTTACTAGCTTTCGATAGCTTGGATATCTGCAATATTTTTGGGGGGATAAGGATGGCCCTTGTTCGGATTTTTTTGGGGGGGACTTGCTATCCCTCCCTCCCCCAATTTCTAATGGTCCACCCCTAAGGACACGGGGAATTTAATCACATGTCAATCATATAAAACATCAATCATATAAAACACAGTTTATTGATCATTACTATATAAACCTAACTCGCACGAATTGGCGAATTGCACCATAACACCCTGTCACATCTTTTTCTTGCCCTACAAACATCAAAACGTTGATGGATTCCGTATCAATAGAGCAGACTTCAGATGACCGTCATGAGCCAATCAGAAACAAGAGTAATTACAATAGGCCATGTTCGAATTACGCTCCAGTGCCTACAAACAATAACCTCAAGTCGAGGCTTTCTTCTGAAATTACTGTAAATGTATTAGAACTTGGAGAAAGCCTCGATTTGAAGCTTTTGTCTTGTGAGCAGTGGAGCGTAATTCGAACCTGGTCTATTGCTATTGAATGGTTTCCAGCCCAGCCAATCAGGAGCCGGACCAATTCAGGATTACTTAGTAGTCTCACAATTGTGTAATCACTAGCCAATCACAAACAAGAGTAATTACAACTTGCTGTTGAATGGTTTCCAGCCTAGCCAATCAGGAGCCGGACCAATTCAGAATTACTTAGTAGTCACACAATTGTGTAATCACTAGCCAATCACAAACAAGAGTAATTACAACTTACTGTTAAATGGTTTCCAGCCCAGCCAATCAGAAGCCGAACCAATTCAGGATTGCGTAGTTGTCACACAATTGTGTAATCACTAGCCAATCACAAACAAGAGTAATTACAACTTACTGTTGAATGGTTTCCAGCCCAGCCAATCAGAAGCCGAACCAATTCAGGATTACTTAATAGTCTCACAATTGTGTAATCACTAGCCAATCAGAAACAAGAGTAATTACAACTTCCTGTTGAATGGTTTCCAGCCCAGCCAATCAGGAGCCGGACCAATTCAGGATTACTTAGTAGACACACAATTGTGTAATCACTAGCCAATCAGAAACAAGAGTAATTACAACTTGCTGTTGAATGGTTTCCAGCCCAGCCAATCAGAAGCCGAACCAATACAGGATTACTTAGTAGTCACACAATTGCTCTCGAATTTGATTGGCTAGTAATTCCTTGCTTGTAATTAGTTCGCAATTTCATTGGTTAATAGAAATAAGCAGCCCATGAGAAAGCAAACCAATCGCAGACGCAATTAAATCACGACAGTCATCTGAAATCCGCTCTATTTGCAGGGATTACTATTATTATTTTTTTCGGACAAAAAAATCTTTATCCTTTTTCTCACTTGAATGAGTGTAGAGTTCTATTATACATGCGAAAATTGTGGTAATGTACATATTGTTGAGTAGTATATACAATAAAATATTGCTCCATTCGCCATGGGAATTGGCGATAAGCAAACCGTGGAGATAAACCAGAGTTCGGCTGATTCCAAAGACCAGGTCTTTACTCTGCTGACTGAGAGGCACTTTGCTCGGTAGCATTCTGCAGAAAACAAAACAAAGCCGCGACAAATTAGATAAGATCCCGTCTCCACCGAAATAGCCTCGAAAAAACCCGAGTTCGCTTTCGCCTGGCCGCCATCTTGGATTAGTGACCGCCATCTTGGATTTGTGATCGCCATCTTGGATTCGTCATTCCTAAATGGAGGAATGCTCACCATGAATAATTTAACGATAGTTTTGACAATATTACTTCAAATTCACCTAAAAACATTCAAAATATCTGAGCTATCAAGACTACTAGTCAGGATAAGGGTTAATACATCGTTTTAGTATATTTTTATAGTATATGCCTCGTTCTATTAAAGATTAATACTATTAAGGTACGTAATCAATAAAACGATCTGTCCGAACCAGCGAATTCACTCGTAGCGTAGTGGTTAGGGTTAGGGTATAGTAACTGGAAAGTTACATGTTCGAACCCTGATGATTTTCATAATTCTTTTTTCACTTCTGTAGGTGAGCGCTTGTTTAGAAAAAAATTATAAGTGCCAGTGAGCATTCCTCGATTTAGCCGTGTGTCTTGGATTTGTGACCGCCATCTTGGATTTGTGACACGTTGTCACAAATCCAAGATGGCGGCCATGCCAAAGCAAACTCGGGTTTCTCGACCTAAAACTACTCTCCAACGCCTGCGAGCACACTACCACTGAAACTGAGTAAGGAAGTGACGCCGAGATCGAAATCCATAAAGCAGGGCTTGGAATTGCGCCCGATACAGGCGTAAATACGCCTAAATAATGTCCTTTTACGCTTAACTTTTTAGACTTAGGCGTAAAATAACGACTGTTTTTTCAGTTTCTACAGTGTTGTTCTAGTGGATTTACGCCTAAATGTGTGATGAATTACACCTATAATGTTGGTACATGGCGTAAAATCACGACTATGCTTATTTCTTAATTTCGAGCACTGTAATGACAAATACATGGCCCGTTTTCTTCTGGACTGCGACGCGAAACTGTCATGTTTTAGTGAGAACGGGAACGAGGATGACGATTTGTTGTATTTCTGTTTGATATGATTGAGGATGGATGCAGATGTACTGTTATCAAGGTTCAAGTGCAAATGGAAATTGAAGACGGTTGATGAATATTTAGTAATGTGAGGAAACAAGTAGACGAATTTTAGTGAGACGACGTGTGGAACACAGAACAACGTTCAACCAGTTTCCACCAGAACAGAGTTCCTCTGTCCCGGCTGGGAGTCGACCCTTGGATCACAGCGGTGAGAGGGCCGCGCCTAAACGCCGGGTAGATCCTTCATATATGGTACACTATAGTGTCCTTCGTATAAATATCTCCCATGTCTTATAGAACAAGGATATACAGGACACAATAGAGTGCCATATATGAAGGATCTAGGTAACGCCGACCCAACCATGTTTACCACATCCTCGGAGACCTAGGAGATTTTTTCCTCTAACGTTTTCACTCACTCTCGCGAGCGGGGAGCAGAGGAATAATTCCCTGGGTCTCCGAGGATGTGTTTCTCACAAGGATAGGTGTGGTAATTGACTGCTTATACGTTTGTCAGGACCCGACATTAACTTTTTTCGTTAGGTGCCATTGGCGACTAATTCAACAATTTTAGTCGCCACAAAGTAAAATTTAGTCGCCACGTAAACGTGGATCTCAGCTGAACTCAGAAAGATGGGATTCCATTTGGCGACTAGCTCTAAAATGTTGGTCGCCAAGTCCCTAGATTTAGTCGCCATTGGCGACCATATTGTCGCAGTGTCGGGCCTGTGTGTGGACATGTCACCTCACCTCGGCCCCCTCAGATTGCGCCTGTCCCTCCTCCTGATAGTCCTCGTGTGTCATGCCCTCTTGAGCCATGGCTTTCTTGGTCTCTTCAAGATCAGCGTTCCTCTTAGCCTCCTTGTCCTCAAGGGTTTTCCTCTCGGTTTCTAAGACCGCGAAGAAATCCTCCGTCACTTTTTCCATCGTCAGCCCTTCATCGTCTTCTTCAGGTTTCTCCTCGTGATCCCTGGGTTTGGGGAGACAAAAAAATATGCTAAAATAATGTTGAATGATGTTAAATCGAATGTTGCAGGTCCTTTGACCCCAGCCTAATAGAGCAGATTTCGTATGACTGTGGCGTGACACGGCGCGTACTGTCAAGGTCGCGGCACGGAACCTGTCCTGCTGTAGATACCAAATGAAATCGCGTAGTCGCGGCGCGGCACAACTCTTTCGCGGCACTTTTCACAGTCATACGAAATCTGCTTTAGTCAATACGCCACGGAACATCTTGACAAGTGATACCTCCAACTATATCGGGCGAGAAATGTCGGGGAGAAAAAAACGGCAAAGTGTGAGGCGGTGCGCGACAAAAAATCTTTAAAAATTGCGACAAACAGCTTACTTGTCCTGTGAACTCTTGGATCGCTCTTTGAGTCTCATTTCTCTGTGTCTTGTTTCCAGGATCTTCTCTCTCTTTGTCTCGCGCTCGAACATCTAAACAAAAACAACCACATAACATTAGCGGTTTGGCTATCCCTTTTATACCGGAACCTCGTGTTTAAATTTGGAAGTATTTGCCGCAGGGCAGGGAGTTGCGAGCGATGACTAAAGTTGGCGACTAGATTCGAAGATTCTGTCGCCACACTGGCGGTCAGATTTAAGCACGCACTAGCTGCAATAGGATATGTTTTTCAGTACAAATTGGAGTATCATCTGTGTCTTCCACAGGCTGAAACATTAGTCGCCACCTATGAAAATTAGCTGCTACAATGAAAATTAGTCGCCAGTGTAAAAATTAGTCGCCAGTATGGAAATCAGTCGCCACTATTAAAATTAGTCGCCACTATAAAAATTAGTCGTCACTATAAATTTAGACACATTTAGACGATTACTAGAAAGTATTTCATTAATTTTCAGCATAGACAGAATTTTTCCGCGTCGTTCAAGGCAAGACACAAAGGAGAGCAATATAGTCTTGCAATCGACCAACTCGTTAAGCTTCACTTACCGCGGTGACGGAGGACTTCTCGTTTCTTTGTATATTGTACAGTCCTTCGGAGAGTTCCAGTAACGTGACCGTCCCGTCATGTGATCCACATGCCACTAATCTGCCTTGGTCTTGTATACGTAGAGAGTCCAAGGGCTCGTCACAGACCTGGAAAAATCGTGTTGGTTATAGGTGCGCGCATCGTGACGTCATAGCCTGTCACGAAATCTTCAACTTTTGATACAGGCGTCCAAGTTAAAATCTATCCATACCACGGAAAAGATCACATTGACATTAGTCAGAAAACCAATTTGGAACAATAAAAGTTTAATATCGACGACGCTACGTCAAAAATAAAACAATTTCATAAAAACATAAATATAATTCTAATATCTTTAATTAATAAGCTAGCTAAAATCTAAACATCCCAGTCGAAGAGCGCATAGGCAATAAGTAATAATCCCAAGTTTCAGGGCAATCCGTTAAAAGGAACCGAAGTTATAGATATTTCTAGTTTTGGGGGGGGCAAGATTTTGCGCCCCCAATTAAAAATTCCATACAAACTTCTGTAAAAATACGGCTTGTTTACGTTTGTTTGCAAGGCTAAATCTTCGCGAGTTTGTAACCGATCGGTCTCAAACTTAGCCTGCTAGCCGGCTCTCCAGTGGGTTTTTTCGGATATTCGATTTTTTTGGCGCGCGGGATTCGTCTCCTCCCGCGACACAGGAATCCCGACGCCACAGGAACCCCGCGCACGCCCTATCGAATTCTTCTCTGGAAAACCCACTGGAGAGCCGGC
Source organism: Scolanthus callimorphus (assembly GCA_033964015.1). Lineage (NCBI taxonomy): Eukaryota > Metazoa > Cnidaria > Anthozoa > Actiniaria > Edwardsiidae > Scolanthus > Scolanthus callimorphus. The sequence goes on from CM066921.1 coordinate 29,630,339, forward strand.
TCGCAGGCTATCTCAAACTTGGCAGTTTTACTAATTTCAGCACTCTCTTTCCACTGCTTGTGGCAAATTTGAGCTAAGTCGTTGATAAAATTTTCGCATTTATAATTCGACCGAAAATGCGCCCACCTATAAATATTAATCGATACCAATCGATAAAATTAGCAAATTATATCGGAAATTGATAGAAATCGATAAGGGAAATCTTTGTGAGTAATCGATATATCGATTTTTCGATCAAGGCTATCGAAAAATTCGGGAGCTCGCTACGCCACTGCTGGCGAAGACAGATATCCGGCTCGAATACAGTTCTGGCAGTTTTGTTCAGGCTGCAGGCCCAACGCAATTTCGAGCATCAATAAATTTGAATTGAACGGCAGGACACGAGTGGTGTATTTGTATTGACCTCGATAATTCATGATATAACTATTTCATACCATAAGCTATCAGCAAATACATTTTACATAACAACCGGGACATAGCACGGAACGTTGAATGTACGTCGATTGGGAAATTTCAATACAATCGATAATAATCGATAAGTTGATTGGACGAAAATTTGTGAGTATCGATTATTATCAATTAGCTGATACACTCGATACCAATCAAGTAATTATTATCGATTGTTATCGATTTATCGATTGGATTTTCGATAACGATTTTTATCGATTGAACACGCCGGGTCTACTGTGTTTCACGTCTTTCGGATGAGACAATAAACCGAGGTCCCGTCTCGCCTTTCTACTCTACTCATTTTCAGGGGGGACGTTAAAGAACCACTGAGGACATAAGAAACCCTCTGGCAGTACCACCCTTGGTGTCTGTGCTATGACCGCTGGAACCCATCTAGTCCAGTCCCTGAACTCTCCTTCGCGGCTCCGTTGTTTCCTGTGGTCGCCGAAAGGAGAGTCCAGAAACCTTTGTATGCGCATGCGCTAGATCTGACCAAGAACTTGTTTTTTTTTCGTTAGTGCACATGATCCAAATACCGCTGTCGGAAATTGATTGTTGGCTACATGAGTTTTGTCCATCAAGATAGGACGCCCTTGTGACCGTAACCGCGAAAATTCAACAGACAATCTCCGACAGCGGTATTTGGATCATGCGCACTAACAAAAAGACCCAAGTTCTTGGTCAGATCTAGCGCATGCGCATACAAAAGTTTCTGGACTCTCCTTTCGGCGACCACAGGAAACAACGGAGCCGCGAAGGAGAGTTCAGGGACTGGACTAAGCGCAATTCAGCTGCGAGTCTGGGGAGTCGGTCGCAAACATTTATTTTTATTTCATTTATTTGAGTGAAACCTTAGATTCAGAGGAGGTAACACGTTGTGACTAACCTGTATTGAGAGTGTAGGGTCATTTTGCTTGAACATGTAATCCCACACGTCCAAAGTACCATCCACCTTGGTTGTGAAGAACACGGCAGGTCTGGAAGGGCTCCAGCACCCGTCGGTCAGGTACGACATATGCGGCCTGCGGCACAAAAAACACACAATTACATGATATTTTTGTATGTTATGGACTATCCTACTCGCACATAATATACACTTAATGACTGCTCCCGAGGGAAACATCAGTTTGTTTCCCGAGAACCTCGATGTTTCCCGAGACGAAGTCGAAACAAAACTGTGTTTCCCGAGGGAGTAATCATTAAGTGTTTTGTTATATAGAAGAAAATATATATATTTATAATATATTTATTTTTTTGCTTTTCCTGAAACAACATAAAACTTCACAGAAATAAGCGCGCGCGCGATTCATCCGGACCCGGGTACCGGATCGTAGGATTCCAGAGCACGCGATTTGATGGATACCGGACCGCTGAAAAAATAGAACCTTTTATACCACATCACAGAAAATACAGCCAATCAGAATGTAGGAATGCCGTTGAATATTCGGCGGTATTCCAGTGAAACTTCCCATCGTGCATTGTATTTACGTGGCGTTGCCTATTATTTTCTGTAGCTTGGTATAAAATAGTTATACAACGAGTTCTTGTGACATACTGCAGAATATCCCACTTGTCATGTGTATTTTCTTAGCATCCATACTCGCATGAAGGCTCGTGTGTATACCAGAAATACAAGTGACGCGTGGGATATTCTGAAGTATGCCACTCGAAAGCATTGTATAACTAGTATAACTAATTAACAAGTGAAAATTGAGAAAGAGGGTGTATCCCCATATCTTATGATAGTGATTTACAAATCTATTTTCCTTTGTACAACAACACTAGTAAATCCCGCGCTCTGATTTGTCGAGAGCCATGTTGCTGTATAAGAGTACAGATACACGATTGACAAAAATCCCTGTTTGTTGTTGTACTTTGTTCATGACATTCTGTGACGTCATCTGTGTATCTATTACAGTACATACGCACGCAAAACGAGATCTATTTGTTAAGTAGCGAACTATTATTATTATTATTATTATTATTATTATTATTATTATTATTATTATTATTATTATTATTATTATTATTATTATTCCTTTTATTCGCGTCATTTTTAAGAGTTATAAGCCACTTTTATTATCATTATAATTATTGCTGTAAATAATGTATATCTCCACTGTTAGATTTTTTTTTAAATATTTGTAAATAGGAAAAAATCATTATTATTATTATATTATTATTATTATTATTATTATTATTATTATTATTATTTGTAAATACAACTTTAAAAAAATCATATTATAAATATTTTAATATCATTTTTGTAAATAGCTTGAATTATTATTATTATATTATTATTATTATGAAGAGAAAAAGCCGCTCTTCAATGCGGCCATTCCATCTCCCCACCAAGCATTGCTGGGGAGGTCACCGTCCCTCTTTCTTGTGTACAGTATATGAGTAGATAATAAATAGATAAATAAAAATAAAAATCGAAATTAAATATAGACGGCTGCCTATTCCAGTTGCACGACTCCTCCGAGGATCTTTCTTAAAGTGGTTTCCCCTTCCATTAGGACTGTTCTCTGCATAGAGGCCACTATCCTGGTGGCCTCTTCACTGCTCGAGAACAGTCTCTGGACCGCACGCCGCGCCCCCGGAACTCCACCGCCCAGACAACCGATGACGACAGGAATCACCTCCACTCTAACCCTGGTCTTCGTTCTCTGATCTCGTATGCTAATTGTTGGTACTTTTGAAGTTTCGTCTTTCTGGTTTCCTCTATGTTGCGCTCCATGGGGCATGCCATATCTACCAGGAAGATTCTCTTTTCATCAACGTCCTCCAGGGTCAAGTCTGGTCGCCTAGCCGTGTTATTATTATTATTATTATTATTATTATTTATTATTATTATTATTATTATTATTATTATTATTATTATTATTATTATTATTATTATTATTATTATTATTATTATTATGCCACGAGATGATACGGCTGCCACGAGAGCCTTCCAGGGAGCTCTGGATGAAAGAATAAGCAAATATTATTTCTATTCAGTCATCTTCAGTCCTTGATTACGAAGGAATGTCTATAGGAATGGGTTTCATCGATTATTGATTGCTCGCGGCAAGAAAAAGCAAGTTCAATCGACAAAGAAGAACGATCATTATAGATCAAAAAAGCAAGATGTCGAGAAAAGCTAAGGTAAAATGGACAGAGCAAATGAACAAGGATGTTATGGAATGCAAGAGAGAAGCGAAGGCTCTAACATCTGCGGAAAATCCACCCTGCAACCGCAACGGGAGAAAGAAAGGCTATATTGAAATTATGAAAGAGTTATGGGACGGGAAAGGTTATGGACACCTCGAGCTGAAAAGCCAAAACTTACGAGATCAAGCGTCGAGACTGGAAAAAATGGAACATGACGGTAGTGTAAACATTGCGCGGAGTGTTGCTGAAAATCAATCCCATTCAGAGGTGCCGGGTCGTTTACCTGATTACGATCCCGTGAGCAAGCCGTCAAGCGTTTACTGGGGGCGCAAAAGTGATGGAGCGGAAATATGGCTCAACACAACAGCTATTGTTAATGCATACAATGAAGTGACGACCTGGCGGAAGAACACCTTTCTGGTCCCATATGGGAAAATCGGTCGAGATTTTATTGACCAGATCACTAAACACATCAATGACTGGAACAATAAAACAGAAACGCAGCATATAGCTTTAACGGCAGCCATTGTACTCTTGGCACTCGCGCTGCAAAAACCTAGCCAAGGTTCAAAAGCTAAAGATCACCAGGAGTGCTTATCAAGGAGATTAGCATTATGGAAAGAAGGCGAGCTAGACTCACTGTTGCGCGAAGGGCGAGTGATACAAAAGCGCCTCGCAAAACCTCGAAAATCTCAGCCTCCGAATAAAGCTAAGATTTCGCAAAACTGGTTCTAGAGGGACAGATAAATTCCGCTTTGCGGTACCTGAACGAAGAGGACTCCGGTGGCGTGCTTCCACTTACTGACGATGTAATGAAACAACTTATGGATAAACACCCGAAAGCACAGGAAGCCCAGCTAGGAACTCTGCTCTATGGTCCAATCGAGGATGTCCCCCAAGTCCTATTCCAACAGATAAACGGAGAGATGGTTAGAGAGGCGGCACTCAAGACAAAAGGATCTGGTGGCCCCTCAGGGGTAGACGCTAACGGATTTAGAAGAATGCTCGCCTGCAAGTCTTTTAAAAAGTCCAGCACAAATCTTTGCGATGCCATTGCGGTTCTTGCTAAGAGACTTTGCACAGAGCTCATTGATCCTGCCACAATCGAGCCGATTCTAGCAAATCGATTAATCCCACTCGACAAGGGTAATGCTGAGGTTCGGCCGATTGGAGTTGGAGAAGTGATCAGGAGAATAACCGCTAAGTGCGTAACGAGGGTGACGAAGCCGGATATAATTGAGGCCAGCGGTGCACTGCAAGTGTGCGCAGGCTTGAAGAGCGGAGCCGAGGCAGCTATTCACGCCATGCACAGCATATTCGATGCTGACGACACTGATGCCGTGTTACTTATTGACGCATCGAACGCATTTAATTCGCTGAATAGGGCCTCTGCGCTACACAATGTCGCGGTGCTATGTCCCATCTTAGCTACATACGCCAACAACACCTATAGAACACCTGCGCGCCTTTTTGTTACGGGTGGTAAAGAACTGAAATCTACAGAGGGCACTACACAGGGTGACCCTTTAGCAATGAGCTTCTATGCCATAAGCCTCCAGCCTTTGATAACCCGTCTGAATCTATCCAGCAGCGCTAATCAATGCTGGTATGCAGATGACGCAACAGGTGCCGGTTCGCTCGAGGAGCTAAGAAAGTGGTGGGACTGTCTGAATGAAATGGGACCTAGCTTGGGGTATTTCCCCAATGCTAAGAAATGTTGGTTAGTTATCAAACCAGAAAAGGAGCAGGCAGCGAGGGAAGCATTTGGTGACACGGCAATAAACATCTCTACTCAAGGCCAAAAACATCTCGGCGCCGTGTTAGGCTCTAGATCTCACCTGGAGGAGTATGTGAATGGGAAGGTGGAAGACTGGGCTGACCAAGTGGTGAAGCTTGCTGAATTTGCAGTAACAAATCCACAGGCCTCGTATGCTGCCTTCACATTCGGGCTGAAGCACAGATGGTCGTATTATTTAAGAACACTCCCTGACATCGAGGATCTTTTAGCGCCTCTAGAGCGCGCAATTAGTAACACCTTCATACCAGCTATTACAGGGCACATGTGCACGCCCGCTGAGCGTGAACTGCTTGCACTCCCCGTCCGCATGGGGGGAATGGGTCTCACAAACCCGTGTCAAAATGCCACCAAAGAACACGAGGCGTCAACTACGATAACCACGCCCCTAGTGCAGCAAATAGTGGCTCAGGAACATGCACTCCCGGATGATGACGCAATAAGACCACTGCAGAATAGTAGCCGCAGGAAAAAGGAGGATCACCTCAAAGAAAAGCTAGAGGAAGTGAAAAGTGCTCTCTCCGACAATACGAAAAAGAGCCGCTGACCTTGCTACAGAAAAAGGCGCGTCTAGCTGGCTGACGGTCATTCCTCTCAAAGAGATGAACTTTACCCTTAATAAGAGAGAGTTCAAGGATGCCATCCATCTCCGCTATGACTGGCCCATAGCGGATACGCCCTCCACTTGTGTCTGCGGAGACGTATTCACAGTCGATCACGCTATGATTTGTAAGCGAGGGGGATTCGTCATACAAAGGCACAATGAGCTGCGCGATCTCGAGGCGGACATGCTTAACATGGTCTGCCATGATGTACAAGTAGAACGGTCCTCCAGGAGATTACTGGCGAGGTATTGACGAGAGGAACAAATGTAGCAAGAGATGCCCGGCTAGATGTTCATGCCCGAGGGTTTTGGGACAGACAAAGCTCTGCCTTTTTCGATGTGAGGGTTTTCCACCCAAATGCAGAGTCTTATAAGGACCTTACCCTGGATCAAATTTACCGCCAGCATGAGAACGAAAAGAAGAGGGCGTATGCAAGTAGAGTGTTAGAGGTAGAAAAAGGGACATTTACGCCACTAGTGTATACCACAACGGGTGGAATGGCCAATGAATGTAAGCGCTATCATAGTCGACTAGCAGAGCTAATTTCAACAAAGAAAGGCGAGCATTACAGTACAACAATCGCATGGATACGAACAAAAGTATCCTTTGCTATCCTCAAGTCAGCACTTCTTTGTTTACGCGGTTCACGCAGTACTAAGCGTGTTCCATTGAATATTGAACAATGTGACTTTGACGTGCAAAGAGAATGGGAGGAATTAGAGGATAGAGTTTAGGAGAGTTTTACGATATAGATTTTTAGCATATAGTTCCTTTTATTCGCGTTATTTTCAAGAGTCAAAGCCACTTTTATTATCACTATAATATTGCTGTAAATAATGTATATCTCCATTATTATTATTATTTTTTTTCTTATTATTATTCTCGGGGTCGCTATTATTATTGTATATATATATATTTTTTATACTTTTAAAGACACTTTTTTATAACAATATGTAATTGTATATAGTTTTAGATTTTTACTAGATTGTGAATAAAGAGTTATTAAATTATATTATTATTATTATTATTATTATTATTATTATTATTATTATTATTATTATTATGTGCGCGACAACATCAAGCGCGCGCCCTCAGATAACTTTATGACAATCGATCAAACGTAATACAGAAAAGCTAAACACAGATTTCAACAGAAATGGACGATTCCAGATATAATGAATGCGGGCGCGGCATGTCGGTAATTGTTACATTTGCTTTGTGCCTTGTATGCGCACGTTACATCCTGGTAGTTGTATTGCATTCCAAAGGCAAGTCTGCGCGCGCTTAAAGCTGGAATCGTCTATTACAGCCAATTTACAGTGATTTTCAAAGCATTCTAGGAAAATAAGTACAATACGGAAGATTGGGAATAGCAGATTTCGTATGACTGTGAAAAGTACCGCGAAAGAGTTGCACCGCGCCGCGACCGTGAGTTGTACCGCGACTACGCGGTTTCGGTCGCTATCTACAGCAGGCCAGGTTCCGTACCGCCACCGCGACAGTACCGCGCCTTGTCACGGTACTTTTCACAGTCATACGAAATCTGCTCTAACATTTACACTGTGAGGAGCTTTTAACGGTGCCAGTAAACTGCTTGCAGTACCTTCTTTGGCGAACGTCCTTCGCGCGCTCGTCTTCACTGATATTGGTCAAAGATGGGACTGCAAGCAGTCTACGGTGCCAGTGTGCTAGCACAAAAAAGGCAAGCGAAATGGCGTCATGCGATCCGGCTTATTGCAATCCAAAATGGTCTATTGTCACTAATTATTCCCAAGGAAAACAGTCAACCAGACCGGATTGCCCTATATCACTATGACGCCATGGTTTAGCTGAAATTTGGTTCAAATAAGAGTTCCACTTGAGATGTGGGTCCTGATATTCTAGTATACAACTTTGCTTTACACCATGAATGGCGTTTTCATTATGTTTTGGTTATTTCTAAATGCTGCTGTCTCCTCGACCGGCGACCATGATTCATAGCGCTTAAACAATAGAGTTTTGATATGACGTCATAAGGAAATAGTCAAGTCTATGACGTCATAGTGAAATGACAAGTCAAGTGAAGTCCTCATTGTCAGCTTTGAAATATTCCTCTAAAACTGCGCACACGTACAGATGCAGTACTTACTTCGTCCACATTATTGACGACTCCCGCAAGTCTTCTGACCAAATCTGAAACATAACCAATAAAATTATGCCCGGTGTACACTAGCGACATAACGACATAAGGACGTTATGTTGCAACGATAAAAGCATGGGAAAATAACTGAAATAATGAGTATTTTGTGTTTTTTAACTGTTTGAAACCACTAAATTTTGTTCGCGCGATATCTTCCTTATGTCGTTACAAGTGTGCACCAAGCACAAGCTTAGCAATGTTGCCTAACTCTTATCCAGAAACGGCAAAGAACAACATTGTAAGCATTGAGTTCTATGCTTCCTATACAGCCGATTGCGTTTGAGCGTTTTACCCTAACAGTTCGCACGTTATGTTTGAACGCTTGAAAGTTGCGTTTCTAGGATGAAACGAGACGTTTCTATGGCGAACCAAAGAGTTCTGTCCTCTCTGATTGGTCAGTGAAAAATACACATGGCGGTTGCCCTTGGAAACGTCCGACTTATTGTCTCATATCGAAACTTTCAAACGTTCAAACGTAACGTGCGTACTGTTAGGGTAAAACGCTCAAACGCAATCGGCTGTAATTGCACCTGCAAAATTGCACATTACCGTACGCTCATAATGTTAAATAATTATGTGCTTATCTCTTTATGTATGCTGAATATCTAATCACACCACAGGGTTCCAAGGGTTCAGGGTTCACTAAAAATGTCATGGAAAGTTACAATTACAAGTAATTTATTATTGACAAAGGCCTTCACGATCCTGGGGGGAAGGGGTGGGGGGAGGGGACTCCTCTATTTGTGGGGTGGGGGTACTCGTTGTACCTTTTAGGAGGTAAACTTCAACAATGTGAATTTTTTCACAGAAAGGTACCTCTTAGGGATCCATTCTAGCAAACCAAGCAACAATGGTTTCATCAATATCACACTTGTTGGTCAACCTTTTAGGCGTCAAAATCAACTAAGCCACGCCTTTTTGTGCCTTTTAGGGGTAAAATCCTTCCCGACAAGCACCCGCGCCCCGAAAACCCCCAGGCATAGAGGCACAGTTGGAAGATTTTTCAATTGGATTCAGGGCACCATACTGATTCAGGATCAAAAATTATCATAGAGAAGAAAAAACAATAAAATAATAAATAAAAACCTACTGAATACGTTTACTGCGATTTTCATAATTCTACGCCAACCGACAAACCGCAGGTTGGCTCCCGTCAAACAAGCGAGTGAACAGCTCTGAGTGATTCTGCAGTGTGCTCCCCATCCCCGTTTCACTATTATCTGGCTTCCAGCATACTCACCCTTGCCGTCCAATCACCAATCGTCAAGAAGTTCTTAGGGAAGAATGGATTGCGCTGTACAGCATACACAGGCCCTGAATGCTGTGAGTAACTGGCGACTATCTTCTCCCCTGGCGTCTTGGCTTTACGGTTACATGACAACACAGAGCCTTCCTCTGTTCCCACCATGAACTTGGTCGGCATCGTGGGCTCAAATTCCAGGGACACACCACCCAGGGGCCGAGGGTCCTTTTTGTTGGGGGTCAAATGGAGGGACTCTGTGGGTTCACCCAGCTTGCGGATGTCCCACCATAGGACCTGGCCATCTGTACTTGTTGAGAAACAGTCAGTTCCTATGAGAAGAGCACAAAAGCATACAATATGTGTTAAGCCTGGTGTACACTTGCGATTTTTGTTGCATTTGTTGCGACGATTTTTCTCGCGCGAGTTGCAATTCCAACTCTCTTGTGTAAAGGAGATGCAAATCCGGTGCGATTTCTGTGCTCTCTTTTCTTCAAATCGCATTAAGTCGCAAAGAGTTTCGAACATGTTTGAAATCTCCACGACATCACGTGACAAAACTCGTTACAGATCGCGCCGAGTTGCACCAAGTTTACATTAGTGTTTTGAGCAGCCTGCTTGCAGGCGGTACTGGGTGTTTTTATCGCGGAAAAACCGGTCCGTTCGATGATCGGACGCCATCTTGGAATCTCTCCTCCCCCCTCCCCTTCGCCCTGAACCTCGTCCCCAGGGTCTTCTCGGTCGTTTTTCAAGATGGCGGTTGACTAGAGAGAAGACCCTGGGGGAGGCTGAGTCACGTGACTATTGTTTGAGGACATGAGAACGAAACGGTCATATGACTCAGCCTCTCCCAGGGTCTTCTCTGGAGTCAACCGCCATTTTGAAAAACGACCGAGAAGACCCTGGGGACGAGGTTGTTTCGCCCTATTTTTGCGCTCGTCCCCGGGACCGCGCGCCTCAAAATTCCAAAATGGCGCCCGATCAGTGAAGAACGGAGGTTTTCCGCGATAAAAACACCCAGTACCACCTGCAAGCAGGCTAGGCTTTTGAGTCGACATGTAAACCTACGCGAAAAAATCGTCACGCTTCAGCGTTGAACGAAAATGGTAGTATATAATACAGCAAAGTTTGTTACTAAAATTTTACCAAACAGTACGTTTGGTACAACATATTTAAAACTTATCTGAGCTAGAGCAGATTTCATATGACTGTGAAAAGTGCCGCGGTATGGCGCGGTACTGTCGCGGTGGCGGTACGGAACCTGGCCTGCTGTAGATATGGAGGAAATCGCGTAGTCGCGGTACGGCCGCGGCGTGGTACAACTCTTTCGTGGTACTTTTCACAGTCATACGAAATCTGATCTATTGGGTATGCTTACTTGCGGTAAACCTACCTGATTTGGATTGTAAGAATATTGTCTTATAGATGGGATCCCTGTGGCTCTTCTCAATCGGTGTCATCTCGACAGGTTGTGACCCCTTCCTTGTATCCCAGAATCCTATTGGAGCACACATTACATTAATGACAGTAATCTACATCTTTAGAATGAAATCCGATGGTAGGCTACATAGATTACAAACACGTGAAAAATAATATACTCTGTAAAAAACACTAAAGCAATGGGGAGTTTGCAGGTGTTGCGTGACATTTTGAATCTTGATCCTAACAAAATGAAAATACCATATTTGAAAAGAGCTTGCAGAAATTAGAAAAAGCCGAAAATTTGAGTTGATTTGGATAAATATTAGCAAAGTTATTGGCGCCAGAAGTAGGCTGTTTCTCTATACGTTTAATGTTGTGGTGGGCAACATTAAACCTATAGGAAAACAACCAACTTCTGACACTCATAAGTTTTGTGTTATTTGTCGAAATCACCTCAAATTTGAGAATTTCACACATTTCGGTGAGCCCTTTTCAAATATGATGTTTTTATTTTGCTAGGCTCAAATTCAAAATGTCACGCAACACCTGCAAACTCCCCATACTCAGTTAAACATAACTGAGAAGTGTGTGTTGAGTCCTCACCTAGTTGTCCATTATAACATCCTCCAATTAAGAGATGAGGGTCCTTTGGGTTATACTCTAGGCAGATGAGTGGAGATATAGGCTTGAGGACTTGGTCAGGTTTGGTAGGGTTGTCTGTAAGTACATAAAGCATACTCAATTCAGTGTCAGTAAGTATATGTTATTTACCGGCTGGGAGATCTGTATAGGGAAAAACTGTGACAGAGGGCTGACTCCAGGCCGAGGTACCAGCTCTCTGAGAGAGCCCGCCATCAACGAGAGCCCGCCGTCATAAACTACCAACATGACGTCATTGTTTCAAAAAGTTTGGTTTTCGAAAATTTTCCTTTTAGGAAAGTTTGGTTTTTGGAAAGCTTCGTTTTTGTAAAATTATGTTTTCAGAAAGTTCCGTTTTTGCCGTCCACGCTAAAACTGTAAAACAGCTATAGCCATTTTTTCAAATTCAACCTCTTTCGGCTGCGTTTTGAAAAGTTCCATTTTAAAATATAGACAAAGTGTGGACGATGCCTTAAGCTGACACACTCACCAATGTCCCAAATGTAAGAATCCAAACAAATATCTGAAGATTTCTGAAACTCAAGCACAGAATATGCCACTGCTAACTTCTGAGTTCCATCAGGATACCATGAAAGACTTGTAGCTGTTCTTTTGTTGTTACTTTCATCTCTAAATACATTAATGGTCTTTGCGGAGGGTGTTTCTCCACAAAAATCTTCTTCTACATCAGGGAAGTAGTCCTCGTAAATGTCAATGGCATTGTTTTGCTTGATGCAGTGCTCCATCACCTGTGTCGGAAATTAGCATACATTAGAAGCGAAATGTCAATTTGAAGGTATTAGTGACGTAATCAATATAGTCATGTAAGCATTTTCCATCAGCTTCCAGCCTGCCAACATGCACTATCAATAAAACCAGGGAAACACTACATTGGTGAATATTAGTGAATATCTCTGACACTGGTGCTGAAACCCGGGATCACAATATTGCAAGGTAAAAGGTAGGATGGACGAAAAGACCTTCAATTGCTTCAATTCAGCGTAACTCATAGACAGAGAATCAGCGAGCGCGTAATGGAATTGATGGCGCAAAACGAATTGAGACACGTGGCGAAGGAAGAAGAAGTTCCTAACCCACCAAATCCAGATTACAGAACGACATTAGTATCCAAGAACACTCAAGTCGAGTCTAGTCAAGTTGAGAAAATTGGAGTCAGGTCGAGTCCAGTCAATCGTAGCCGAGTGGAGTCAAGTCCAGTCGGAGCTCCAAATTTCTAGCCTAAACAGGCTATATTAAAATACCAGCATACACATGATGTCAAGCTGATGGTGGCCATGTTTCCCAGAAATAGCTTAAGCTTAAGGCAGTATCTTGATGATCAACTAGCCTGTGAGAAGTTTCAACCCCCCAAAAATACCCACGGATTTTCCAATCCCTCCAAAAATACCTGGTGCAATTTTCGACCCAAATAAATACTTTTACTACAAATTTCATACCCACAAAATTACCCCCCTGTAGTTTTTATATCTGAGTATCCCCCCTGGGGACACCCTATTCAATATGAACAGGCCTGAGTTTGCAACACTTGGGAGACACTGAGTACTTGTATAATGCTCTACAAGTGTCTCCTTCCCTAGACCACTTGTGCCTGCACACTCTGCAGTTTTAGCTATGATTTCTACTGAACAACATCCCAGGGTGATGTCATATTGTGCAGTGTAAGGGCTGTGATCTTATGTGGGTTCAACATAAAGTTGTGTGCCGTGTAGCAAATGTGAATGTGAGAAATGAATCATGAAGTTATGATGAGCTGCTAATGACGGCTTTACAGCATATGTAAGTATTTTTCCCAATGCTACCTCTAGAGAAATACTACCGAATCACCACAGAGTCACAGGAATTAGTTCCTTGTAAGATACAAAGACAAATATTTTGTGTGTTTTGGTAATTTTTGCTGGATTTCGCGGATTAAACCAAATTTCATGGGTCTGTGACCACTCAAGATACCAGGAAGCCCTGTAGGAACCACTCTGTTCACACTGTCCAGGGCGCTTCAAAGGGAGGTTATCAATAATGCCAACCACCCCTGTCTAACGGGTAGCGATGGGTACCTTAAAATTTCGAAAGTCTTGGTAAAATATTCCAACATTTCGGAGTCTCAGCGTTTTTTCAAAGTCTCGTTTTTCTCGGAATTTTGGCCGTCTCTGAGTCTTGAATTTTTTCTACCACAGCCTTGGAGTCTTGGATTTTTTTTACTTGTAAGCGAGTACGATACTGTCAGATGATACCACTGGATAACACATGACAACTATGCATGAGTCTAACCAGCAACCTTTTAAGCTCAGACTTGGATTTTGAAATTTATCAAAAGTCTGGGACTCGGATTCTGAAACGTGGGTCTCGGCAAGTCTTGGATTTACCCATTGCTACCCCTAACATACTCACACTGCCCAGAGTCTGTATGGTGTTCATGTACATCTCATCCTTCTCCACTTTCTTTCTGTATCTGATGGTCTGTTCTACCTCAGCTGGGTTGACGTCCTTTGGCCAGCCACCCTCCACATGGTTAATACCTCTGACATCAGTCTCAAACCTTTCTGTGTTTACCTGGCAATTTCAATACAATAATAAGTAAGGACCCTTGGAATTAGTTGGAAAATTTTGTCAAATTATACCCCAGATATACCCCACAGTACACAGATGTTCACAACATGCTTTACATACTAGTCAAATTGACAAAAATTACCTGGCAACCAAAATGTTTTTCAGGTGACCAAAAAAAAGGTTGACCAAATTTTCAGACTTGGTCGCCAGGGGCAACTGCCTAGAAAAGTTCATTTCAACCCTGATCAGATCACTGACTTGCCGTACTGTACCTCATGTTCTGACATTTCCTGTACACACTGAATTCCTGTGTCACATGGATTCTTCTCAATGTAATCTTGAAGCAGCTTCTCATCAGGAGCTATGTCCACATGAAGCTCAGCTTGGCGGTCAGAGAAATTACACTGCCGTCCAAACTCACTCCTTTTCTTGGTGTACACATACACTATCTCCATCTTGGACTATTGTTTGGATCTGTAAAGGGATAAGAGAAAGGTCAGCTTGATGGCATACACTACACCAGGGCCCTGTCATTGATTGCCATCTTTTCCTCCCCAATTTTAATGCTGTTGACAGCTATTTTTGTGAAGGGCACTTTTCATTCTCAAACCCAGAGTTCCCTGGCTTGTCACCTCGCAGGGAAGGCTCTGGTGACAGCCATTGATGCATGTGCTAGTTTTGATACAGAGCTGTTGAGAGAAACAACTGCCTGCGCATCCTCAATGTTCAAAATCAGCCCATCAGCAACGGCCCACAATGGATGTCTCCAGAGCCACCCCTGTGAGCAGACGAGCTAGGCAGCTCTGGGTACAAGAATGGGCATTTTTTTAAACCTATGAACTGGAAAGTTTGCCATGATGACTAGGTTGTCATTGTTGCTCGCCAAACCGTAAATGTAGTTGCCACTGGTGACCATACGCGACGGACACAATTGTTTGGCCCTGCATTATAGTGTCAAAAAGATTTAAATTTTTACCTACTTTTTTTAGTGTATAGAAATAAAAGTGAGTGCTTTATATCTGATTTTTTGTCCAATGCAGTTCTTTCGTCAAGGAAACTGTTTGTCACTTCAGGGGCCTGTTTCTGAAAACCTGTTTTTCCCCTACTGGGAAACGTTTTGGGATTGGTGGGGTTTCCAGTGACAGGTGCACTATCAGGAGGTTTTAACGGGTAGGGATAGCAGGTCCAACAAGTTAGCAGGTTTTAAAAAGCACCCTCCTGGCGTTGCAGCTTGCAAACATCGTCATTTCAAATATTAAGAACATCAGGAACCTGAAACTGGACAGCACGAACGAAGCAGAGCTTATTTAAATTTGATTAGTGGATAAGTTTAATGACCACATTATCTGGTCATCTGTTTCACCAAAAGCATATATGTATTCGCTTTGTTATGCCCGTTAAGGAACAAGGAAATGCTTACAGAGAACACAAAAATCAACGATTCATTTTTAGCGGGAAATTGTCAAGATTCAAAGATGAACTTCGTTTTCACCGCAAGTAAAAATCGGATTTCTATACAATATGACCGATAAAAATACACAAATACTTACTCAATGAATCCTCTAGGTAGTAGTTTAAAGACTTGACTTGCTATTATAATAATTTTTGTCCAAATTGAATGCAAAAACAGCAATTTTTCACGGACTAAAAAGATTATCACTAAAAACAAAGATGGCGGCTGTTGAGTGAACTCGTTACCTAGCAACTGACCTTCATGGCCTGGTTACTCTTACAGTGCGGCCGGGTTACATTTTCAAAATGGCGGCCGCCAAGAGCGCTTTTCTGTTGAGCACTTCTATATTTCTTCCAAGAATTTCCAGACATACTTTAAGATATGTGACCAGAGATTGTTCCAGTAGCTCTACAAGCACAAGTTCTTTCAGTCCTAGAGAAATCGTTGAATGGATGAGAAATTTTGCACCGGTTTTTCAAGTTCAAAGTGACGCAATTTCAGTGATTACTGAGCCGGCGTGTTTCTACGAAACATTGAAGGTATCAGTAAAATTTGTACTTTTCTTTATCACGAAGAAATATATACTTATTTTATTCTTTCTTTTGGCTTTTCAGGATAACATCAAATCAGCTAAACATCGCATTATTCTAGCATCGCTGTATTTAGGGACTGGACAATTGGAAAAAGAATTGGTAGGACTTGTTTTGAAGTTTTGGCATGAGATTGAGAACAAAATAGCTTCGAGCTAAGCTACCAGCAGCCTTTTTTGTTCAGATTTGTATATACCCAATAGATAATCTTGGTCTTATTTTGCAGGTAAACACCATTCGCACATCAATTAAAGATTCTTTGGAAAATCAAGCAAATGACAAACTCCAAGTTGAAATCCTACTAGAATACACACGAGGTTCTAGAGGAACAATAAACTCACGGACAATGCTTCTGCCTTTGTTGCAAGAGTTTTCTAACAATGTACAAGTTTCTCTTTATCATTCACCTGAGCTGAGAGGGCTGATTAAGATGCTGTTACCTGAGAGATTCAATGAGACGGTTGCACTAACACATCTAAAGGTCTATTTGACTGATAATACCTTGATCATGAGTGGGTAAGAAGTACTTTTGAAATACTGTGAAGATTAGCTTATGAGGGACACAGTCCTGTGTTAGCTAAATCACATGATATTCTGCAAAATCAAGCAGGATCACTGTTTTATTATTCAGCACACATGACGTTAGTCTAAATTTCAGCTGTCCCTTTGCTCTAGATTATACCCTACTTTGCAAGAGGTGATGTCTGAATTTACTGCATAATTATATAGGCAGTACAAAATCCATTGTTGTCAACTGTCCAATTATTTTTAAATTGGATTGCACATGCTGAAATTGGACACTTTCAGCTTTTTATCATGGGGCCTCGTCCAATTTTGGAGTTCTTCTGAATCATCCAATTTTTTCTTAATTGGACAGCATGGAGTCCTTTTATATATACAAATTGTGCAAAGCATGTGATGATTGTTTCTATTATAGCCTTTCTCTGTAACACATGCAGATGAACGATTCCATGACAATGCACACTCCCAGAAGCAAAACCATTGAGTCCATGCAACGGCACCCTGCACGGTTTGTCTGTAGTGACTACCAAAGGACGAGTACTGGTACATCAATGCTTGACTCATTGGACTGGCCACTTTTAAAGGCCAGGCGTGACAAGAGGGACTTAGAAATGTTCTTTAAGATCAACCACAGTCTTGTACTCAAGCCTTTCCCGAGCGAGATCACCAGGGGTTACTCATGAACAAGGGGATATGAGTGTAAATACAGGCAAATAAGCTCATAATGCTTAAATGCTCAAAATTTGTTTTCCAGGGCCAATCTAAGTCATGACTATTTCACCAATCGCCAGGATCGCTACATCGAGATAAGAAATTCACCAGAACTTGCAGAATTTTTCCATAATTTAGTTTCCACTGTCAGCAAGATTTCACAACAACTCAAGTCTGATGACACAACTGAAGTTGACCCTAGTTTCAAGCTGCATCCTGTTAATAGCAACAAAGCTGAGTTCATCAAAGAAGCATCAAAGAGGCTTCAAGGTTTAACACAGACAAACAAAACAGAAGCAGTCACCCGGACAAGTGACAATGAATCAAGTACATGGGTGATTCCGTTGCTTCAAATGTATCCATATGGAATCCATCAAGATGAAATAGTGACTTCAGAGCTCTTAGGGAGTTTACCAAGAGAAAGTAAACTGCTTTTAGCATCAGGATATTTTAATTTGACCAAGAAATATATTGGACTTCTTCTCAACTCGCCATCACAGTGTGAAATACTAACAGCACATCCAACAGCTAATGGGTTCTACCAAGCAAAGGGAGTTGCAGGTATGTGACATTATGCATTTCATTCATTAAATGGTTTGTGTCCACCACTCCTTTGCTATTGTTTTTGTTGGATATTAAAAGACAAATTACGACTAGAAATCTCATAACCAACATCTAAAAACAGCTTCAGATTTGATTTACAAATTTAATCGACAAAATTGCTCTATATCCTTTAAATCAGCTGATGGAAATGGATGTTATCTCTGACTTGGCATGTTGCTATGCTGTCAAAATGGTGGCTGACACAGGCCTAGGATAGGCAAACAGCAAGATGAGTACACACTCTTTGGTGCATTATGGCCAGTCGGAAAGATAGCAAAAAAAAGCTGTACTCCAATCTGGGTTCCCTGTGGTAGGGAGAAGCTGAGTGAAAGCATGAGGTCTGGGTCGAACGAGCCTCTTACCTACCACAGGAAGCCCACCAAGAATGCTTGGGACTATGCTGAAGAATAATAAAGGCTGTGTCACACGAGGCAGTTTTTCTTGCGACTCGCAACGTAACGATGACGTATGAAAAACATTGCGAGTTACCGCGGCTGTCACATGCTCGCAACATTTTTTGTAAAATGCAATACGCCCGCGATAAAATTATCAAGTACAGCAGCTTATCCAAGTAAACAACCCGCGAGAGAATGAATGGTGTGCACTGATTGGCTAATAAGAAAACATTGCCTCACGAGTTGCAGAGACATGTCACAGCAATTTTGCGAAAAGTAGAAATCAAATCTACTTTTTCTGCAACTCGCAACGCAACATTTTGTTGCATTGTCGCGGTATGTCAGACGCGCAATATTCACTGCAATTCACAACGTAACACGATTGCGTTGTGAGTTGCAAGAAAAATTGCCTCCTGTGACATGGCCTTTTCTTTTGTTATTTTCTATTAGGTGGCATTCCTCCAGCTTACACAAAGATAGCAAAGGATTTCTACAGGCAATCGTATGGACAACATCATAGGATCTCAATATGGGAATACACTCGTCAAGGTTGGACCTTTCATGTAAAAGGCCTGTGGTATTACCCTCCTAAACAAACCTTACCATGCTTAACTTTGATTGGCTCACCAAACTTTGGCTACCGCTCTGTCTACAGAGACTTAGAAGTGCAGGTTGCTATAGTAACAGACAATGAGATGTTGCAGAAGAAACTTGACAAAGAACAGAAACATTTCTATGCTTCTGGGGAGAAAGTGACTGAGAGAACGTTCGAGTTAGCTGATCGAAAAGTGCCGCTATGGGTTTATATTGTCACTAATTTTATAAAGAAGTTCTTTTAATGATTGTACAATACTAGGAATTTGTAAACTATTGTACAAAATTGAAATTGAAATTTGAAATTTTTACTGTAATGTTTGTTATTTATTTGTTGAAAAACTGATGACCTGACTATGGTATTCGGAGAAAACATGCTTCGTCACTCTAATGTGAACAAGCTATTATAGCTTGTTTAATATTAACATACTTACTTATTTTATTTCCATCTCAGTTGAATTTGATATAGTGTACATAATGCTAATTTACAAATGATTTTCAACTGAAAATGAGGAAAGACTGACAAGATATTGTAACTCAGAACGGAAATGGAGGGAAATTGTTAGTTAACATGAGAGATAATAAGTATTAATTAATACAATAATTCTTCTTTAACATATAGAGATTATTACATATAGAGATTATTTTCGAGTATTCACTGCTTTATCACATGGATATCTGGTCACAGTATATAATAAATTTAGTTATGTCAGCATTGTCCAAAAGTTCAAAATCTAATACTGTGGATTTGGATCTTGACTTCAGTTCACTGCAGAAGAAAAAATACTTCCCCATATAAGGTTTGCTTTTAACCTCCATGATTGCGTTGCGTGCGTGCTCAGGTGAAACCACCTGATATTTAGCGTGATCCACCTGATATTTAGCGTGATCCACCTGATATTTAGCGTGATCCACCTGATATTTAGCGTGATCCACCTGATATTTAGCGTGATCCATCTGATATTTAGCTTGCCATTCACACCTCGACAGGCGAATATTTTTACGCCCACTTCAAGATGGCCAGGGCGTCCAGTTTCTATTTTTCGGGCGCATTCCTATTTTCTTCTATGTTTTGGCCTACTGCGTTTTGAGCACCAAGTGGGAGTAAATAAAAATCGCCCTCGCCTGTAGTCCGCGTTAGTGTTCCAGGGAAAATAAATAGAACCAAGGGAAACAGGAGAAAGGGGCGAGATTTTTGACGACCGAGTCATTCCTCCGCTGGGCGTGGCTTACAATACATCGATAACCATGTTTCACACACCGGAGGAGAATACGTGAGAATCATCCATCGCGCTTCACCGTAGCGTTCCAGCGTTCCTATCAAATCGCGCTTTCTGATTGGATAACAGCCAGGGGCTGATTCCTAGAATGTCAGACAAGAGTTATCAGTAGATAAACGCTTGTCCAACGGATAAGTCCAGAACAAATCCTTTTATCCATGGATAACTTTATCCAACCTTTCAGGAACTGGGCCCAGAGATTCTACGATTTTGGACCGCGAATGAGTCATGCGCGCGTTGAATTATTTGCTGCGCGCTCTAACTTATGATGAAGTTTGATACCTCCCGGCCCAGGCTCCAGCAAATCTAACCAAAATTTTCAATCCTCACATAGACGCTTTCAAAGCTCTTTATTCATCTTTTCAATTCAATACCTTCAACTCTGGCTTATTATTTAGTAGGCTTTCTAGCTGCTACAAAATGTAAAACTTATCGCTACACAAAGAATCAGGCAGATCAGACAGTTCTATTGTTCGTGTAAGAACCTCCAGTCCTGACATTTCCAGGGCCTCTTGCAATAACTCTTCCGTTATGGGGAAAACAGAATTTTTCTCGTTCCCAACACAATAATAAGTCGCTTCACCATCATCGGCAAACAGAAGAAATCCACCCGGCTTAACTAGTTCAGCCAGCTTGCAGAAGTTCTCTTTGAACTGTTCGTTACTGTTGGAGCAGACACACAGGCAAAGATTAGCAGATACTACATCGTAAGGGGTTGCAATTCCTTGGGTAGACTTGCTTTGTCGATGACGCCGTCTTTATGGATATCACAGTGGATAACATCTCGGATTTTTTCTCGAATCTCGTCTTGCCGCTTTACAACTTCGTTTTCTCCTTTTCCCTCAAGCTCTGTCACTATATGTTTAGTAATAGGTCCCCAGTCAAAAGACCCTTCCTCTTTCTTGAGCCAAGAATGAACAGCTCTGCGGCAATTATGGTCGTAGTCGCTGAATACGACGTGCTTAATGTGTGGAGCTGCGCTTACAAGGGGATAAATACACAAACCTCCTCCAACTTCGAGGAAAGTTAGATCCCTCTCTTGCCTTCCCTGCCAAACCGGTGAATCTCTCTATAAATGAAGCGGTAGAGAGAACTCTGGAGCCATTCATTTACATATTTCACTGCAGAAGCGAAATACTGCCCATAAGGCATGCTTTCAGACTCCATTCTTCACGATTCTTGCTAGAAACAGAGCTTAGCAAACAGTTGTGGGACAGTTGCTTTCTCGTCGTCCTAGCGCTTTTCAAGTGGAGGTTCACAAACTCCTGATCAAGTGTTGAAAGGTTTTTTCGTAAGATTAGGTTACAGAGAATGTAACCTAACCCCACACTAACCCCAGACAAGACCTGACCTCATGCAAGCGACGATCATGCTATTCTTAGGCCCTGTCCACACTAACGCGTTTTCAAAGTATTCGTTTTCAAACTTATAGGATTAGCAGCGTGTTTAGTGTGGACGGGGGGTGCGTTTCTTTGGGAAAATCCGGATTCAGATTCGACGTGAATTTCATGGAATTTTGTAGAACGAAAGAAACGCTGAATCCGAAAAAGGATTTTTACCATGGTAACAGTCGCTGGACGACCCTCTCGCAAGCGAAGGACACACGCGTGATGATAGCTAACCACTGACCCAAAGTATTCTTCTCGAATCCTTTCGCCAAGAAACGCAAGGATCCAGAATCCGTCGAATCCGGATTTGGATTGAATCTCCTGAATCCACGACGACAGTGGATTCGTTGGATTCAGAATCCGTTTTTGGATTCAAGAATCCGAATCCGGATTTTCCCAAAGAAACGCACCCTTAGCTCCAAACAAGCGATCAGTTTTTAATATTTGATGTTGGCGTGTGCAAGGACAGTCTTAAATTAAGTGGTACAGTGAACGTTATCGTTTTCATTTTTATCGTCCACACCAAAACGATATGTATACGGATTCGTTTTATTCATTTTCGAGAGCGTTTTCAAACTTATACGGATTCGATGAAAACGATCAGCGTTTTAGTGTGGCCGGAGGGCCTAAACGTATCAAAAAGTATGCATATCGCGTCCGACCTTTCATGGAATGTAACGTACATGTTGAAGCATGGTTGGCCCAGTGTTAAGGCGCTGGGACTCCCACCGCTGTGGTCCAGGATCGATTCCCGGCTGGGACAGAGGAAATTTTCTTTCTGTTCGAGTCGTGATTGAGACAAGATCATATTGTGAGTTGAACTTAGTTCTACTGTGTGATGAGACAATAAACCGAGGTCCCGTCTGCCTTCCCTCTACCCCTGTTCAAGGTGGACGCTAAAGAACCCATTGCACTCTTCGTAAGAGTAGGGGATTGTCTCCCGGTGCAATGGCCTGACTCTCGGAGGCATATATACTGTTCAACAGTCCTCATGATTGTAAGCTGCGTGGCTGCAATTTGCGCCATCTAATGCAGCCCGTTAAGTCCTCCAACCTCTCCTTGTCTAGCGGTTGTGTACTTTCAGCCGCTTTGAGTTCCCTCACGATGAGGAGAAGATCCTTTCTTTCTTCCTTTTTATTATATACGGTTCTAGAGCAGATTTCGTATGACTGTAAAAAAGGTGCCAGCGCGGTCGTGGCACGGAGGAAACTGGCCTGCTGTAGATGGAATGAAATCGCCAATAAAATCGCATAGTCGCGGCACGGTGACGGTCACGGTGACGGTCACGGTCACGGTGACGGTCACAGTCACAGTCACGGTCACGGTCACGGTCACGGTCACGGTCACGGTCGCGGCGCGGCACAACTTTGTCGCGGCACTTTCACAGTCATACGAAATCTGCTGTATGCCCTGCGCGTTAAGCCTGGTTCCCATATAGTCCTATCTGTCGTATCAGTCAACCGTGAAACAAAAGAATAATTCCGATTTCCATTGTTTCACGGTCGACTGATGCGACAGATAAGACTATATGGAAACCAGGCTTTAAAGACAAACAATCACAATATTGACAACTAAAAGTGGTGGCTGTCAAGCATTGTTTTTATTTCAAATTATCATAAAGAAGTCTATTAGAAATGCCTTCTAGTTTCTTGAAATTAACTATTTTACAACCACAGACACCATAGTGACCCACAAACTATCTTAGGGTAAGGTATTATATTTATTTAGTATTTATGTATCAGACTACGTCATATCCACTTCAAAGGAAAAATGATCACCCGGAAGAGTCAAACATGAAACTGTACGTCTCTGGTTGATGCTGTCGCCCTATAATTTGGCACTCGCTCCGATTTGTCGGTTCGCTAGCAGGGGCGTAAGCAGGATTAAAAAAAAAAAATAATCCAATCACAGCCGCGGGCGTAAGCAAGGCCAAGCTGATGAATGCAGTACAGTACTTGTACTAAAGTCACCCCAAATATTTGCAGTCCCGTGCCTGCAAGCCGATCGACTTCGTACGCCACTGGGTAGTTTATTTTACCACATGAGGAGCCCATTAACTGGAGCCACTTTGACCTAGTGGTGTGCGTCCGAATCACAAAAATACATGATATTTCTACGAGACATAGTTGTTGGGGGGGGTGGGGGGGGGGGGGGGGGGGGGGGGGGGAACATTTTTCAAGTTGGGGGGGGGGGACGGGACGGCGGAACAGTTTTCAAAATTGCGGGGGGGGGGGGGGGGTGACGGCGGAACAGTTTTCAAATTGGGGTGGGGGGGGGGGGGGGGCGGAACAGTTTTCAAATTGGGGTGGGGGCTCAATAGTAAGATTGTATGGCAAGATGGGGGTCTGAATTTAGTGAAAATGTATGAAACTTGGCGATTTTTTTTTTTGGGGGGGGCTAAAGCTCCTCTAGCCCCCCCCCCCCCCCCCCCCCCCCCCCACCACGGCTCCGCCGTCCCTGTGAAGCCTATATTCTCAATCTCAAAATCTCAAAATACCAATTACCCGTTTAAATTCAAAATATACAGTTTGAAAATACACTTCTACTCCTGTGCATATGGCTAGTGGAGTAGATGGAGACTCCTGTTGATGGGTTCCTGGTTATCTACAATGCACCTTACAAAGTTCTGTTACTATATCAGAATGACTACCTTATCTTTTACTGTACCAAAGTACAAATGGCTCAAGACGTGTTAAAAAATAAGACTGAT
Source organism: Scolanthus callimorphus (assembly GCA_033964015.1). NCBI lineage: Eukaryota > Metazoa > Cnidaria > Anthozoa > Actiniaria > Edwardsiidae > Scolanthus > Scolanthus callimorphus. The sequence goes on from CM066921.1 coordinate 29,654,636, forward strand.
ATTATCTTCGATAGAAAACTAAACTAATAAAACGAAAAATAAATAGTACAAAAAGGTATAACCGCACAAAAACTAATTTTAAATAGCACTTTTGTCCAATATCAAGACAAAGGAAACATATTCCTTTAAATTACATTATTTACAATTTCTAAATTAAATGACTTACTTTAAAGGGAAAGTTTCTAAACCCTGACATACAGTTTATTGTTATCTCATGCAAAAAGTGCTCATATCAAAGGCCCTGTGTTCGATGGGTGTGACATGTAGTTCCGTAGGCCATAAAGGTACGTGCAGAAACATATAAGTGAGTTCAAACGTGTAACAAACATACATAACTTTAGTGCCAAGCTGCGGAATATTCGCAGAATAAACAATTCAACAGATTTTGAAAATAATGTTGTTGCAAGACTTCAAGATGTTAAATGTTAGCATATTATCAATTACCACTGTTGCTCTACTTTATTTGAGTGAAAAATGAAATACTATGAAGAGAAAACCTGCTTGGGTTAGCAGTCGAGAGTTCATTATTGACCAAATATGGTCATAAACTGGCCACGAATAATCCACAGCTTGGTTCGCCGTTACACGTTTCAACTAAATTATATGTTTCTGGTGCATGCTAATGAGGTAGTGGTGAAAGGATAAAAGTAGTGAACTCAATCCGTTTAAATCTCGTGGAATTTCGATCCATCCTTTGGTCTAAACTGGTTTAAGTGATATATAGTCATAGAACAGCAAGCTAATGGCGTTATTTTGAAAGTTTCATACCGTAATAGATCAATACAACAAACATATCATAACATTGTCACACCCATCGGACACAGGGTCTTTTAGATTCTGAAGAATATAGAGTAATGCACGGCTGGGCCATAGAAACTCCATTAGACGAACCAGACAGTACGGCAAAATCCATCAGCTGAAAGAAAACATGTATTAGTGAGAGGGGGTATACTCCGGTGTTATAACCACAGTTGCGCCACAAAAGCTCCTTTTCTTTAGTAGAACCAATCAAGATTAAATTAAAATGAAAACAAAGCTGTCCCCTCGGAAAGTTATTACACCGGACACGGCCCGATAGGGACCGCAGATTAGATGGTCTCTAGATATAACGGCCCTGTTCAAGAGTGCACCCTCCTTAATCTAGTGGAGAACAGGGCCGTAGCAGGCCCTCAAAAACTGGGAGGGGGGGAGGGTTGTGCGTACAACAACGCCCCTATGCTATAGCACAGATGTCTCTTTCCCACGATTTTGAGTGAGGAGAGGCTGTACAAAGGAAATACGTAAATAAACGAGGATTTGATGTGTCTTAATGGAACTTTCTGTTTACGAGGGTGTCTTTTAGTAGACAGTTAACTGCAGTAGCAGAAAAACTGGGAGGGGACCCTAAGGGCGATACGGCCCTGGAGTAGATGGAGGCGCTGTTGATAGGCTCCTGATTCTTCTACTCCTGTGCATATGGCTAGACCTAGTGGAGTAGATAGAGACTCATGTTGATGGGCTCTTTGTTCTTCTACTCCTGTGCACATGGCCTAGACGTAGTGGAGTAGATAGACTCCTGTTGATGGGCTCTTTGCTCTTCTACTCCTGTGCATATGGCTAGACCTAGTGGAGTAGATAGAGACTCCTGTTGATGGGCTCCTGATTCTTCTACTCCTGTGCATATTATGGCTAAACTTAGTGGGTTCTGCCTTTCATTACCTGACGAGTCATGAAGCAACAGTATCGAAACAATCATCAAGCGCCCTTACCTATGCTGTAAAGAATTACTTTTGCCTGAAAAAAGAGAGAGCAAAGTAGATTGTAAAACTGGAGTGACATTGTTTTAGAATTTTGTTCAAGCTCAACATAAGTAACATTGTTTTAGAAGTTTGTTACTCAAAAGTAAGAACCTTCTGATTTGGTTTTGGTGTTTTTTTTTGAAGGCATGAATAAAAGTGATCAGCTGTGATTGTCCTGCCAAACATTATCATGGGAACCTGAGAAAATAAAATTCAAATGCCAACCCTATATATCCCTCTATTATTAATAGAAAACTTTGAAAGTAGTATCTCGGGTCTCCATGACAACATTTTGGCAGGCAGACAGGACTACCACTGCTTATTTCTTTCATAAGAACCTTCAAAATCAAAGCAAAGGCAATAGGTATCACACTTTCAGTGACAATATTTTTGGCCAAGCATTGCTCGAATCTCTAAAAGAGAAAGCACGTGCTGCTACGAAGCTGGGAAGATGCATACGAGTTCTGCACTTACCACAGCTGGATCTTTTATTTGAAAAACGTAGCAGTAGAAATCCTTGGCCATGTTACACGTGGTCTCCCTGTTGATAAATCAATTTTGTGCACGCAGATGAGCATTTTGTGCTGGGCCCACAAAACCCTAAAGGTGCATGCAGAATGCAATAAAGTGTGTTCGATACTTTATTCGAATGACAACCCCCTGAAAACAATAGTTATATATTTTACCTCATAAGCTAACCAGGACATGCAAAACTGTAAAAGCTAGGAAAACGAGTAAAAACGAACCATCCTCTGAAAAAGTAACGAAAACGAACCCCTTTCAAAAGATTCCAGCTACGGGCCTGAGAAAATTGCTTCCGAGAAAATGAACTGTATTCAACTTAGGTTCTTACCCTGAGACAAATGCTATCACGTCTTTCCTGTCGTTCCGCCTTCCACATGAAGATGTCTCGGTAAAGGAGTGTATAGATAAGACCTGGAATTGTAGACATTAAGATGGCTCATTGTTTGAGTGTATAGATAAAACCTGGAATTGTACACATAAAGATGGTTCAGTGTATGAGTGTATAGATAACTGCTGGAATTTTAGACATAAATTTTTCTGGATAAAGGAGTGTATTGACACGAATCGGAAAGTTTAATTACCCCCAATGATGGTGTACTGATGGATCGAAGGCTTTCGACCACGTTATACCATAAAAACATCGCTATAGGAAAGCCTGAGATACTGGACATCCGGACAGTATCCAAATACTGAACACTCGCGGAAACTTGGGTGTCTGTTTTCACGTTCCTGAGATGCGTCGTTACGTAACGTCCCAGCTCATTGCAGACCGGCCATTCACAGCATGATGACCCGTTGTACGAATGTCCAGTATGTGACTTATTTATTATTTTATCTGTATCACCTTTCTGGGTGAGGACTTTCACCACTTTATAAATACTTAATAAAGTAAGTAGAAAAACAGTTCTCGAAGTTCTTGAAACATGTTTTGCCACGCGACCCGTTATCCATAGCCGTGGTGCCATCCTGGCGGAAACCCAGAAAAAAGTCCTTGGTTTCCTTGGATGTCGTTGTGTTGATTTAACGTGTTCATGAAGATTAAAAACATTATCAAGATAAACGCAACGCAGTCGGAGGAGGCTGCTTGTCACAATGGTCTCACCTTAGAAGTCTCCTTGTCTACAACGGTAATATTCGTCTCGCTCAACATAAGTTCCACGTCCTGTACATAGATAAAACACAGAGATAAATGTTCTATGTCAGAACCTAAACATAATATGCCTTTTTCCTTTTTTTTCTCATTTTCATAATTGAAATTGTAAATCATAAGTACGAATAAAGCTTGTTGTTGTTGTTGTTGATAGCCATTCACAAGCCTTTCACGCCACAAATGTGCGATGCTAAAGAGCAAGAGCATTCACGAGCATTCAGGGCCTTAGGT
>CM066921.1:29663319-29945029 GCA_033964015.1 Scolanthus callimorphus
AAAAATAAACAAGCAATCATGCCCCAACGTTCAAATCAGGCAATCAGCGAAGGCCCTCAAATGGATGTCCCCAGAGCCTCCCGGCTCGTCTGCCCGCAGGGGAGGCACTGGGGACATCCATTTGAAGGTCGTCGTTGATTGGCTGATTTTGAACGTTGGGGCATGCGCAGAACGTTGTTTCTCTCAACGGCTCTGTATTAAATCTCGCGCATGCGTCAATGGCTGTCACCAGAGCCTCCCCCGCGAGGAGACGAGCCCGGGGAGCTCTGGGTTCGAGAATGGGTACATAACGTACGAGTGACTGGACAAGAAGAAAAGTCGATTTACCTGCTGACACCTTGTCGCACAACACGGCCGAGTCGTTGTACCAATACTAAAACAAAATCAAACTCACAGATGAATTTTCCACATAAGTCAGTAGACTGAAGACATTTTCACTTTTTGAAAGGTATTCAAAATATTTTCAAAATAATTTTAGTTGTCATGCTGTAATCATGTTCGATGATCTTTCAAAACGTGGTTTCATTCGGGGTTTCGGTTTCATTCGTGTTCCGCCAGTCAAGCCATCTAAGCCAAAGAGGTTCTTGCCTTATTTCAACTAGTGCAGTCACCTGGCTTTCTGTCGCGACAGGAAACCAGTTGACTGTAGACTGCTTGCAGCCCCTTCTCCTGCGAACGTCCGTAAATCGAGAGAAGCGAACGTCCGACCGAAGCGCGCCGCCGCGGGATTTCTCGATTTACGGACGTTCGCTTCTCTCGATTTACGGACGTTCGCCGGAGAAGGGGCTGCAAGCAGTCTAAGTTGACTGCACTAGGCGAAGCATGGCAAGAACCTGATTGACCTAGAACAGAAATAGTCCCAAAATTTAAAACAATTTTTGAAAAAAATTTAAACTGTTACCTCTTCAGCCCCATTTATACGACAGAAATGGTTAGCCACGTAGTCCCGGCACGGATGAAATTCGGTCGGGCTCTGACAAAATTTAGTACGGCAAAGCCATTTACACAGCGCAAATGTGCCGAGCCGTGCCAATAAATCCATGTCGTGTAAATGGGCCTTCAGATTGATTTGCTGGAAAAAAAAACCCGGCATGGTTTACCAGGGTTATACCTGGCTTCGATGCAAGACTAATCCATTACGCCGTTACCTTTAACAGTTTTCTATTTCTTTCTATACAGCGAACCACGTGACCCAATAGGTTCCTCACCAGGGCGAAGCGAATAAACAGTCGACCGTAACCTTGGTAACTGGTTACCTAGAAACAGAACAGGCAAATTTAAGATATTTACCAGAATATAGGAAAAAGATGGCCGTAACCTTGGTAGCTGTACCCTAGCAACAACAAAACAGGTAAATGAAATATAATTAAACCGGGCACCCTAAAGGCACGATTTTTGTTGCATTTGTCGCGGCGATTTTTCTCGCGCGGAGTTGCAATTCCAACTCTCTAGTGTAAACGAGATGCAAATCCGGTGCGATTTCTGTGCTCTCTTTTCTTCAATAACATGAAGTTGCAAAGAGTTTCGAACATGTTTGAAATCTCCGCGACATCACGCGACAAAAATCGCGGCAGATCGCGCCGAGTTGCGCCTAGTTTACATTAGTGATTTTGTGTTGACGCGTACGTGCGAGAAAAATCGCCGCGACTCACGCGACAAAAATTGCAGCAAGAATTGCAAGTGTAAACGGGCCTTCATACGAGTACAATATTGGGAATGCATTTGTCGTTATAGAGCGGTTTTCACATGACTGTCGTGAAAACAATTGCAATTGAGCAATTACTAGCCAATCAGAATCGAGAGAAATCACGACTTGCTCCTAAATGGCTTTTTTCTCAGCCAATTGCAAGCCGAACCAATTACTAAGTAATTACACAATTGTATTTACTACAGAATTTGATTGGCTGAGAAAAACGAGTAGCCAATGAGAAGGCAAAGCAATCGCAATTACATAACAAGTCTTGACAGTCATGTGAAATCCGCTCTATTGCAAGTGGCCTATAGCGATGTTCACTGTTTATCAACATTGTAATGCTAATGTGCCAACCGTAGATTGAATAGCGCTCTTTTTGTTCTTTAGGTTTTAGGTTTTATTATTTTATTTTGTACATATAACAAAAATAAATAGCCAGTGCCCGCAAATAGCTTAGCTAACGAGGCGGGCAGAGGGTTAACATAAAGTTACAATATAGGACAATGAATTACGAAAATTACAAAGCAAAGCAAAGAAAAGAAAAGAAAGAAAAAGGAAGTATGGCTACTTAGTATTATTTTTGTAAAGCTAATATATTTTTGTTTGTTTTACTTTTTGATAATTTATCAATTAAACTTGATACATCAAGATAAGTATCCTCAGAACGAAAGATATTCAATAAATATTCTTGAAGGATTGATGAGAATTCATCAATCGATCTCTTGTTGGCACATTAATAACAATTCGCCTTTGTCACACAAGCGCCATCTTGGATTTTTCAGCCGATTTATTCAGCATGGAAACGAGGCCAAGCAGGGCGCGGGTTTTGCTCATGTTGGAAAGCGAAGCCTGATGCTTGGATTTATGGTACAAAAGTTGACCAAGCTACCGAAAAAAACTCTTATTTGTTTTAAAACCAAAAAGTTGATTGGCTCATTGCTTTTTTCTGCTTTGCCGGATCATTCTGTAAACAAAATGGCGGCGCGTGACAAAGGCGAATGGATGACCCCAGCGTGAATAACGCTATAAGGGTTGATTTCTCCGCTGTGTTGGCTGCGAAGGGGCTGTCCTGTGGTTTTATTTGGAGTTCAGTAAGAGACTGGAGCGAGCGAGCAGATTTCCAAGGGGCTGCCATCGCCCAATAATCCTTATCTTAGCCTATCTTAGTGGGTAGCAATGACCAAGAATCCAAATGAGCGTTTTTTTTTTTCACTGACCTTTTCGATGATTTCGTAAAGGTGATACCATGTAACAGCGCAAGCGCTTGGCTGAGAAAAAAAATCGAAAATACTAAGTATAATAAACAAAAATAATCAAAAATGTCTGAACGTGATTGATCAGGTGATCACAACTGTTTATAATTGATATGAGATAAAATCGTGACGACATACTATGATGTAAGGTCTGAAGATATAGTATGACGTAAGATTTGAAGTCACAGCAAGACCTAAGGTCTGACATATTATGACATAAGAAGGTCTGACATCGGAACCTTGGGAAAGCAGTATGGTTTGTGGTCCTTCAACCGCTGATATTTACCCCAGCTCTCCGCTTCTGTTAAATGTTATAGCATGTAAGCAAGTCTGAGGCATGACGCAAGTAGGTCTGACGTCATAGCATGACGCAAGCAGGTCTGACGTCATAGCACGACGCATGCAGGTCTGACGTCATAGCATGATGCAAGCAGGTCTGACGTCATAGCATGACGCAAGCAGGTCTGACGTCATAGCATGACGCAAGCAGGTCTGACGTCATAGCATGATGCAAGCAGGTCTGACGTCATAGCATGACGCAAGCAGGTCTGACGTCATAGCATGACGCAAGCAGGTCTGACGTCATAGCATGACGCAAGCAGGTCTGACGTCATAGCATGACGCAAGCAGGTCTGACCTCATAGCATGACGCAAGCAGGTCTGACGTCATAGCATGACGCAAGCAGGGCTGACGTCATAGCATGACGCAAGCAGGTCTGACGTCATAGCATGACGCAAGCAGGTCTGACGTCATAGCATGACGCAAGCAGGTCTGACGTCATAGCATGACGCAAGCAGGTCTGACGTCATAGCATGACGCATGCAGGTCTGACGTCATAGCACGACGCATGCAGGTCTGACGTCATAGCATGACGCATGCAGGTCTGACGTCATAGCATGACGCATGCAGGTCTGACGTCATAGCATGACGCATGCAGGTCTGACGTAAAAGGCATTACGTCATAGCATGACGTAAGACCTGACGTCATAGCATCACGTGTTGTTACCTGTTATTATCGATGTATCGTGGGAGATCCTCAATCCAACACCAGTAGTCCCACTTCGCTAAACCGAACCCGAGTACTGAACCTGGACAGAGAAAGCGGACAATCAATGAGTTTACATAATCTTCACTTGGACTTCGGACATGTTAGATTGTTATGTACGGAACGTGGAATGGAATAGTAGCGGGGAGCTATCTGATTCATATTAGCCTGCGAATATCAAACAGTCAAACTGGCTGCGTAATACTTCTGACCAGATCTGGGTCAAAATACGTCATCAGTATGGAATGTTTGGCTTGAGCGCGCAGACGCCTCTTTGCGCGAGTCTCTTTCGACGAGTGCTAAATGGTGTCAGGTTTCGCAGGCTAGATTCATATGGGCTGACACAAGACTTTTACATGGAACACGCCATCATCAGTACACGGGCTAAAAAGAACCAATGAAAACACCGTATGGCTACGCGTGCGCGCTGTTTCTGTTTTTATTTTTGCTTTTTTTGTTGTGCTATAAAACAAATGTCCCCTGATTTTCAATGGTATGTCCTCCTTAGTCTTATATACCACGGAATGACGTTAATAAAGTGGTCAAAATGTACTGCGGATCCACTCCAACATTTTGAGCACCTTATTACGTCATTCCGTGGTATATAAGAGGTCATACCGCGGAAAATCAGGGGACATTTATTAAATTTCATACAAATATGACTTGAAGTAAAAACAGCTCGGAGTGCAATTTGAAATGCGTGGGATCTCTGTTTTTTTTTTTGGTGAATCTAAGCTTTACTGTGATTTTCATACTTACGCGAACTTACACCGACCAACAAACCACGGTTTGGCTTCCGTCAATCAAACGAGTGAACAGCTCTGGGTGATTTCACGGAGGTTTTGATAGATCTTGCGATCTCATACGGGCTAGCTAGGCTTCAAAAGACAATTTTTCACAGTAAAATGCAAACCAAACTCAGAAAACATGCGTGGACTTAACTTAAAAGGTTTGATTGACGGAAGCCAAAACGCAGTTTGGCGTTGAGAAATGTCAAGAGGGAGTTTGCAGAATTATGAAAATCGCAGTAATGTGTAATGATGTTGTTATAAGGACTACTATAACGGAAAACCCAAAAAAATAAAACAAATTATCAGGTTGGTGAAACCAATAATTTTTTACTTTATTATGCCCCAACCGAATAATTGAATTTACTTATGGAAATAAACCTCTTTAGATTCAACTGAAATACAGCACGCAAATAATAAACCCACTACAAATGCAATAGTGAATGAAGTAATAGAGTAAAGAAGTAAGAACAATGATAATATGTTTGTGAACGATAATGCTAGTATAATCCTGTTTATTGCAAATTAATATTTGCGCACTGAAAATACAATTTTAATGGGTTTCACGCTTCAAATCTCCAGGGGACTATAAACAAGAGTACCTAAATTTAATGTTCATGCAGTGTTGACTTCATTTACTTGAATCAAAAATAACAGCACCAGTAATGACATTTATAAAATAACAGCAGTGAAGTCTCACGCACTGAATGGTCGAAAGCCGTGTCTGTAAGAGAGTACATAGATTATAAAAGTAAGGCGTTTTTATCAATTCTCCCAACATCCCCCTCGTATCTATAAAAAAAAAAGTTCATAGACACGGAAATACGTTTTATTGCTTAAGTATTTTCATACTAAAATAACATGCGGTTTTGTCAATATCCGTTGAACTGAAGTAAAAAAGTCATGATTTTCATTTTTGGCGTAGAGAGATCTTTTCACAATCTTCACACTCAAAACGAATGTATAACTTTGCTGTTATGGAAAAAATATAAAGAAGAAATCCCCATTGAAGCGACGCGATGGTATTGTGAACTACAATCAAGAATATTGGAAGCAAATTAAAATTCATTTGTCAGTCTCGCAAAGCTCTGTGCCTTGAAGCAAAAAATCTCATGGCTGATTGAGCTTCATTGTTATAGTTGGAAATAACCAAACTAGAAACTCATTCGGCTGTCAGAACTTGAGCAAATTAAATGATTCATACTTTAAAACAGCAAAAAAAGTAATAGTTTACAGTCTGAGTTTTGATTATATTTTGCTAAGTGAAATTGTAGAAGCGCTGACACTATTTTGCCGCCAAAACACACTTATCTCCTCTTAACCATAATCGTGACGAATGGACTACATAATTTTCGACACGCTGCTGAATCTGTAATTATTTTGAAAACATATTTGCCTATATAACAATCAATTAGAAGAGTTTTCCTAGAGAACGAATCAAGTTCCGCTTTTGGGAGGCTTCCTTGATAGGTTGTTATAGCGTTTTACGTTTTGAAAACCCTAATGGAGCGCAAGCGATTTTAGCCGAATCTTGTGTCCATAGCAATTTGCGTATTTGAATGCATTACCGCCACCTGCTTGTAGGGTCACGGTTTCATCGCAAAACTGAGAAAATATTTTCACTCATGAATGAATAATGAACTCATTTTGCCCAAGAAATTTGAAAGAATCTTTTATAAAATTCTAGCACTGCAAAGTTCAAGCGAATTTAAGCGCGCGGAAATCTGCATTCATGTGAAAATTCGCTCTATTAAATCGAGGGCATCTACTTTTTGGAACGTCAAAAATGGACCTAAAAATATGGTGCCGAGACCAGTACGTACTAGCTAAAACTAACAGCAAGTATTTGCAGTCGAAATGAAGCTCTCCTGTTTCATAAAAGCAGAATGGATTCATATAAAGACTTAAGGAGCTCAGATGTTAATTAAAAACTGAGAATTTCGCTAAGTGAATTGCGGTGCGTTACTCACGTTTAAGCCCAACGCGTAAAACACTCTCCAGTCCTTCACATATAGGCGCCAACAAAATATTATCATCTCGAATCGGTTGCTTCTCAGAGCTTTTCAAACGTTTCACCAGGTCTGAAAATAAGAAATAAATGCACGACAAGTTTACTATGTTATGACAAAGTTTCTACATGTTGGGAACTCTCCATCGAAGCGTTAAGTCAAAGGTTCTGTGTAACCAGAAACCTCGGTCACAAAACAAAATAAAATTGTGATACAAACCTCGTAGATTGTTCAGTAATACTTCATTTTGTAGGCCCGCCATTCCAGTTTCCAACTAAGGCACCATTGTTGGGAATATTAAGGAGAAACGACGCTGTTTTCCATCGTTACGGCTTGTGAAAGACAATGATTTATTTTTCTATAGGAATTACTCAAGCGAAAGACCCGGTTGGGTTGTTTTCGCTCACCCATGTCATTATTGGTCGAGGGCATGCGCTAATGAATGGTAATTCTCCCGGATTCAAATAAATTATTTGAGAGGGTGATACTCAATATAAAACTCCAGTTTGCATAGTGATTTATAAACAACTCTCTTTTATAGATTTCTTAACTCTTGAACACACACACAAAAACAAGAGATACAAATCTCAAATTTTATAGCATGCTATTTGTCAGTAAATATAGCTTCCTTTCGAGCCTGTCGAAATATTGCTTGGCTCCAGTAAAACACGTACTGGAGCAATTAAAATTGCAAGACCGAGAGCTGAAAAACAAATTATGCTTAAACAATCTGTTAGTCTATTGTGCCGGTCCTTAGCTATTTTCAATCAGAGCTCTAAGAAGAAGGGCCAAAACCTCATATTTATATAAAACAGGAGTCTAGTATAAAATCATTTTGTCTTTTCAGTATAATTTCAGGTTGTTCTGATTTCTCTTCAGTTTGCAAAGACTAGCAAAGTTCAGCCTTGGGTAGGAAAAATCCGAATATTCTGCATCGAAGACACAAAGTTCTTTGCTCTAAAACTCCACTAAACCTTAGTGTCACGCAACGGAGATTTTTAAATTACCCGGAAAAACTTCCCGCGCGCGCGGTTCACATTATCTGCACAGAATTAAATCTGTACAGTTTGACGGTCAACACTGTTCAGCGGGACATCCTTCACAGTGTGAGGTTAATAGTTTTAGGCTTCATTGACAAAGTCGAGTAGGCAAGGCGCTGAAAAATATTGAAGCCTCGCTTGTTCTATCAAAATCGAATAGGCCAGGTTCGAATTACGCTCCAATGCTCACAAAACAAAAGCTTCAAATCGAGGCTTTCTCCAAGTTCTAATACATTTACAGTAATTTCAGAAGAAAGCCTCGACTTGAGGTTATTGTTTGTAGGCATTGGAGCGTAATTCGAACATGGCCTATTGTCTAGAGGCAAAAATCTTGTTCCGTGTCGGCCAACTAATTAAGGAGCACGGCTTTTTTGGGAATCACTTCACAGGTAGCCCGCATGAAACCCAGTTTACATTTGAAGTATAAGGCAAGATTTTCGGAGGAGTTGGAAACGTTTTTATGTTCAATTGCAATTGTTTTGATTTGCTAATTTGAATGCAAGAAATCAAGTGGAACCAATAGAAACGTGTATAAAATGCAAGTTAGATTTTCTTACAACAGTCTTCACAAATCCGCTCTGTTATATTTAGGGTTAGCTTGCTGTCCTTAGCCAATAGCATACGTTTTGCGAGCATCGATTTTAAGACAAGACTGGATGTTGTCATTCGTCAACATTGTCGCTCGCGAATTGAGGCGAGAAATAATGAGCAATGGTCCTAAAACAGTTCTGGGGTACACCGCAACTTAAGTTATTTGCTCGCTTTGGAGCAGTCATAAACCAAAAGAGACCTTCAACTTTTTGTGTAAATTTTATTGTTAACTTTCAAGAAAGATAATCCTGGCATGAAATTGAGCCTAATACCGCCCGATATTCTATGTCCAAAACATAGAATATCCAATAGCAAAGTTCATCTTTGATTCAACGACTTCAAACCTGGATACTCCATTGGGTTTTGAACTCTGCGTTTAGTACGAACGTCCGTAAGCTCAGCATCACCATGACCACCATTCGGTGCCCTTCGTTTGTCCTCGTTCAGTGGTCGGTAACCGAATAGTTTCCGTCGTATCTCTCTGGTCGTTCGATGTAACGTCGGCAGATCACGACGCGTAATCTGCATAATAAAAAAATCCATAATATAAACAAATATTATTGTGTAGAATAGAATGAATACTATTAATACTGTCATTATTTCCCTAAGAATTATTTTTATGAAAATAAACTCCACAGGGAATTTCTGCAGAAACCATCCATGGGAAAAACTGAACGTCCCAAGGCACACGCGCGAGAAGTGTTTGGAATTCTCATGGATAGCCATGGAAAATCCGACACATACTTCTACCATGGGAAATTCAGGTTTACCCATGGATGGGTTTCTGCATAAAGTTCCCGTAAAAGCCATTTCTCGCAAGTTTGCCCCTCTCAAAATACAGATACCGAGTGGAATGCAATTTGAATACACGATAGCGCAATTTCGATTTGAAATCACGCGTATGATTTCAAACCACGGGGTGCAATTACCATTTTATTAAAGCTATTTTGAAATCCTAGGATTGCAAAACTTATTGTGATTTGAAAAAAGTCAACTGCTTCTCAGTTGAGGAGAAACAATCCCAGGGGGGGGGACTCCCATATTTTTTGACAGGGGATGATCGTCGTATTTTTTAGGGGTTAAAATCACGTTGGTTTGGTCTCTTTTAGGGGTGATCTTGATCTTCAATAAATTTTAGGCAGAATGGCATCTTTTAGGGCCGAAACTGTGTCCAAATTACTTTTTCTCATGATGGTGCTTCTAAAAACCGTGTAAGAAAGAGAGATTATTCGATGAGAAGACGATGAATTAGAAACAAACACGGAAATGTCTTCATGGGTATTTTTCCCCTGTTACCTGTGTCCTTTGCGCCTACTTGGCACATAAGACCTCATCTTTTAGGGTATCTTTTAGGGTAATAATTTTTTTGAGCCACGCTATGGCCCGCCATGTTTGGTATCTTTTAGGGGTGAAACTGAAAATTTCCGACGATCATCCCCGGTCAAAAAATATGGGAGTCCCCCCCCCCGGGGGAAACAATACACTTAATGACTGCTCCCTAGGGAAACATCAGTTTTGTTTCCCGAGAATCTCGATGTTTCCCGAGACGAAGTCGAGGGAAACATCGAGATTCGAGGGAAACAAAACTGGTGTTTCCCGAGGGAGTAGTCATTAAGTGTTTTGTTATATAGCAGAAAATATAGTGCAATTATTAAGTCAAAACAAATGTATTTCAAGAATGAAAAGAGAAGTTACAAAAGTTTGCGCGCGACTGCATCAAGTAAAGGGAAAACACTCATAAACAACACAATTTTCTTGTATTAGCAAAAACTCGCGTGTTTACAATAAACGTTCTCTTTTTCCCCGCTCTCAAACGCGACGCGCGAAAGCAATATTCCCCGACCAGTCAATAATTTTTCGAAATATTGACTGATCGGGAATATTTGATTTGTATTTCACCACATGACCTTGATTTAGCCAATAAGAGCGCGCGCTCGGTTGGAGTGAGCACTCGCTATTTAACAATTAGACCTCAAGGCCGAATGTGCTATGATGAATAGACCATGAGGCCGAAGGCCGAATGGTCTATTGATATCATAGAACATGAGGACGAGAGGTCTAATTGTTTTAGTATAAACCAACTAGTTGGTCGGTTCTGGCAATGAATGCCATTATTTTATGTTGAAAAAATCAAGTTTTCTTGCAAAGAAAGGTGGTGGTTTTGCCAGGCACGGTCTATCACTAATAGACCATTAGTAGCTCAGCCAATCAGAATGCAGGATTTGTAATAGACCATTAGTTGGTTTATACTAAATAACAATAATATTTGGAAACTGGAGCGCACGCTAGAAATAGAACGTCCTGCTCGCGTGAGTGAAAAAAAAATCTATTACTGTGCGATTTGTATAGGTAATAGCATGGTTTGTAGTGATATTTGGCATAAATACCACGAGTGATATGTCTAAACTGTTTGTAATTTCACGAGCCGTCTTCGGTGAAAGGAAGGAAATTCATGATGAATTAGTAAACTGGTACTCCCACTCATTATATCAGAGCTTGTATATGTACTCCTATCCTGGCTCGTATATCGAGCTCGATCCTTCTGAATGGGATTTCAGAGGGATTGTTTGTGTGAGTTTTGTGATCTAATTTCAGAATCTGTGCGCAGCGCAATTAACGGTCTACTGGGAAGAGTAGCAATGTCCGATATAGTTCGATACTCACAGTCATGTGGTCGAATGCCACACTCACACCGGGAGGGAGGGAGTCTTGAGGATCTTCTTCAGATTATACCGCTGACTGAAATGTGTGAGAACTGTACAGTGGGCTCGCATCCTTCTTGCGACACCGATGGCTCCTTGGACAGTACTAGAAGAGAGCGTCATAAACCGTCATGTCAATCAAAGAGACGCTATTTCGTCATGGAGTCACCTTGTGACGGAGAGGCTACTAAAATAGTTTGAAACCTGTCTTCCAGAAGACTTCATTTGAGCGGGTAGGAAAGCAAAAGGCGGCGGATGTGGATCCAAATGGATCTAATAATATTTGTATTTACTATCAAACAGAGTTTAATCACGCCGTTGAAATTTTGAACCCACGATTCGCTGTTTTATATCACGTGATGACCAAAAATTTGACATGTGACTAAGCACTGACTGTTTAATTGGCTGAAAAATATCAAGCCTAGGTCACGTGACAACTTTTTAGACGTCACGTGATATAAATTTGCAACCCACAGGCTTGAAATTGAAACGGCTCGATTGAAACTCTACCTGTTTTGATAGTAAAAAGAGACCAGAAAAGAACCTGCTACGTTCAGCTACTAAACTTCCAGTATCAAATCCAAACACCATTATTTCAATAGCGACAAAACCATTTCAATTCATTAAATTTATACCATAAAGAAATGGCACGAAGACTTTGATAAAATCTCTGGCTCCCTGTGTCTCAAGCACGTGCGCAAAAAAATACTCCACCACAGGAAGCCCATCCCCCTAAAGGACGTGTGCAGCTGTGAACCTCTTTGTTCTTGCCCAGCTCTCAAGAAGAGACTCAATCAAACGCGCGCACGATGCATCACAATTGTGTATTGCGTGACGGGGACTTGAGATTCAGACGTTTGGGTTACCTGTGCCCCGTCATCTTGGCCGCTTCTTCCCCATAATCCGGTAGAAATGTGGCTTCGTGGATCAGCAGATCAGCGCCCGCGCCTGAAGGGAATAACCCGAACCTATCAGGTGCTGGACTGAAGGGCCTATATACCAAGGGTGGAAGGAGGGGGCCTATATACCGAGGGTGGAAGGAGCGGGCCTATATACCGAGGGTGGAAGGAGGGGCCCTATATACCGAGGGTGGAAGGAGCGGGCCTATATACCGAGGGTGGAAGGAGGGGCCCTATATACCGAGGGTGGAAGGAGCGGGGCTATAAACCGAGGGTACATACATACATACATACATAAAATTTATTTAGACACGGATTTACATGGAAACCGTGTATAAATATATGTACAATCATCAATTGTTATAATTAATTGTTAAGCCAGACACGATTGTCTTTTTAGTTACTTTTTAGTAATGACTTAAAAGAGGCCAGGCTCTTCGCGTGGCGTAATTCTGGACTCAAACCATTCCAAGAACTGCACCACGAACTGCACCACGATAGCTGCACCACGATAGCGCAACCTTCTTTTTTAGATAGTTAGGGTGGAAGGAGGGGGGCTATATACCGAGGGTGGAAGGAGGGAGTCTTGTTAATGGCGTTGCTGAAGTAATCTTTGTGTAGAGCTATTATTTCTTTTCGACGTTAAGCGCAGCAAAAACAAATAGATTAAAACAAATAAATTGTTTTTGCACTGAAAAGTGCAGTTCCTTTTAACCAGGTTTCGGTGTAAAACAAATGGCAATAATTGGAGGAACCTTTACTTTGGATCTCATTGAACTGTCACGTTCTGTTTGAAATTCATGCTGCTACCACGCCCACATCTACAAGTTCACCTACATTCAAATTGAAGCCGATTTCACAGGATAGTTCTTGGAACGGTGCTAAAGCATCAAAGAAACGGCGCCAAATGAACTTAAACAAGGCCTAAATTAGCTAGAAATGCAAACAATCATCCCTCAAAGTATAAATTATTAAGATTGTTGCCTAAAATGTGTCTTATGGTTTTTCATTCATGGTAAATTCCCGCCAAAAAATGACAGCAGACAGAAGCGTTACACAATCTAGACAAAACACGGACGAATGTAGGCGGAGTGGCAGACGTTTGTGGGTGTGGAGCGGCGTGAATTTTCAAGGTAGTGCGATAGTTCGGTGAGATCCGTAGTACACGGGGGGCGATTAATTATACAGTTTGACTCTACCAATCATATTCAGTTATACCAGACACATGCGCAGTAGTTACCTTCTCTGATGAGATACCCGGATGGTGAGCAGTCCCCTGAGTACACGATCTTCCACCCTGACGCATGCGCAATAACAACCCCATGGGAATCATCACAGTGTACCACAGGCACAACCGACAGCTAAAAATAAAAAACAAAACGTCACGTATGAAAACAAGTCTTACGTCACGTTTTTCATTACAAGTAGCATGCATTCATCTTGGGCGTCGGTAGTGAGATTGGAAGCCATTTTAGATCAATTGGATTTTATGTGTTCATGCTCTTCAAATTTAATCGGCTAAGTAACTTGGAAATCTTGCTTATTTATCATAGGATTAAAATACTCAATCCAAAAGGGTGTTTTGGTCGAGAGTGCAGTACCTTTATCCAATGTTTTAACGAAGGATACCTTTGATGGCTTATCAGTTAGCTTCCCCTCAGGCTCTCTTGTGGAGAGTTTCTTGTGGAGAGCACGACGGGAATATTGGCTTGCCTTGTGGTTCGCGCGCGCACATGGGATTCCTGCACACTCTCGTTTTTGTGGGGTTCCTGTGGTACTCTGAATGTCATTCGTATGGGATTTTTCAGCTCGTTGCCCAGACTTCTGTTCTCGCACAGGGAACAGCTATGTTCTTCTCTGTGCTAATAATTTATGTTTCTGTACGCGGTAAACAAGCGAGCGCATGTTGTGAATCCGCATGAACCCCATAAAAACGAGAGCGCACAGGAACCCCATGCAAAAGTGTGCGCGAGAGCCACAGGCAATCTGAAATTTCCGGTGCCCTCTACAATAGAAACAAACAGAGCCTGCATCCAGGCTAGGGACCCAGGAAACAACGCGATAATGGACGAAAAATGCGTGGATAGTAACCAGAGTGCTAAAACGCATACAACAAAGACTTTAAGGTGAATTTTTCAAATACATTTTACCTTACACAGTTCCAAGGTGTTAAGCAGTTCCCTCAGTTCTTTTTTAAGCTTGCCACTTTTCACATCAGAGAAGGTATGGAATCTAGAAAGATGATTCAAATTTATGGGAAAGAATTCACGAATTGGGTTAAACGCAGAGACGTTAACTCTCTACGGGAGTCTTAAGATTTTTCGCTTTGTCTCCAGGGAAAAAAAATCAAGACGACTGCCATACATTTACTGTATTTCTCCCAGGAGAATTTCAGGAAATTTCGCCATTTCAAGGCAGTCTCCAGATTGTTGAAGTCCTGGCTTTGACGTCCCTGTGAACGTGTCTATAGTTATGTTGTCTGGATGACATTCATTGTCGTCCTCAGATGCTCCTCGTTGGTCTGACCCTAAAGCTGGGGAAATACGAGGCACAAAATCCCTCAACTTGTCGCGCAACATTGCTGCGTTGCAAGTTGATGATCGATGTTGCGCGTTTTTCATCTCGCGCCACAACTTGTCGCGCAACAAAAACATTTGTTGCAGGTTGTGAAAACTTGTTGCGCGAAGTAGAACGCGGGTCTACTTTGAGACACAAATTTTGGCTTTGTTCCTCGTTTTTCATCAAACACACAACTTGTCGCGCAACATTTTGCCTACGATTCAAGTTGGTTGGTCAATAGAAATGAAGTGCTAAGGGGCCAAATTCGCCTTGGTCTCGCATGTGTGATCATCAAAACAAAATGTTACGCGACAAGTTGTGAATTTGATGAAAAACGAGCAACAAACATTAGACTTGCAACGCAGCAATGTTGCGCGACAAGTTGAGGGATTTTGTGCCTCGTATTTCCCCGGCTTAACTTGCGAACCGGCTCTCTTTCCGTGACACAGGGATCCCGCACGCCAAAAAAATCAAATATCCGAAAAAACACTGTTGCATTGTGCTTCATCTTCATCTCACCTGAATTCCAAGTCATTATAAAACCTCTTGTTGTAAAAACTGAGCCAATGTAAGAGCTTCTCAGGACCAATAATTACTAATGGCTGACTCTGTGGACACAGTGAACTATGATATATCAACTCTAATTACATCTGGGGGGGGCACGTTTGAAATGGATTGGACTGGTAGGGATGACCATCATATTATGTGTGGATGAAAGCAGCAATCCAGTGATCTATCCAAGCAATGAGGTAAAAACAAAACAATTGGTAATCATAAAGGGGTTAATTAGCCAAATCACCTGGACATTGTAGCATTGTGTGGTTCCAGAAAATATCTGACCTCACCCCCCATGGAAGGGTGTTAAAAGGTGACCTTCCCCCCAACACTCTGGAATTTCCAAAGAAAAATGCAGTATTTGTATGGAAAAAAATCAGGTAAATTCCCCACCCCCCCACCCCTCCAGAATTTTGAATCCCTTCCACGGGGGAGGGGTATGGATATTTTCTGGAACCACACATTTGAACAAGAAGATCCCCACTCCCATTGTATTATGCTTCAACATTGGAAGAACATAGAGTCTTTAGATTTTAAGTCTTGTCTCAAAGTTTTAATAATTTGCTTCATTCATCACATATATAAACATCCTTGGATGTTATTTGGACCAATACCAACATTATGTTAAACTGCCTCTAAGGCTTCTTACCTCTGGTGTAATCTTTTGTCTGTTTCTTATTAAATTGACAAGTCCCTGAAAAAAAAATAGCAGAGTATCTTTAATTCGTATTCTTCTATTCTACATTTCATTTCATCCTCAGTGGCAATTCTGAAAGATGTAGAACAAATTACAACTCACAAACAGTCAGCCATTTCTCCAACAATATATGAAAAATCAAGCTTTACTAAGACAGTCTAGGGCTAAAAGACTTCAACCCCAAGGTTGATGCTATACATCTGCCAACTCACCAGGTTTTCCGGGGAGTCTCCAGGTTTTTTTATCAAATCTCCTAGTCTCCAGGTTACTATGATTCATAGTCAGGCACAAAATAGTCAACCTAAGTCTGTGCCATCGGCAAAGATTCGGAGAGAGGTCCGACATTTTCAGAAGAGATTCATAAAGGTTTTGGGAAAGACTTGAGAAGACAAGATGGTTCTGACGAATTCTCCAGATTTCTGGGGTTGACAGAAGTATGGCTGTAGCTGCGATCATGGCCTGCTGTAGGGATGATGATGATAATGAAGTACTTGATGTACTGTACATACCATGTGATGGTCAACATGTTTATGTGAAACAAAAACACAACCAATGGTACTGAGGACCCTGTCGGTGTCGTTGCCATAGTGATGGTGGAGCTGACAGTAGGTCCCATCCCCACAGTCTAGAAGAAGCGATGAAGAGGAACTGAAAATCAAAGACACAATAGTTATTCAGGATTTGCCTTGTCAGGACTTCACATCCATTCACAAACCCTCGCCTTGCTTCATATTTTTATTTTAGTGTGTAGTACTACATGTAATATTGTATCTGTATAGCATGTCCAGGCCCGTAGCCAGGGGGGTTCCGGGACCAAGGGACGAAAAGGTCCACATTTAAGGGTTTGAAAACACTGTTTTATTGACTAAATGGGCCAAACAGAAGACTGCAGTCACTTTTGGCATACAGCGATTTTCATATATTTGCTTTTTCTAGTGAAGTTTGACTAGCGGTCAATAAATTCATACCACGTTGGTCCGCTTTTTCTAGATTAGCACCCCCCCCCCCCCCCCCCCCCCCCCAAAAAAAAAAAAAAACCTGGCTACGGGCCTAGTACATAAAATAAATAAATTATATACCTGTTACTTTACTTTCCAAATCCCTTATGTGGATGAGGTACACATGTTTTGTACTGACGAATGAAATTGTGTGATTCCAGAAAAAGTTCATTCCTCTCCCATGGATGGGATTTGGAAATTTATGAGGGGTGGGGAAGGTCAAATGCCTTTTTTTCCCAATACAATCTGTATTTTTAACTGAAAAATCCAGAGGGGTGGGGGTAATAACTCAAACCCCTTTTTCGGAGAGGTATGGATAATTTCTGGAATCACACATTCCTGTAAGACCTGTGATTACAGAGTACCTACTTCCACTCCAGTAGTATTGAAGGTGTGTTTCTTTGTCTTGAGACTTTAGATGCCCCAGTACCTAAAAACGTCACTCTGAAATTTTCCCAGGCATTTATACCAGTAGAGTCACTATAATTATCAGAGTTATTAGTCTCATCAGGAAATTCATTTAACGGCTTGTCCAAAAAATTGCTAGTCCTCCAATAGACTTTCTGTTCACACTCTTTGCTTGCTAGACAAATGCCTTCTTTATTAAATGGCCTGAAGTTATAAGTCATTCCACTCTTGGCCATAACCCAGTTCTGACTACATAATTGAGAACTTTTATCCTGTATATTATCAGATCTCAGAGTAGGAAACATGTTAGCATTGACTGCATGAAGGCTTGATTGAAGTTTGCTATTGAGGAATAATTGTTGTTGACATGCTGAAGAAGTATCATTTAGTACTATATGCTTTGTCTTTGGTCCAAACTCCTTGATCCATGACTGGTAGAGTTCACTGTGGATTATATCTTGTGGTGTTAGATGTACAAGCACATCTAAGGGTTTATTATTGGTACCCAAGTGATGGTTATTGAAGTCTGGATTGTTGACTAACAGCTTGAGTTTATCAGTGGTAGGGCAGTCAATAATACCAAATGCCTGTCCTGGTCTTGGTGGTTCTATGATGTCATGTGGATAAATCTGCAGAACAAAATAATAGAATATATAAATTAATTCCTGTAAATGGTCAGATAATAATGGTCTTGGCCTTATTCTGGTTGCGGTTGAAACTGGTTCATAATGTAAATGTAATGCAAGTTGCTTGAACTTTGTTGTACTGTGTTTCACATCTTTCTAATGAAACAGTAAAGAGCCTGAAACTTGCCTTTACTAACCAACTGTACTGAGTTCTAGGTGGGACGTTAAAGAACCACTGAGGATGTAATAAACCTTCTAGCAGCGACCACCCTCAGTGTTTGTGGTGTTGGGACCCTAGGATGTCAACTCTACCAGTTTTGCCAGGAGTTTCCAGATTTATGCTCCGTCTCCATTTTAATGTATATCTCTCGGGAGAATTTAAAGAATTTTGGCATTTCAAGATTTTTTAAGACCTGGGACCCTGTGAAATTCAGTGTATGAGTCTGGCCAGTTAGCCTTGCATTAATTTTAATATATTTTATTTAATTGTTGGATTTTTAAATGTGTATCCCTCAAAATCGGATACAGTAACCTGATAAAATTCTACATAGGGAAAGCTTGTTAGGTTCAAGACTTCTTGGTTGCTTGAGAAACAGGCCTGAAGCACCAAGAAGCAACATAAAACCCAGAACAATTCTATTCCAAAACATGCAGTTACTTACAATCCTTCCATCCTCTAGAGTCACTGGATTTCCTGCCAAAAGCTGTTTCCTAAGATCACCCTGTGGAATTCCCATCTCCTCGGCTTTCTTGCTCAAAAATTTCCCTGGCGGATCTGTAAGCTCAGCGATATAACAAATAGAATCATCAACCACATATGATGATAATGATGATTGTGATGATGATATCCCATCATTGTCACACAACAGAACAGGTTTAATGATGACATTATCATCATAATAGGGTTGGCACCTTGTTGTTTGTAAATCAATGCAATCTATAAAAGGCTTAGTAATATAATGCCTTTTTGAGAACACATACAGACTATCAACAAAGTCTGCAGTTCCACTAGGACCATAAATTTGTATACCATCATAGGGTTCAAAGGCTCGAGGCTGATACTGGACATATCCTAGGCCACCAATATGTTTCCAATGATTGCCAGTTAGAAAAATCCTTCCTGCATCCAGGCATATGTCACTATCGCAAATCAGTCTGTGAAGGCTCTCTCCATAGTTAAAAATATACCTGAAACAAAAATGTGTCACAGAGGTCAGATCTTTGTTATTATTATTATTATTATTATGTAAGCCAGTATTTTTAGTTGAAAATATTTAGATTCAGGATTATATCAGAGAAGCACATGTGGCCGAATAATGTAATCTGTGTGGGAGCGTAAAACTATTTGACTGTGCATGTACTGTTTTTATTTTTGCTTTCTTGTGGTATAAACAAGCATTAATAGTACCTCTGATTTTCAGTGGTATGTCCTCTATTCTCCATGGAATAACATAAAATAGTTGTCTAAATTTACTGCAGACACACTGAGCTGTGCTTTGTGAGTGAACAACATTTGACCACTTTATTACGTCATTCCCTGGTAAATAAGTGGGCATGCCATGGAAAATCAGAGGACATTTTTGTTGACTGTACCTTTGTGAATCTGCAAACAGCAGTAAACTTGGGGCAGACTGCAGACAAACAGTACCAATCATCTGCAGATAAATTCTAGATGACACCTTTCGCCCTGAATCTGGGCTGCTCCAATAATGCCTGACATCCCACCCTAACTCACTAGCTGTATGCCCATGTGGCAAAACATCCCTTGTGCTGCAAGCAAGCAGTCTTGTGGGAATAGCCTTGCGTAGTGTTGTTTTCGATAGTAAATTCTATGCCTGGTTCCCATATAGATCGATCAATAATGTATTTCCCTTAAACATATAAGCTGGGCGTTTCAATCAAGAGATCCATAGCGCATTGAAAGTTGCAGAATTCTTGGTGTTTGCCATCCAGCATGCATCGGATCCCTCGGCCTCACGTGGGAAAAGTCAGATACGCAGCTTGTATTCGTGTTCGTAGCTTCAGAAATCCAATCGAGCCCAAAAGAACCTTCTAAAACGCCAGTGTGGATTGCAATACAAACACATGGCTATATATGCTATAAATGCAAACAATTTTGGTTGCTAATTTCGGCCAAAAATGAGAAATTTTTTACGTTTCACGTTTCTGACCGTCGGCTCCACTGCTCAGCGGTTTTCGCCATACCACAGGGTTCCTGAAGGTAATAATTTTTCTGATTGTTTTCACTCGTTTTTCCAGCAATCTTGAAAATTAATTCCATCCGCCCCTTCATTCAAACTTATTTTATGATATCAAAAGTCCTAAACTGTACTTACGTTTGTCTAAAAGCATTATATTCTTTTCGAAAGTTTTACAATTGCGGGGTGCCTGTGGTAATTCTTCCACTGACCAAGAAAATTGCATATTCAAGCATGGCGGCAAAACTCAAAAAGGCTGATGAAATCAGATGAAATTTCTTTCCAAAATTTCTGCAGATATGTAGGATTTTTAGCTCGTCAGACAAACCCAAATGCATGTCTGTAATAGGAAATTGGTATTATTTTGATGAGCTATTGGAATTTTCTAAAATGGAGGTTCTACTTTAGAAATATTCCATGGTCAAGTTTCTCATTGTCAAGGGCAAAGCAAGAGACGATGTCTTCTAAAAAGTTGTTGTCCAACAAGGTATATCTCCAGGCGCTTGGTACAGAATCATCAGATGCATCGCCGTCACTTCTCTTGTTCACAGATTCGCAAAGGTAGGTACAATTATAAAGCTTTCCAGCTTTTATAGCAACATAATTTGTGTGACAGGACAGAACCTTACTGGCTTCATTGGTAGATAATTTGATTGGCAGAACAGAAATACCCCAAATCCTAAACCAAAAGAGATGTTTAAAAATGCTCAGGGAGAAACAACAGATTTAGCTGAAATTTTTATTTAGTTTATTCAATCTTCTCTAATTTCAGATACCTGTTTAACTGTGGTGAAGGAACTCAAAGACTTTTCAATGAACAGAAGATCAAGTATGGGAAACTCAGCAATATATTCTTCACCCAGATCAGCTGGGACTACATCGGTGGCTTACCAGGCATGGCAATGACGTTACGTGATCATGGGCGTTCCAATCTTGGCCTGTATGGGCCTGTCAGTATCAAGGACTTTATCAGTGCAACAAGATTTTTCTTGTACCACGAGAAGCTGCAGTTTGACTGTGCTGAGTATACAGGTCAACAATACGAGGAATACACTGATGAGAATCTAACTATTGTTCCTGTTGTATTACATGGTAAATAGAATATGGAAAAAAATTATCACTGCCTCCCAGGTAGTTCAGTTGGTAGAGCGCCAGTCTGGCAAGAGGGAGGTTGTGGGTTCAAACCTGAGCTGGACCAACAGAGGCTGCGTTGCATGACAGTCGACAGGCACTCTTTAAACCGTAGGACCCGGGGGGAACTCCAATATTTTTTGTCGGGGATGATTGTCGGAAATTTTCAGTTTCACCCCTAAAAGATACCAACATGGTGGCCATGGCATGGCTCAAAAAATTTATTACCCTAAAAGATGAGGTCTTATGTGCCAAGTAGGCGCGAAGGACACAGGTAACAGGTAAAAGATACCCATCAAGAAATTTCCATGTTTGTTTCTAATTTACCGTCTTCTAATCGAATAATCTGACTCTCTTTCTTACACAGCTTTTAGAAGCACCATCATAAGAAAAAACAATTTGGACACAGTTTCAGCCCTAAAAGATACCAATCTGCCTAAAATTTTTCGAAGATCAAGATCACCCCTAAAAGAGACAAAACCATCGTGATTTTACGATCATCCCCGACTAAAAAATATGGGAGTCCCCCCCCCAGGCGTAGGTCCGGTCCCTCACATGCACTACACTAATTGCAACCAGTGGATTGTTAAAGGACCACAGGAACACAGAAGTGACCATCCTCAGTGCAGGGCTTGCAAAACTAACATACCGTGAGGGCCATGTTAGAAAACTCTTTCAGGGTTAATATGTTCACCATTTTAATGTAAGCATTATGTCACTATGTATGTATGGTATGCATTATGGCCTTGGGAAAAACAGAAAGGGACCCATGGAAACTTTTGTCCACTGCCATACTTTTATTTCATCACTCTATCTGTATGTTAATTGGTTCACCCAAATCTTTCCAATCTGTAAAATGATGTACAATTATTTGGAACTTCAGTGTATTCATGTAACTAATCCCTTTTATTTCTACAACACACATGATAACAATTATTTGTCATGATTTTTAGGTACAAAACCCAAAGCCCCCATGACAACAATGCCTTCAAATTACAACACTTCAAGCTATGAATCTCAAGATGATGATCACCCATCTAGCCCTACCAAGAAGATCAAACTCTCCTTGTATCCTTCTTCTGGCACTGTTGTGTGTTATATTCTAAAACTTGTCTCTGTACCTGGTAAATTCCTCCTTCACAAAGCCAAAGAGTTGCACATCCCAAAGGGACCGTTATATGGAAAGCTGAAGAATGGGGAGAAAGTTGTTCTTGATGATGGAACAGAGGTAGGCTAAGAAAGACTCCTGTAAGGTTTTCAATAGATTAAGTACAACATTTCTAGTAGGGACACCAACAATAATAAAGACAGGGAGAATGGGCCATTCCATTTTGTATATTGTGCATTTTTTTTATTTTTGATGAGGAGAGAGCCCATCTCCAATTCTCTGTCCTTGTAAAAATATGAGGCTCTTAAAACTTGAATATTCAAAAGATTTGGAGCTCAAAAGCTCAGAGTTTCAATTTATTAGGCTCGAAAAGCTTGACTCAAATTGTATAATTCATTTTTTTGAGCGACTTGCAAAGTTCCAATTTTCACAAACTAGGAAATTCAACAGAAAGGATTTTGAATCACAGGGCTTGTAGGCCCGTATATAAGGCACCTATCCCTTACTACATGTAAGAAAATCTCTTCTTTTCTTTGAAGATCCTGCCAGAGCAAGTAACAGAGCCACCTACCCCAGGTCCAGTGATATTCATTATCCACTGCCCTTCATCAGACTTGATCCCAAGTTTGGTCAACAATGAACAGTTAGCGGCATACCATGAGGGCGTGGCTGAGGGAGTAGTGCCACCTTGTCTAATGGTCCATTTGACCCCCCTGGATGTATATAATGACCATGTCTACAGAGCTTGGAGAGACAGGTGAGTAATAGCAAGGTTGACCAGGGGGTAATTCCACCTTGTCTAACAGCCCATTTGATCCCCCTGGATGTATATAATGTCCCCGCCTACAGAGCTTGGAGAGACAGGTGAGTAATAGCAAGATTGACCAGGGGGTAATTCCACCTTGTCTATCAGCCCATCTGGCCCCCCTGGATGTATATAATGACCACGCCTATAGAGCTTGGAGAGACAGGTGAGTAATAGCAAGATTGACCAGGGGGTAATTCCACCTTGTCTAACAGTCCTTTTCCCCCCTGGATGTTTATAATGACCACGCCTACAGAGCTTGGAGAGACAGGTGAGTAATACAAAGATTGTCCAGGGGGGTAATTCCACCTTGTCTAACAGTCCTTTTTTTCCCCTGGATGTTTATAATGACCCCGCCTACAGAGCTTGGAGAGACAGGTGAGTAATACAAAGATTGTCCAGGGGGGTAATTCCACCTTGTCTAACAGCCCATTTGACCCCCCTGGATGTATATAATGACCACGCCTACAGAGCTTGGAGAGACAGGTGAGTAAAAGCAAGGTTGTCCATTGGGTAATGCCACCTTGTCTAACAGTCCATCTGCCCCCCTGGATGTATATAATGACCAGGCCTACAAAGCTTGGAGAGATAGGTGAGTAATACAAAGGTTGTCCAGGGGGGTAACTCCACCTTGTCTAACAGCCCATTTGGCCCCCTAGATGTATAAAATGCCAAAATCTGGCCATTTAGCACCAAATTGATGCATTTCCACCCGTCTTGACTCCAAAATTCAAACATTTTCCTTCGGGCAGCATACCTCCATATTCACCTAGATAAATACGAAGGACAAGAAAATTTCTTTGAGAGTCCCCCCACCCCAACATAATTTGACCTCTGTTGCCCCTGAATCAATGCCACAAATTTTCCTCACCAGGTATGGCAACAGTACAGAGCACTTGATAATCAATAAAGATGTTTGTGCAGACTCCTTGTGTTTCCTCAAGCAAGGGGCAATCCAGTGCAAACTTCACACTCTTGATAAAGAGATATTCCCTTTGCTACACAACTCTAGCACTCCTGTAAGTATCTGGACTCTGCTGTTGGAAAGTAGATGGAATTAATCAACACGGAAACATCCATGTGCATGTCAACTTCTTTTGAAAAATTTATGAAACAATATGTCAATAAATATTTAAAACATTAAGAAAAAGTATGCAGCTACATGCTTTGCGTATTGGTAGCTACGCCCCTGAATGGGGACATTGAAGAATCACGGTCTTAATGAAGACTATCCTTAGTGACAAGACTCACTACACATGATACAAAAACCACATTGTCATGTTTGTTAACTGCATTGTGGATCCGCAATCCGCTTCATGGTGAGCTCACCTCTACAGTTAAAATCAAGTAAACGTTTCCGTAAAAGTTAGATATCTTTACATTTTCTGCGCACCATGAAAAGCATCAAAGTCCTATCTTCTTTGCTCTGTGTCTACCGGGTGCTTACTGATTGGCTTCCTACAGCACTGGGTCCGGGCTTGCCTACTAGGCCCTTACCACTGAATGGTTTCCTTTCCTGCTCTAACCTTGAGGAATAAAATGCTCATTTCTTAAGATTAAAGAAGAGAAGCTATTCAGTGGTTTGGGCGTGGTGGGCGCTTCAAATTACTACTAACAATTAGTTGTTTCTGGTCAATTTACTTAGAAAATACCACCCAGCACACTTCCACCAAGGACTACCCCAGGGGAATATGGGCTCCAATACCACATAAGGCCAACAAAACAGCAAGGATATGACCGATCGAACATCCCAGAACAGCCTAACAGGGGCGCGGTTATAGACGAAGTTAGAACAATGATACAAAAAAATGTGGCAAGCAAGTCAGGTGTGAATGCATTGATGGATTCAAATGCAATACTTGAATCAGAGAATGAAGAGAGGACGGCTGTAGATTGTAAATCTGATACGAAAGAAGAGATAAAGGAAGTCAGCACTAAAGACAAATGTAGCATGAACTTGGTTACGGGTAATGAGGATACTACACTAGAATGTGTTCAAGTTAATACATCAGGAGCTTTGGAAACGCATCCCTTGGATATTTCTACACATGTTGAGGACAAAGACTATGACTTTGAAGCTGTGTTTATTGGAACTGGGGCCTCACTGCCTTCCAAATACAGAAACGTCAGTGCGACACTCCTCAATATAAGGTATTGTGTATTATAAAGGTCCGTTTACACTTGCAATTTTTGTCCCGCGAGTCGCGGCACCTTAAAGGCTCATTGTCAACCCGAGCCTTTTTGTGCGCTCTGGTTTCTTTTGTTTTCAAATTGATCCATTGTTTTTCGGCTGCTCTGATTGGCTAATAGACGCAAAAGCTCTCGGTTCATGATGGGCCTTTAAAGAGCCCGTGTCAGCCACTACTTTGTTATTGTCTTCGTTTGATATTAGAAGACGAATTACGTGCAGACATCTCTAAATCAACATCTAAAAACAAAGTTTCAGACTTGATTTACCAAATTTAATCAAGAACAATGGTCTATGTTCTCTAAATCAGCCGATGGAAATGGATGCTTTCTCCGACTTGGTATATTGCTATGCTGTCAAAATGGCGGCTGACACAGGCACTTTAACAACAATTTCATTTTGGTGATTCTCATTCAGTGACCAGACAGCCATGTTACTAGACTGTGGAGAGGGGACACTGGGCCAGCTGAACCGTCACTATGGCAACGGCACTGATGACGTCATCAGGAGAATCAAGTGTGTGTTTATTTCACACATC
The DNA here is from genome assembly GCA_033964015.1 of Scolanthus callimorphus. Lineage (NCBI taxonomy): Eukaryota > Metazoa > Cnidaria > Anthozoa > Actiniaria > Edwardsiidae > Scolanthus > Scolanthus callimorphus. Next base: position 29,689,152 of record CM066921.1, read on the forward strand.
CACGCTGATCATCATTTGGTAGGAACATGAATTTGTAACACGCGGAAGTAATGGTATAAGTCTGCTGAAAAGTTCAGACCCTGTTGTTTTGTTACATCCTTGAGTAACCTCATTCTTACGTATGAAATTGTAAATTTTGAGTCATCCAGTTGGTAAAATTAATGTAAAGGTGAGATACGGTCGAAACGTCGAAAAGTTCATTATTTCTCCAGTATCGTAAATGATCTAATGAACGCCGGGGGCGTTTAATAAATTTCAAGGGTTCCGAAGGGGGGGGGGGGGTTTAAAAGGTAGGAGGTGTTTAAAAGAGAGAGGCGTTTATTCTAAACAGAGGATTTAGCAGACTAAACCGAGTCGAACGAACTCTCTCATCGTAAAAGTATGCGGAAAATTGCTGATATCCTAGGCACAGAGATCAAAAAGCGCTATCCTCACTTTGAACTGGAAATTGAGCAAGATCCACACAAAGGTGATAATTAAGCAAGAATGCAAACAAATTGATTGATTGTACATCTGTTTCTAGTTATGGTGATTCAGTGAAGGGGGCGTTTATTAGACAGGGGGCGTTTGTTAGAGAGGGGCGTTCAATACAAACTTCTCAGCTTGGGGGGTGGGTTAATTAGATAGGAGGCGTTTATCGGAGAGGGGGCGTTCATTAGATCATTTACGGTAATTGTTTTAACCTTTACATTACTCATACTTACGTGATTGACAACTAAGAAATTGTCTCAGAATGGCCTTCCATTTATCCAAATGTCACACCATTAAGGTCAATGCCAACGCCAACCATTTGTGAAGAACGCGTTATTCATCAAGTCGCCAGTTTTGTAGAATACATTCTAAAGGCACAGTTTCGACCTCCCCCTATGGTATTTGAAACGAGATGTAATGTACCTGAGCATCTTGGGACTTAAGACAGATTGTTTTATAGAACTTCGAGCAATTTGAACAATAAGCGGTCAAAAATCTTTCGATTTGGTTTTGGTGTTTTTTTTAAAGCTTTGAATAATATAAGTGATCAGCTGTGATCCTTCCGCCGAACAATTATCATGGGAACCTGAGAAAATAATATTCAAAGTTCATAGATATGCTGCATTTAGCAGGAACAAATTTGCCAATGGCAAACCTTTATATATAACAGGGCCTCCCCAGGTTATTGCTCCGGAAAACGGAACTTGGTAACAAACCCGCCCTTGTGATTGGCCCGACTAAGATACACAACTGGCTACAAGAATACTCTACCATGTGTGAGGAACTACACTTTAGGTAAGCATTTCAAAGAGGTTAGACTTTAGGTCACTCTGAGCAAGTTGAGGTTTGTTCAATTTCTGAAGATCATTTGTTAATTTCTATACTGATTCCATTTGCCTGTAGGTTTCAAGATTGCAATTCTTTGGAGTTCAGTGATACCAAGTTCCTTGCCTCCCTGGAAGCAAATGAGGTACTTTGTTATTTTTCAGACATTGCATATGTTACCAGGTAATACGAATGCGAGCCAGGCTCTACTTTGGCTTAAAAATCCTTGAAAGTAGGCGCATTTTTTTTTCATCAATTTAGCGCGAGTGATAAATACTATATGCAATATATCGAACACTAGAGAGCGTGTTTCAACAGGATTTCCAAAGGTCAGATTGCACTGGCTCATAGTCTGTTTTCATTGTACGTGGTGAGGTGTTTTTGCCATGGAAATGACTGGGAGTGGCAGTTAAAGGACGTCTGTGCCTAGGAATTATGTGTGATAGCCAAGGACGTGCGATCTATGAAGCATGCTAACAATAGACCTCCTCGGCTTGGGCGTAATGTTTTCCCATTTCAGATCACGTGGCATTCCCCTGAGTATTCTTTCTTTTCCTGCTACGCACCGAAGGATAAATGAATATGGAAGAATCCCAAACAAAGAAAGATTATTCAAATGAATGCCAAGGATTTGAAATGGGAAACATTCGCCCAAGCCGAGAAGGACTCACAGTTGTTAGGCCAAGACGAGAATGTTGTCTGCTCAAAGATGTGTAGAGGTAGAGCAAGTATTAGCACTCTTTCCAACATTCTCGAACCCAGAGCTCCCCGGCTCGTAACCTCGCGGGGGAGGCTCTGGTGACAGCCACTGACGCATGCGCGAGATTTGATACAGAGCCGCTGAGAGAAAGACCTATCAGCGCATGGTCCAACGCTCAAAGTCAACCAATCAGCGACGGCCCTCAAGTGGATGTCCCCAGAGCCTCCCCTGCGAGCAGACGAGCCGGGGAGCTCTGGGTACGAGAATGTCTTTCCAACATTTCTCAGCTGATTTCCGCGCATGCTTCTCACCAGGTGTCCGCTGTCCCAGTAGATCACTGTGCATTCGCGTATGGCCTGGTGCTGAGTCACGTGACCGGATGGAAAGTGGTGTACTCGGGAGATACTCGCCCTTGTGAGCGGCTCGTCCAAGCTGGTACGAACATTTTAAATAACATTTTGTATTATCAAAGTTGTGATAGGCCTATGTCAGCCGCCATTTTGACAGCATAGCAACATGCCAAGTCGGAGAAAGCATCCATTTCCATCGGTTGATTTAGAGAATGTAGAGCAATTTTGTCGATTAATTTTGGTAAATGAAATCTGAAACTTTGCTTTTAGATGTTGATTTAGGGATTTCTACACGTAATTCGTCTTGTTATATCGAACGAGAACAATAACAAAGGAGTGACTGACACTGGCTCTTGCCTGACGTGCCTTCAAGCGAGACAGACAGCTCAACACGCTGTCTTGCCTGTTTGCCGGGGCCGCTTACGGCACGGCTGCTTTCCTTATAATATTCCAGTGGCGGATCCAGGATTTTTTTCAAAGGGGGGGTTGCAGCACTAAGTTGGACTGGTTACGATCCGTACTGAGTTCAAATAACTACTAATCTATCACTCTCATAGAGGTGGGCGGGGGGGGGGGGGCAACCCCCACAACCCCCACAACCCCCACAACCCATCCCCTACATCCGCCCCTGATTATGATTTACATATTCTCGTTCTATGAGTGAATTATAAGGAGCACTTTGGCCAACGAACTCACTCGTAGCTCATGGGTAAGATGTTGGGTTATGATTAAGTAATTGGTACAGGGTTGATGGTTCGCACCAATGTGAATTCAATGAATGTTTTTTTCATTTTTTCTCATTAACTTGCCGTAAAGTGCCACAAAGTGGGCGTAATTAAAATAATCGCCGGGGCTAGCGCCTTTCTAGTCTGCTCATATTGAACCACTGAACTGTCTAGCCCGTTTCCTGGGCTGGCTCGGTCCATATAAACAGGCCCTGATCAGCGCCTTGAAAAAGATAATAACACCCTGCAAGCAAGCGCAACGAGAAGAAAAGATGGCGGAAAAAAGGTGAAGGAGGCTTACGCGATTTCAGGTCTGAAACTCCGCTCAATCCCGAGTGCCTCGTAGGAATTTTATGTTGTAGGGATCATAAATTTTAGCCGCGCCATTTTATAAATCTATTTTATAATTCCATCTCCTCAGGTTCAGACGCCACATTATTAATACACGAAGCCACGTTTGAAGATGGACTGGAGACTGAGGCCATCGATAAGAAGCACAGTACTACAACCGAGGCCATTACTAGTGGACTGGGAATGAGTGCGCGGTTTATTATGCTCAATCATTTTAGCCAGCGGTATCCCAAAATACCAGTGTTCAGCGATAAATTCACAAGACACACTGGCATAGCCTTTGATCACATGGCGGTAAGCTGACTAGGACAACTTACTCTTTGATGTTTGTATGCATGTGTCATGTCTGTATGTCTGTCACATGTTCGTCTGTCTCATGTCTAGCTGTCTGTCTGCTTGTCTCATGTCTGTCTGCTTGTCTTATTGTTTGTTCCTCTTTCTGTCTCATGTTTGTCTGTCTGTCACATGTTTGTCTGTGGGTCTGTCGCGTGCCTGTCTACCTGTCACATGTCTGTCTGTCTGTTTGTCTGTCTGTCACATGTCTGTCTGTCTGTCACATGTATGTATGTATGTCTGTCTGTCTACCTGTCACATGTTTGTCTGTCTGTCACATGTCTGTCTGTCACATGTATGTCTGTCTTTCTGCCGCATGTCTGTCACATGTATGTCTGTCTGTCATATGTCTGTCTACCTGTCACATGTTTGTCTGTCTGTTACATGTCTGTCTGTCACATGTCTGTCTGTCTGTCACATGACTGTCTGTCTGTCACATGTTTGTCTGTCTGTTACATGTCTGTCTGTTACATGTCTGTCTGTCACATGTCTGTCTGTCACATGTATGTATGTATGTCTGTCTGTCGCATGTCTGTCTGTCACATGTATGTCTGTCACATGTTTGTCTGTCTGTTACATGTCTGTCTGTCGCATATCTGTTTGTCTGTCGCATGTCTGTCTGTCACATGTCTGTCTGTCTGTCACATGTTTGTCTGTCTGTTACATGTCTGTCTGTCTGTCTGTCGCATGTCTGTCTGTCTGTCACATGTATGTCTGTCACATGTATGTCTGTCACATGTCTGTCTGACTGTCGCGTGTCTGTCTGTCACATGTATGTCTGTCACATGTCTGTCTGTCTGTCGCATGTCTACCTGTCACATGTCTGTCTGTCAGTCGCATGTCTGTCTGTCTGTCACATGTATGTCTGTCTGTCACATGTATGTCTGTCTGTCACATGTATGTATGTCTGTCACATGTATGTATGTCTGTCACATGTCTGTCTGTCTGTCACATGTCTGTCTGTCTGTCACATGTCTGTCTGTCTGTCACATGTCTGTCTGTCTGTCACATGTCTGTCTGTCACATGTCTGTCTGTCTGTCACATGTCTGTCTGTCTGTCACATGTCTGTCTGTCACATGTCTGTCTGTCTGGCTCTGTCTTACTACCTCTCCTTTAGCTTTACCTTACTACCTTGCAAATCAATATCTTTTGTCTCTTCCTTTTGCAGGTCAGACCCAGAGACTTCAGAAAAATTCCCTCCTTCCTTCCACTGCTCAAGGTTTTATTCGCAGAGGAAGTAGAGGAACTAACACTGAATACAGAATCTCGGCGGAATAAGCAAAGTGTAACATAATCAGACAGAGAACTAAAAATGTCTAGGGTCTAGGGATTTCTAGTAAAATTCAAAACAAAGTTGTGAAATATTGTTTCATTATTTACCAGATTAAAACCCATCATCAAGAGTCCATTACTAAGTAAGTTTGTTTACGACCGAACCTTTATTCCAGGGTCCAACATTGCGACTATATTGTCGCCAATAGCGACTAGATTTACATGAGATTCTATCAGGTCTTTTACTGAGCGGATTTGAAATTCAAATTCTTGATTTAAATATAAACCCACCCACCGCCAGTTTATTCTTTGCGAAACTCGTGAATATAATTATACCCAGGAATATCGCAAAAATGACCAACCTCTCTCAACCAAGTTTCACTAATTCCAATCACCGAAAACTGTAATTGAAGTGTTGAGAGTAAGTGTACAACTTGCTCAAAGTTGCATGATAAACTTTTCGTTACTAAGTTATCGAATTTGTATCAGGATCCATATCCTTAGAACCACGTGGTCGATTATTATTATTTTTTATTATTATTGATTTTTTAATCATTTTGGTTTTCTTGATATTGTAAAGCGCTTCAGAATAGTTATGTACTATAAGCGGTATATAAGTTCCATTATTATCATTATCATATTCTTATTGTTATTGTTCATGGGATCTAAATTGAAAAACAACGCCCATAGCGGAAGTCTAGTGAATCTACGGTACCTAGAAGTAATTGCAAGAGTAGACTTTTTTAACTATTGAGTTTTGTGAGTTAGAACATTACGTGTTTTATTACAGGCCATGACCTCGCTTTACACATCTTTCTTTTACTTCAGTATGAATACAATATACGCTCGCAAAAATACGTCGCGAGTGCAGTCTGAAACAGAGACCGGTGACAAAATCTGACAATACGATCTAGCAGATCTAACAGATGATCAGCTTCACGCTAGCCGTGAATTGTCTTCTATTATAGAGTTAACCGGTAATTTTCAATTTCGAAAGTTTCGAAAGATTAATGGCGTTATAAATCACCGCGTTAAGAGCATTGCCGGGTTTATATCGTGAGTGCGTGGGCCTTTCATGTTACAATTATAACAATACGACCCGCATAAAAAGACCGAGCATGTTGAACTATATGAAATACCGATGTTTGACTGCTAATCGGGTAAATATTGAACGAGACACATCCATTCAAAAACTACAAAATTTAACAGGAATTGAATGAGTTTTCGAATGGCTGTATATCGATTCAATTGTGTTCCGACTATTAGCGCCAAACATTGCCATTTTGTATAGTTCAACACACGGGGGGGGGGGACTCCCCTATTTTGGGGGCGGGGGTGCTCGTCGTACCTTTTAGGGTTTAAAATCAGGCCACTGGTACCTTTTAGGGAGTAAAATTCGAATAGTTGCATTTTTTGCCAGATAGGTACCTCTTAGGCATGGACGTCAACTCTTCCGGTTTTGCCGAGAGTAAGATTGTTCGCTTTGTCTCCCGAGAAAAAAAGTCAGGACGACTGCTATACATTTACTGTATTTCTCCCGGGAGAATTGCAGATAATTTCACCATTTCAAAGCGATCTTAAGATTTTTGAAGTCCTGATTTTTGACATCCCTGTCTTAGGGGTCCATTTTAGCAAATCAAGCAACAATGGTTTTAACAATATATTCGTTGGTAGCCCTTTTAGGCGTCAAAACCAATTAAATGAAAAAGACTTAAAGGGGCAGCGTCACGAGTTTGAGGCAAATTTAGGTTGCTTAGATTTAGTCAAATTCAAACGAAAAGAGCAAAATAATCATCTAGGTATGTTTAATAACCTTTCAACTGCTAGATGAGCACAAAATTGGAGTATTTTTGTGTGTTATCGAGCGGATGGAATTGGATTACGAAATGACATTTTTGATTTATGTTCAGGCTGAACAGTTTTCAAACTTGGAAATTTGATAGCGAAAGCTATAAAATCTTATGTAAGAATGCCTATATAATGCAAGTTTCAGTTTCTTTGTCTTTATAACACTAAATAGTACTATAATGTAGGATTCTGAGATGTTTATGTAGAGCTGGTCTTATTATATATTTTATTGAACAACCCGTGACATAGCCCCTTTAATGTCTGCCTCAAAGGTAATTAGAAAGCAGAGTCTGATGCCTAGCTCGACCTGGTACCCTCTATAGAATGACATATAACACGGGAGGTTATTAAGTGCCATGGGTTACACAACACAATCACTTCATGACGGTGTCAGGTCAAGTCATATCAAAGGTTGCTTTTTCCCTTCGAGACAGATTTTTCGTGTTCTAAGCCGAGATGGAGAGTAGTACCAAACCGTATGGAAAACATTTCTCATCTGTAGCAAGTTACCTGTATGACCGGTTCGTGAAGCCCCCATCCCTCTTTCGTTTTATCTTCAAAGAGATTCACCAGTTTTGGGAGGGAAGACAAGAGAAGGATCTCACATTTCTGGAGTTTGGTGGAGGACCCAGCATTTACCCTTTGATCAGCGCCGCCCCACATTTAAAACACGCTATCCACAGTGAGTACGACTTTGATAGTTCCAACGCCGTTAATTCTTGGATCAAGAGGGAAGACGGTGCGTTTGACTGGGGACCCGTTACCAAGCACTTTGTGACAGAACTTGAAGGCAAAGGAGAAGACGAAGTTGTAAAGCGGCAAGACGAAATTCGAGAGAAAATCCGAGCCGTCATCCACTGTGACATCAACAAGCAAGAAATCATAGATACGACGAGTCTACCAAATGAGTTATTCCCTCCCTATGATGTGGTCTCCAGTAATCTGTGCTTGTCCACTTGTGTGTCCACTAAAACTAGCGAAGAGTATCACAACAACATCCTCAAGCTGGCTGAGCTGGTTAAACCTGGAGGGTATCTTCTCTATGCGGATGATGGCTGTGCGACGTACTACTTCACAGATAATGAGAAGCATCCACTGTTTTACATCACCAAAGAGTTGGTACTAGAGGCTCTGGGATTGTCAGGCTTGGAGATGATCTACTACGCATCGCAACCGTCGGACATGCCAATGACTATGGGAGACCTTCAGTTTTACTTCTTTGTAGTCGCAAGAAGGCCTGCTGAATAAGATGATAAATATGGTCAAGAAACCTTTGCTGGTATAATTACATAATTGATATAATAATAGGGTAAATACAGAGATGATGTTAATCTAACGTAACTAACGTAAGACTAACTGTTTGTACTTGAACTTTATTAATATTACTACTAGTTGTACCTCTCACTAAAAGTGCCAACGATCAATAGGACCAATAGTGAACAGTGAATCATGTTTTGCCCTTTTGAAATATGAGTTCCTTTGACTCATTGCTGTCCTAATTTCATTTGGCCGACTATGGTCACTTTAGAGATGCCGCCGGTAAGAGAGGAGGAAATCACTGCTCGCAGGGTACTTTAGAGACAAAAATCTACTCTAAATTTCATTCATGTAAAGGTTGCATTTGTCCATGAGCATATGAACAAGCTAAATCACTGTGATAGCAATGATTGTGTAATAATAACAGCGCGAAAAATATATACAAACACAGCATCGCGGCGTTGGCTACACAGGCGCACATAAGAAGTGGACCAGGGGTCAAATAGTAGATTTCTCTTCTGATACTGATAGACAAGTTAGATTGTGGCCTCGCTGGCCGATAGTGATTTACTTTTGTTTTTGATTTGTTGTGTTGTGAAGTATTTTGTTTTGCTTCGTCAAATGTTTGGCACACTCGCAGATATTTAAGATGAGCTTTTCTTTGCTCAGTGGCACGCTCGCCAAGGATATGATATGAATCACTTGTCCTGCTGAAGTATTTGGTTACCCAGTTGAATAATAATGCTCTTTCGAAATCCTGGCACTTTGATTGGCTAGTGGTTACACCACTCTGAACTCGAGAATTTTTCTCCTCGCACGGCTCTACTAGTTGTAGCCCGTCTAAACAAAACATGCATGTGACATGCATGTGGCATGCATGCCACATACATGTTTAAGATTTGTCATGTATGAGTTCATGCATGTAATGCATGAGACATGCATGCTAAGACAGTAAAGCATGCATGTTTTATGCATAGAACCTCTGATATACATGCAAAAAATATGTGGCATGCATGTACATGCATGAGCTTATGCATGTTACATGCGTGCAACTCTGACATGCATACAGAAAACATGTCTTATGCATGTACATGCAAGTTTTATGCTTGTAGGCGCACATACATGCATGCTAAATGAGTAAGGCTTGCATGTTACATGTATGAAATCATATGGCATGCATGCAAAAAGTATGAGAGGCGGGCAATACAAAAAAGAATGGGCTATTGAGGCCTAGGAAAACAGTTGACGCGTCATTTGAGGTTTTAGAAGTATACTTTAGGATTCGAATCAGGAATTGAATGAGTTTTCGAATGGCTGTATATCGATCAGTTGTGTTCCGACTATTAGCGCCAAACATTGCCATTTTGTATACTTCAACACCCGATTTTGGGGGCGGGAGTGCTCGTCGTACCTTTTAGGGTTTAAAATCAGGCCTCTGGTACCTTTTAGGGGGTAAAATTCGAATATTTGCATTCTCAGTGGCATTAAGGCATGGCTCAAAACCATTTGCCTGAAAAAAGGGATTATTCTTTATAACTCGTGTTCTATTGTATGGATCATCATCAAAATTGGTCAGTACAATAACTTTAACAAGAGCTTTATTTTGACATATTTCGTTACCATGGAAACGGTTATCACGTGACTCGGTGGCGGCCATCTTGGATTTTATATTTACACCCTCTGAAGATACACAGAAAAAGTGAAAGGTAAACACATATTTAGATACAGGACAACTTCCTTCAAATGAAACTAATTGGATATCTTGGAATTTCTCAAGAAAAATGAAATTATCAGATTTTTCGTGCTTTTGAAATATATGATACTTGTGAAAAAATGTCTTTATAAAAACATGATCCACGATATCCAATTAGGTTTACAGAAAGACTAATGATAGAAAGATTATGCTGAAAAGAAATTTCTATTTTTCACCTTCTCTACATACCTGCACGAGCGCTAAAAATTTAATCCAAAATGGCGGATGGTGAGTCACGTGAAATCGTTACCATGGCAACAACAACTTAATCGAAATCAGAATTCCAAAACGTGTTTGTGGGCCAAGTTTGAAAGATTTTCGTTGAAAAATAACGAAGTTACTAAAAAGCAGGCCCTCGTTTTAGAGCCATGCCTTAATGCCACTGAGTTTTTTGCCAGATAGGTACCTCTTAGGCATGGACGTCAACTCTTCCGGTTTTGCCGGGAGTAAGATTGTTCGCTTGGTCTCCCGAGAAAAAAAGTCAGGACGACTGCTATACATTTACTGTATTTCTCCCGGGAGAATTGCAGGTAATTTCACCATTTCAAAGCGGTCTTAAGATTTTTGAAGTCCTGATTTTTGACATCCCTGTCTTAGGGGTCCATTTTAGCAAATCAAGCAACAATGGTTTTATTAATATATTCGTTGGTAGCCCTTTTAGGCGTCAAAACCAATTAAATGAAAAAAGACTTAAAGGGGCAGCGTCACGAGTTTGAGGCAAATTTAGGTTGCTTAGATTTAGTCAAATTCAAACGAAAAGAGCAAAATAATCATCTAGGTATGTTTAATAACCTTTCAACTGCTAGATGAGCACAAAATTGGAGTATTTTTGTGTGTTATCGAGCGGATGGAATTGGATTACGAAATGACATTTTTGATTTATGTTCAGGCTGAACAGTTTTCAAACTTGGAAATTTGATAGCGAAAGCTATAAAATCTTATGTAAGAATGCCTATATAATGCAAGTTTCAGTTTCTTTGTCTTTATAACACTAAATAGTACTATAATGTAGGATTCTGAGATGTTTATGTAGAGCTGGTCTTATTATATATTTTATTGAACAACCCGTGACATAGCCCCTTTAATGTCTGCCTCAAAGGTAATTAGAAAGCAGAGTCTGATGCCTAGCTCGACCTGGTACCCTCTATAGAATGACATATAACACGGGAGGTTATTAAGTGCCATGGGTTACACAACACAATCACTTCATGACGGTGTCAGGTCAAGTCATATCAAAGGTTGCTTTTTCCCTTCGAGACAGATTTTTCGTGTTCTAAGCCGAGATGGAGAGTAGTACCAAACCGTATGGAAAACATTTCTCATCTGTAGCAAGTTACCTGTATGACCGGTTCGTGAAGCCCCCATCCCTCTTTCGTTTTATCTTCAAAGAGATTCACCAGTTTTGGGAGGGAAGACAAGAGAAGGATCTCACATTTCTGGAGTTTGGTGGAGGACCCAGCATTTACCCTTTGATCAGCGCCGCCCCACATTTAAAACACGCTATCCACAGTGAGTACGACTTCAATAGTTCCAACGCCGTTAATTCTTGGATCAAGAGGGAAGACGGTGCGTTTGACTGGGGACCCGTTACCAAGCACTTTGTGACAGAACTTGAAGGCAAAGGAGAAGACGAAGTTGTAAAGCGGCAAGACGAAATTCGAGAGAAAATCCGAGCCGTCATCCACTGTGACATCAACAAGCAAGAAATCATAGATACGACGAGTCTACCAAATGAGTTATTCCCTCCCTATGATGTGGTCTCCAGTAATCTGTGCTTGTCCACTTGTGTGTCCACTAAAACTAGCGAAGAGTATCACAACAACATCCTCAAGCTGGCTGAGCTGGTTAAACCTGGAGGGTATCTTCTCTATGCGGATGATGGCTGTGCGACGTACTACTTCACAGATAATGAGAAGCATCCACTGTTTTACATCACCAAAGAGTTGGTACTAGAGGCTCTGGGATTGTCAGGCTTGGAGATGATCTACTACGCATCGCAACCGTCGGACATGCCAATGACTATGGGAGACCTTCAGTTTTACTTCTTTGTAGTCGCAAGAAGGCCTGCTGACTAAGATGATAAATATGGTCAAGAAACCTTTGCTGGTATAATTACATAATTGATATAATAATAGGGTAAATACAGAGATGATGTTAATCTAACGTAACTAACGTAAGACTATAACTGTTTGTACTTGAACTTTATTAATATTACTACTAGTTGTAGCTCTCGCTAAAAGTGCCAACGATCAATAGTCAACAGTGAATCATGTTTTGCCCTTTTGAAATATGAGTTCCTTTGACTCATTGCTGCCCTAATTTCATTTGGCCGACTTTAGGTCACTTTAGAGATGCCGCCGGTCTTAGAGAGGAGGAAATCACTGCTCGCAGGGTACTTTAGAGACAAATATATACTCTAATTTCATACATGTAAAGGTTGTATTTGTCCATGAGCATATGAACAAGCTAAATCACTGTGATAGCAATGATTGCGTAATAATAACAGCGCGAGAACTGCAAACACAGCATCGCGGCGTTGGCTACACGGGTCAGCCCTTCAGAAGTGGACCAGGTAAATAGTAGATTTCTCTTCTGATACTGATAGTGCTGATACTGATAGTGCACGGCTCTATAATGCTGCCGCCTCGCAGCCTCGCCTCTTGGCTCGGCTGCACGTTGGCAATTAATTAGGGAGGAAAGATAGTCGAGGTGAGCCAGTTTAGAGATGTCAGTGAGTTGTGTGTACTTAGCATCCCCTTTTTCTACATGAGTTTTTAAAAACTGAATCGCGAGATTAAATATGAGTTTGTGTGACCTGTCTTTCTGATTGCTTCATCTCCGCATCCAGATCCAGATCCTCCTCGTCCTATGACTGATGGAAATGAAAAACATTTCAACCAAATTGAAAATTCAATAAAGACGGTAAAGTTTCCATATACTGAAACTTGACCCATTAGAAGGGACTTTAATAGAGTTGATCACTTTTATTCATTTGTATTTTTCCTGTTCGGTGCATACTACGCTACTGATGTCCTATAATTAATTTATTCAGAGTTTTCAACTCAAGTTTCTTGCAAATGTATGGTGTCGCGTTAGGACTAGCGTGACCTCTACACTTTTCACTGCATTAACGCAAGAACATAGGATATAGTAAGAAAGTATGCATAGTTCACCAGATAATTTGGAGTTTCTATGGCATATGAATCAATTGTTGGAGTAATATCGTCGAAAATACAATAAAATAATTTAAGTCATCATATTTAGGTCAGAATATCACTCAAGTGTATTAATAATAGGCCTGGATCAGCCCCGAAAAATCGAGAAAATTATGAAATTCCAAATATCTTTGGTAATCATTAAAGAACCTGTGCCAGACGCCATTTTGACAGCATAGCAACATACCAAGTCGGAGGAAGCATCTTTATTGTGCTTTATTGGGCTGATATACTGATTAGTTCACGTGACCTGATTCCCGACCCTTACGGGACGGACCATTATTTTTCTGAAGGGGGAGGCGGGAGGAGGGGGGGGGGGGGGGGGGGGGGGGGGGGGTCGGACAATTTTGAAATAAATTGTTTGCAGAGCCATAATTACTGAAATAATTTTCAACTGTGACATCTCCAGCCATCTTGGGACCCTAAATTTCAAAATAGACAAATAGTCTTTTATGACGACAGGAAATCGGCTTGCTGCTTAGAAGTGAGACAATTCAGACGTCGATGCATGTTGCCTTTGATTTTTGTTTTCTTCACTAAAATAATATCAAATCTGCTGAATGTATAGTTTCTAAAGCGAAATAGGTAAGCACTTGCTGAGACCAGGCGTGATCGCTGATTCTATTCCAACTTCCGTAAGGCATGAGAACGTGCGGATTTTGCTTTTTGCATGCGTGATTTCGAAAACAAAATTTTTTGTTGCGTGACAAGTTGAAGCGCGAGATGAAAAACGCGCAACATCGATCATCAACTTGCAACGCAACAATGTTGTGCGACAAGTTGAGGGATTTTGTGCCTCGTGGGCTATTGGCTCAGAGCCTATTCGGGCTCGAGGAATTATTGTTTTAAAAATATTTATGTAAACCGATCAGGATTGATATTCTGACCTAAATATAATGATGATCAATTTATATAGCCAAAATGGTTATTTGTCATTTTCTGGCTTTGATCATATCCGACACATTTCGCTACTAGTAGGCTATGACTTATAGCCTACTAGTAGCTCAGCCAATCTGAACGCAGCATTGACAATAGACCACTAATGTGATTTGGCTAATTAGTTGCCGAAGGCGACTTCGTCTCGGTGACTATTCGCCGATAATCACGAAGCCTGAGGCGACTAACTGTTTAAGTATAATTGCTCAAGTGATTCATAAGATTTTTAGACAGAAAAACTTCTTTTTGTTGGAATTTTTCACGATCATAACAAAACTCGCGCCCGCACTCCCATCCGTTCAATGTTATAATCACCTGTCGCGACCAAACAAGGAAACACAGCAAAAATGCTATAAATACCGTGTATACAGGTGTATATAGTGTTTTCTCTGGAAAAATGAAGACAACGATCCTCCCTCCAAGGGCGTGAGCTACGGGCCTGCGAACAACTGAGTTCTTTTTTAAGTTTCTGTGGGAGAGTCCAACAGGCGGCTTTGTCCCTCGCTTAAGAAAAATCGCTTGAATGAGAACTTACCTCAAGGCGAACATTTTCCAACAAAAACATGCAAATTGGTGAGATTCCCCACTTCTGTTCAGGTTTGTGAACTTCGTTTTTTCGGTTCCAACATCTCTGTTTTTAGTATAGATTTCGGAAGTTTTATACCGGGCTCAAAAGTCTGTCAAACCTCTCTTGTTTGTGAACCAAGTAGTGTAAATTTATAAATGGCGCGCTGGGGCTTCGTGCAACGCGCCAAAACCTTTAAATGGGATATATTGTCCACTCTGATCTTTTTGGAAAAACGACTTTTGCCTGAACTTTACTGTGTGATTTGTGTGAGAATCTCGTAGGAATTGACGTCTTTGTTGCTTTCGGCAGCGAGAAAGTATTTATATTTTGGTCTTTTTGTACAAACCTCGCCTAGTACGGCTCGGTCTGTACAAAAAGACCTCGCAGTCGGTTAATAAGCCGTTAATGTTATCGTAGACTTTGGAGTCCCTGTAAATTCCATTTTTTTATTGTTACACTTGCGACAGCCATTGTATGACCTCGTACATGACTTCGCTTTACACATCTTTCTTTTAGTGTGCACTACAATACAATACGCTCGAAAAAAATGCGTCGCGAGTCTGAAAGACCGGTGACAGAATCTGACAATACGATCTAACGAAAGAATGGAGATCGCAAAAGCGATTTACAGATTAAGGGGGCTATGTGTCGATTTTAGGGTTATTTTAAGCCGCTTAAGGTCTCGGTAAGGGAAAACGACATCATTGCGGAAAACATTTCTCGTCGCGTCGCAATTTATGTTATAATAATCAGTTATATATTATTTTAAAGCTAAAAGGTTGTTCTATCTAATGAAGTTGTTCATTTTAGCGAAGTTTGAATTTTTCTTATATCTTAACGTCCCCGAACTAAAAACTACCTTGTTTACTCCAAACCATTAGCGATTTGTTACACTGTACACAGTTTCACACTTTTTCGGATTTTAATCTTAAAGAAATGAACTGCAAAACCTTGTGAGCGATTTTTTATATTTTGCATATTTACGAAAATATTAGGTCACAAAGTTGAAAGTCCCATTTTTTTTCAATTTGCTGTCGCAAAATTTATCATAAAATTTTTTTCAGTTAAAAAATAAAAATTTCCTCACACGGTTTTTTAGGTGTTGTCATCTAACGATACAAAAATTTGACGCCCATATCTTAAATTGTGCGAGGTAAGGAGCTTCGCGAAGGTGAAAATTTGACCTAAAATGTTAAGGGCTAGAAAAAGCGTGTAAAGTTAATTAAAATACAGAAAATGAGTGGCGGGCAATACAAAAAAGAATGGGCTATTGAAGCTTAGGAAATTAAACAGTTGACGCGTCATTTGAGGTTTTAGAAATATACTTTAGGATTCTATTAACTGAATTCCAGGAAGAAAGTCGTATAATGGATTTTTAATTATTTACCCTGACCGATACCTTAAATACAGTCAAATTCATAAGAAATGAGAAAAATAATCGTCCAGGTTTGTTTAATAACCTTTCAACTGCTAGATAAGTACAAACTTAGAGTATTTCTGCGTGTTATCGAGCCGATGGAATTGGATTGTGAAATGGTATTTTTGATTTCTCACCAGGCTGAACTGTTTTCAAACTTGGAAATCTGATAGCGGTGGGTATAAAATCTTAGGTAAGAATGCCTGCTAATTTCAGTTCCTTTTTCATTCTAAGACTAAGTTGAAGCATAATATTATAGGATTATGTGTTGTTTCTGCAGAACACTGGCCTATTTGTATAGAATTTTGTTAAAACAACCGTGATATAGCCCCTTTAAGCCCCAGTACCCCATTCCAACCATTAGTACATGGCCTTAGGAAGACATATGATGCAACCACAACAATTCTTCTTTCTAAGGATTTGTCTTGCTCTGGGACACAGAGTCCCCATGGATGGAGCTCTGTTGGATATTTCCCGGTTCATGGTTTTCATGGTTCAACAAATATCATCTAATTACAGAAGATTTAATGAGCATAAGTTGCTTTAGTTATAACTTATGTTTATACCTATATTATATTTGATAAAATTTCAGCTTAAAAAAGGAGTGAGCTACCTTAAAAAATTATATATTAAGCTGTTTCAAGGTTTAAAGATTTGTAACTAAAAACAGCGGAAAAAATCTATTTTCAAACTTATAAAATCTTATGTAAGAATGTCTATATAATGCAAATTTCAGTTCCTTTTTCATTTTAAGGCTTAGTTGAAGCATAATATTATAGGATTATGTGTTGTTTCTGCAGAACACTGGCCTATTTGTATAGAATTTCGTTAAAACAACCGTGACATAGCCCCTTTAAAAACTAGAAAAAAGGATTTTAACTGTGACTAAACTGTGACTAAACACTAAACTGGCTCGCCTCGACTAACTTTGCTACCCGCGTTGCCAGGATTCCACCCTTGTCGGTTCACGTAATATTTCAAAATATAGTTCAAGTTCAACTTTTTAGTTTTACGTTAGTTACATTAACGCCAAAATATATTCATTATATAATTATACCAGCAACGTTCTCTTGAACTTATTATCTTATTCAGCAGGCCTTCTTGCGACTACAAAGAAGTAAAACTGATCGTCTGACACAGTCCTTGGCAGGTCCGACGATTGCGATGCGTAGTAGATCACTTCCAAGCCTGACAATCCCAGAGCCTCTAGTACCAACTCTTTGGTGATGTAGAACACTGAATGCTTCTCATTATCTGTGAAGTAGTACGTCGTACCACCATCGTCCGCATAGAGAAGATACCCTCCAGGTTTAACCAGCTTAGCCAGCTTGAGGACGTTTTTGTGATACTCTTCGCTAGTTTTATTTGGCACTGGCAAGCACAGATTACTGGAGACCACGTCATAGGGAGGGAATAACTCATTTGGTAGACTTGTCGTATCTATGATCTCTTGCTTGTTGATGTCACAGTGGATGACGGCTCGGATTTTCTCTCGAATTTCGTCTTGTCGCTTTACAACTTCGTCTTCTCCTTTGCCTTCAAGCTCTGTCACAATAAGCTTGGTGATAGGTTCCCAGTCAAACGCACCGTCTTCCTTCTTAATCCAGGAATTAACGGCGTTGGAACTATCAAAGTCGTAGTCACTATGGACAGCGTGTTTCAAATGTGGAGCGGCGCTGATCAAAGGGTAAATACATGGTCCTCCTCCAAACTCCAGAAATGTGAGATCCTTCTCTTGTCTTCCCTGCCAAAACTGGTGAATCTCTTTGAAGATAAAACGAAAGAGGGAAGAAGGCTTTGCAATCCAGTCATGCAAGTAACTTGCTACAGAAGGGAAATATTTTCCATACGGTTTGGCATTACTCTCCATCTCGGCTTAGAACACGAAACGTCTGGCTCAAAGGTAATTAGAAAGCAGCCTTTGATGAGACGCTAGCCCGCGACCTGGCCCCGTCTATAAAAATACGTGCAAGTTTATTGTCTTTTATTTATGTAGCCCAAGGTACTTAACCTACCATGCGCCGTTGAAATTAAAATAAAAGTCATGATTAATATACGAGGGTCTCAATGACGTTATTCGTTAGCCATTTAACGTCCAAAAAATTAACCGTTAGACCTGGAAATGCAAAAAAATAAACGCTAGCCGTGAATCATCTTTTATAGAGTTAACCGATAATTTTCATTTTCGAAAGTTTCAAGAGATTAATAGCGTTAGAAATACCTTTTATTATATACATACTGAGACATACGCTCGGTTAGCTATATCGTAAATTTGTTCGGAAATTGCTTCCAGCCAATCAGAAGTCGCGAACGACATTTTTTCACTGTGACGAAAACGGTCCGTCCAATCGGAAGCCGCGAACGGCCATTTTTCACTGCAGTGACAACACCCGCTTGCGTTGTGTTTTGGCGGGAGTTCGCTCACTTTTCCAAGAATTCATTCACCGTCGTCTCAAAATCAGTCGCAGTTTTTGATTTCCCAAACAATCTTTACAACACTGGAAGAAAGACGACTTGTCAGTCACTCTAAACCAGCGGCGTAGCCAGGAATTTCTGAAGAGGGGGGGGGGGGGGGGGGGGGGGGGGATAGTGAAAACATGGGACGAAAATGCCCAAATTTTCTCCAGCAAATACAGTAAATGTATGGGAAAATTTCCGAGAAAGGGGGGGCGGCCCCCCTGGCTACGCTCCTGTAAACTAATTCTGTGGAAGACTTCGCTGATTGCCCGGAAAACAAAAACACAAGAAAAAGCTAGTCATCCATTCAAACTGCTCAAGAAAAGTTTGCAGACAAAAAACATGAAGAACATGAAGTTCATGACATTTATCGGAAGGAAATTGTTCAATACATGGTTTATTTTATCCAGCCTGTAAAGAATGACGGCGGAGAATACGAGCCTGGAATTCTGAGAAGCTAAATCGCTAGTTTTGGGAGATTTCTGAAGATGAAATAAACCAAGTCAGTGTCTCAAAATGACAACGAATTTGAACTGGAAAACTCACTCGAAAGTGCCACCAGTCAAAGCAACAAAAACAAATTCGGGCAATGGAAACAGAAAGCTGCATGGTATGGAAAGTGAAGTCGAAATAATTTACGCAAAATCATGACTTCACGGTAACATTAATTACGAGCCAATTGTCTTTGGTTAAGTTATTTAAGTTATTAAGTTATGCTTCGTGATTTCTTATTACAGTAAAATATTGTGAAAAAGTTTTACCTGTTGTTTTCTCTCCCTATTTTGGCAAGATGTCTCAGTATGAATATAATAAAGTAAATACAAAAGTGCGGCACTTTCCATGTAGTATCCTGTATGTATTTACCCTTTGATGAGCGCCGCTCCACGTTTGAGACACGCTGTCCACAGTGACTACGACTTCGATAGTTCCAACGCAGTTAATTCTTGGATCAAGAGGGAAGACAGTGCGTTTGACTGGGGACCCATTGCGAAGAACTTTGTGACAGAACTTGAAGGCAAAGGAGAAGACGAAGTTGTAAAGCGGCAAGACGAAATTTGAGAGAAAATCCTAGCCGTCATCCACTGTGACATCAACAAACAAGACATCATCGACAAGACGATCCTTTTAAGGAGTTATTCCCTCCCTATGATGTGGTCTCTAGTAATCTGTGCTTGTGCGCGTCAACTAAAACTAGCGAAGAGTATCACAAAAATGTCCTCAAGCTGGCTGTGTTAAACCTGGAGGTTATCTTCTCTATGCGGATGGCGGTGGTGCGACTTATTACGTCACAGGGAACGAGAAACATCCACTGTTTTACATCCCCAAAGAGTTGGAACTAGAGGCTCTGGGATTGTCAGGCTTGTAGGTGATCTTCTACGCATCGCAACTGTCGGACCTGCCAATGACTGCGGAAGACATTCAGTTTACTTCTTTGTAGTTGCTAGAAGGCCTGCTGACTGAGATAAATTTGGTCAATAGACCTTTTGCTGGTATAATTGATATGATAATAGGGTAAATACATAGATGATATTAATCTAACGTAACTATAGCGTAAGACTAAACTGTTTGTACTTGAACTTTATTGATATTATTATTAACCTATTAGGGGGCAAAATCTTTGTACGGCGGATAGCAACGCTAGTCGAGGTGAGCCAGTTAAGAGATGTCACAGAGTTGTGTTACTAATTTAGCATCCCCTCTTTCCATTTTTAAAGCTGAATCGCGAGATTAAATATGAGATTGGGTGACCTGTCTTTCTGATTGCTAAATCTCCGCCTCCAGATCCAGATCCACCTCCACCTCAACAAAACATTAACCTCCTCCTTCTCACAGAATAGCCGTCCTCCTCCTCCTGTGTGATATTTTACTGACCAGCGCTACAGTCATAAAATTGCCTCGTTGAATATCAAAAAATCTCATTAAATAACGAAAGAATATAATTAATTGGATTGGACTGTGGCTACAAAAGAGTCCTTTTTTTTCTTATTCAGGTGAAAGCACTCGATATATATTGGCAAACTTTTTAGTTTTACGTTAGTTACATTAACGCCCAAAATATATTCATTATATAATTATACCAGCAACGTTCTCTTGAACTTATTATCTTATTCAGCAGGCCTTCTCGCGACTACAAAGAAGTAAAACTGATCGTCTGACACAGTCCTTGGCAGGTCCGACGGTTGCGATGCGTAGTAGATTACCTCCACACCTGACAATCCCAGAGCCTCTAGTACCATCTCTTTGGTGATGTAAAACACTGGATGCTTCTTATTATCTGTGACATAGTACGTCGTACCACCATCGTCTGCATAGAGAAGATACCCTCCAGGTTTAACCAGCTCAGCCAGCTTGAGGACGTTTTTGTCATACTCTTCGCTAGTTTTAGTTGGCGGTAACAAGCACAGATTAGTAGAGACCACATCATAGGGAGGGAATAACTCCTTTGAAAGACTCGTCGTATCGATGATCTCTTGTTTGGTGACGTCGCAATGGATGACGGCTCGGATTTTCTCTCGAATTTTCGTCTTGCCGCTTTACAACTTCGTCTTCTCCTTTGCCTTCAAGTTCTGTCACAATGTGCTTGGTGATGGGTCCCCAGTCAAACGCACCGTCGTCCTTCTTAATCCAGGAATTAATGGCGTTGGAACTATCAAAGTCGTAGTCACTGTGGACAGCGTGTTTCAAATGTGGAGCGGCGCTGATCAAAGGGTAAATACATGGTCCTCCTCCAAACTCCAGAAATGTGAGATCCTTCTCTTGTCTTCCCTGCCAAAACTGGTGAATCTCTTTGAAGATAAAAGATGGAAGGAGGCTTTGCAATTTGCAATCCAGTCATTCAAGTAACTTGCTACAGAATGGAAATATTTTCCATAAGGTTTGGTATTACTCTCCATCTCTGGCTCAAAGGTAAGTAGAAAGCAACCTTTGATGAGACGCTAGCCCGCGACCTGACACCGTCTATAAAAAGACGTGCAAGTTTATTGTCATTTATTTATGTAGCCCAAAGTACTTAACCTACCATGCCGTTGAAATTAAAATCAAAGTCATGATTAAAATACGAGGGTCTCAATGACATTAGCCGCGAAACGTCCAAAAAATTAACCGTTTGACCTGGAAATTCAAAAAAAAAAAAAAAAAAAAACGCTAGCCGTGAATCATCTTTCATAGAGTTCACCGATAATTTTCATTTTCGAAAGTTTCAAAAGATTAATGGCGTTAGAAATACACGTTTGAGACACGCTGTCCACAATGACTACGACTTCCATGTTCCAACGCCCTTAATTCTTGGACCAAGAGGGGAAAACGGTGCGTTTGACTGGGGACCCGTTTAATACCAAGCACTTTGTGACAGAACTTGAAGGCAAAGTAGAAGACTAAGGTTGTAAAGCGGCAAGACGAAATTCGAGAGAAATTCCTAGCCGTCATTCACTGTGACATCAACAAACAAGACATCATCGACAAGACGATCCTTTCAAAGGAGTTATTTCCTGATCCCTATGATGTGGTCTCTAGTAATCTGTGCTTGTGCGCGTCAATGAAAACTAGCGAAGAGTATCACAAAAACGTCCTCAAGCTGGCTGAGTTGGTTAAACCTGGAGGGTATCTTCTCTATGCGGAGGACGGTGGTGCGACTTACTACGTCACAGGGAATGAGAAGCATCCACTGTTTTACATCACGAAAGGGTTGGCACTAGAGGCTCTGGGATTGTCAGGCTTGTAGGTGATCTACTACGCATCGCAAGCGTCGGACCTGCCAAGGGCTGCGGGATACATTCAGTTTTACTTCTTTGTAGTCGCAAGAAGGCCTGGTGACTGAGATGATAAATTTGGTCAAGAGACCTTTGCTGGTATAATTGATATGATAATAGGGTAAATACATAGATGATATTAATCTAACGTAACTATAGCGTAAGACTAAACTGTTTGTACTTGAACTTTATTGATATTACTATTAACCGATTAGGGGGCAAAATCTTTTCACGGCGGATAGCAACGCTAGTCGAGGTGAGCCAGTTTAGAGGTGTCATAGAGTTGTGTTACTAATTAGCATCCTCTTTTTCCAGTTTTTAAAAGCTGAATCGCGAGATTAAATATGAGATTGTGTGACCTGTCTTTCTGATTGCTAAATCTCCGCCTCCAGATCCACCTCCAGCTCAACAAAAAATTAACCTCCTCCTCCTCCTCAAAGAAAAGCCCTCCTCCTCCTCACAGAATAACCCTCCTCCTCCTGTGTGTATTTTACTGACCAGCGCTACAGTCTATAATATTGCCTCGTTGAATAGCAAAAAATCTCATTAAATAATGAAAGAATATAATTAAAAAACAAAAATGTCATAAATAGGGACGTGGGACACTTTTTCGAGCTGTTAACATGTAAAACCATTTTCTAGACATCCTAAGGATTCGAAAAATGTATGTCTCGTTACTAGTTCCAGGGGTGCATGTGAACCCGCTCTACCGACTAGTAGATGTGTCAAAGTAAGTTCATGACCACATAACCTCTTTGTTATAGCTATAACTAGGAGTTTCTTATAGAAAGTAAGCTCGATGGACTGAAGGCGTCTTTGTTGGTGTTGACGCCATTCGTAACAATGCTGATATACTCAGGACTAGTGGATACAAGAGAGTCCTCGTGAGAGTGAATAAAATATTCAGAGAGTGAACAAACTCGGATGCAAGCAAGCACCAGCCAATATCGTCTCCTTCTTCTGCTAGAACACTAAAGAAGTATTGGATCTTGAGACATTTGAAGTGTTTAATATATTCTCGCTGAGACAAGGCGTGAGAAAACTCGAACTCGTAGTCTAATTGTTAATATTGATGGCATGCTAAGCCATATGGAAGCTCCTTGCGGCATAAACACTCATGTATAACTACAACACTAAATATAATTTGTTTTAACAAAGTTTTATTTTCAGTAGCAAAAAGAAAGATTGCAAAATATTTCCTCCTTCAGCACGAGGAAGCCTTGTGATGTAAATGCCTTTTGGCATAGTAGTCAACTTAATATCATAAACCCCATTGGCCTTTCTCGCAGCACTTCACTTTCTATTAGAAACTTCTAGTGGTAGCGTTTTAAACATGAAGCTCGGAAATATGAACTTCTCAAAAGAGTGTCGTCCGAGTTACATCGTCGTCGGCGTAGGTAAAATCATTGTTGGTGTTCTTGCGTTCTGTGTGAGCCAGTAGATGTGCCAATGTATCGAAGCAGAAGAAGACTGACACAGAAATTGTGCGAGAGAGGCACGAGAGGCACATGTAACGTTGTGCGGTAAAGCAGTGGAAACTATTGAGAGAGTGAACAGCCTGCTAACGAAAGTCGAGAGTCAGAACGTCGAAGTCAGCTCTTGAGCAAAAACTACATAAAGCTATCCAGCGAGCTCGCGAGGGAAACATGGAGTTGTTGCGGTTCAGTCAAATATAACTTGAGCTGTAAAGTTTTGTTAATTCCGTGAATTGCGCCAACTCATGCACTTGAGCAACTCTTCGGACTGTAGTAATCTGGCCACATCTTTTAATGATATCTCAATTTATTTATTCCTTTCGTTCATCTTGTCAACATTGTTTAGAAGCGAGTCCGCAAGGTTGAGTATAGTATATATGTGTATAGCCTAGATAATCAGATAATGTGGGTGGCGGTTTTTTCTTCCCCACTTTTTGCTGAAATGATTCAGTTAGTACTGTAATCCAATTTACATAATTTACGAGTTGAAAAATAAACGTCACATCTAGTGGCCGAAAAATCCAAACCGAGCGAGTACATGTTTGGTCTTCCTCCCTCCAGCAAAAACGTAGCACGGCGCATAGCAGAGCTCGTACCTTTTCCCGCTTTCCATATATCTTACTGAGAGAAGTGCTGAGATAAAGGATTTTAACAGTGACACGAAACTCCGCGACATCACTCTGGCTCGCCACGACTACTTTTGCTATCCGCTTTGCAAGGATTTCCCTATTTGGTAAACGTAATATTTAATAGAGTTCAAGTTCAAACTTTTTAGTCGTACGCTAGTTACATTAACGCCCAAAATCTATTCATTATATTTTACCCTATCATTACACCGGCAAGGTTCGCTTGACCTAATATTTATTATCTTATTCAGAAGACCTTCTTGCGACTACAAAGAAGGAAAACTGACTGTCTGACACATCAGTGTTTGGCTTCGACGGTTTCGATGCGTAGTAGATCATCTCCAAGCCTGACAATCCCAGAGCCTCTAGTACCAACTCTTTGGTGATGTAAAACAGTGGATGCTTCTCATTCCCTGTAAAGTAGTAAGTCGCACCACCGTCATCCGCATAGAGAAAATACCCTCCAGGTTTAACCAGCTCAGCCAGCTTGAGGACGTTGTTGTGATACTCTTCGCTAGTTTTAGTTGACGCGCACAAGCACAGATTAGTAGAGACCACATCATAGGGAGGGAGTAACTCCTTTGGAAGACTCGTCTTGTCGATGATCTCTTGTTTGGTGACATCACAGTGGATGACGGCTCGGATTTTCTCTCGAATTTCGTCTTGTCGCTTTACAACTTCGTCTTCTCCTTTGCCTTCAAGTTCTGTCACAATGTGCTTGGTAACGGGTCCCCAGTCAAACGCATCGTCTTCTCTCTTGATCCAGGAATTAACGGCGTTGGAACTATCAAAATCGTAGTCACTGTGGACAGCGTGTTTCAAGTGTGGAGCGGCGCTGATCAAAGGGTAAATGCTGGGTCCTCCACCAAACTCAAGAAATGTGAGATCCTTCTCTTGCCTTCCCTGCCAAAACTGGTGAATCTCTTTGAAGAGAAAACGAAAGAGGGGTGTAGGGTTCGCCATCCAGCCATGCAGATAACTGGCTGCAGAAGTGAAATGTTTTCCATACGGTTTGGTATTACTCTCCATCTCGGCTTAGAGCCCGAACATGGAATATGCGACTCTCAACCTGGCACCGTCTATAAAACGATTTTCTTTATTTGTGTAGTCCAAAGGTCGAGCTTGACGTCACATCAGACTCTTGCTTTCTAATAACCTTTGAGGCAGACGTTGTGTCTTTTTAAACTCGTGGATACGCGTAGCGTAAACACGAGTTATTGTTGGGAGCAAAATGTCGCTCTCGCTCGCTCGTTCTTAACTCAAGTGTTAGCTCGATAGAAAAAAAAACATCTCGATAACGGAACATCGCTAGGTGACCAATCTTGGATAAAGTTATCTTAGTGGCAAGGGGCTCCAGCACCATGCTCAAGTGGCATGACGTCTCGATATCAAAAAATAGAAAAATTGATATCTCGAGAACGGAGCATCGCTAGGTGACCAAACTTGCGTTACGTTATCTCCGAGGCATGGGAGGCGCAACACCAAGGTCACGTGGTATACGTCATTGATAACGTCATCACAACTAGAAAAATTGATATCTTGGGAAGGGAACATCGCCAGACGACCAAACGTGTATGAAAGGTATCCACGATTTCACCGAGGCACGATCGGTGCCTTTTTTCTGTTCTTAGGGGAGTTTGGGGGCATTGTCGAGGTTCATGTAGTGAGTGCCTGGGGAAAATCCGTTTGATATTTAAATTTATATCAACATACGACCTTCATAACAATAAAGAGCATGTTGAACTATACAAAATGCCAAAGTTTGGCGTTAATCGAAACAAAAATGATCGATATACAACCAATCGACTAATCAATACGAAATTTAAGAAGATTTGTATGGTTTACTGGACGCCAGTGTCCGGACTCTCATACAAATCCTGTTATTAAATGTTGGAGTTTTTGAATGGATATCTCTTTCAGTATTTACCCGATAAGCATCAAACGTCGGCATTTTGTATAGTCAACATGCTCTTTCTTTTATGTGGATCGTAATTGTAACATAAAGGAATTCGCCCCACGCACTCGCGATATGAAACCCCGGCAATGCTTCGCCAAGGAAAATAGGCTAATGTTGTTTGTGTGAAAAGCCCAGGAAAGCAGCTATACAGACGAAAAACGTGATTTATATTACACCGTTGATCTTTCGAAACTTATCTTTCGAGAAAAGGAAAAACAACGGTTAACTCTATAAAATATGATTTACTTTTTTTTATTTCACGTCTAAGGGTTATTTTTTTGGACTCACGGCTAACGCTTAACCTCATTGAGACCCTCGCATATTAATCATGAGTTTAATTTTCATTTCAACGTTAAGTACCTTGGGCTACATAAATACTAAAGACAATAAGACGGTGCCAGGTCGCGGGCTAGCGTCTCATCAAAGGACCTTTGAGGCAGACTTTTCCTGTTATATGCGGAGATGGATAATAAACCGTATGGAAAACATTTCCCTTCTTTAGCAAGTTACCTGTATGACCGCTTCGCAAAGCCCTCATCCCTCTTTCGTTTTATCTTCAAAGAGATTCACCAGTTTTGGCAGGGAAGACAAGAGAAGGATCTCACATTTCTTGAGTTTGGTGGAGGACCCAGCATTTACCCTTTGATCAGCGCCGCTCCACATTTGAAACACGCTGTCCACAGTGACTACGACTTCGATAGTTCCAACGCCGTTAATTCCTGGATTAAGAGGGAAGACGGTGCGTTTGACTGGGGGCCCGTTACCAAGCACTTTGTGACAGAACTTGAAGGCAAAGGAAAAGACGAAGTTGTAAAGCGGCAAGACGAAATTCGAGAGAAAATCCGAGCCGTCATCCACTGTGACATCAACAAGCAAGAGATCATAGATACGACAAGTCTACCAAATGCGTTATTCAGGTTATTCCCTCCCTATGATGTGGTCTCCAGTAATCTGTGCTTATCCACGTGTGTGTCGTCCACTAAAACTAGCAAAGAGTATCACAACAACGTCCTCAAGCTGGCTGAGCTGGTTAAACCTGGAGGGTATTTTCTCTATGCGGATGACGGCGGTGCGACGTACTACTTCACAGGGAATAAGAAGCATCCACTGTTTTACATCACCAAAGAGATGGTACTAGAGGCTCTGGGATTGTCAGGTTTGGAGGTGATCTACTACGCATCGCAAGCGTCGGACCTGCCAAGGACTGTGGTAGACTGTCAGTTTTACTTCTTTGTAGCGGAGCTCCTGCGCGGGCCGAAGGCCCGCGCAAGCGGAGCACCATACCTAAGGAAAAAACGTATAGTATACTATCGAGTTGATTTTTGAACGTCACGGGCATTATGGATCATTTTGATGACGTCATTGATGACGTAAGGGCATGTGACCTTGGTGTAGAGTTCCTCTTATGGTCTTTGAAACTTTGTCCAAGTTTGGCTTCTAAAGAAGCTACCCTTCGGGAGATATGATTTTTTCTTTATTTTTCTGGTATTAAACCTATAGCGTACGCCGTCCGTCCGTCCGTCCGTCCGTCCGTCCGTCGTCCGTCCGTCCGTGT
This sequence comes from Scolanthus callimorphus, assembly GCA_033964015.1. Taxonomy (NCBI): domain Eukaryota; kingdom Metazoa; phylum Cnidaria; class Anthozoa; order Actiniaria; family Edwardsiidae; genus Scolanthus; species Scolanthus callimorphus. The sequence continues at coordinate 29,716,993 of CM066921.1, forward strand.
ACACATGGGAACCCTGTGGTATACAAAGAAAAAATCATATCTCCTCAAGGGAACATGCTAAGACAACCATACTTGGGATATTTTGTCTATGCCACAAGGGGGGTGGTGTAACCCGGACACGTGATGTGACGTCATCGATGACGTCATCAGTGATTGAAAAATGAATATCTCGTGAAGGGAAGACTCTAAAACAACCAAACTTGGGTAGTGTAGTCTAGGCCACCAGATGAGCGAAATGAAGTGGTCACGTGATGTGACGTCATCGATGACGTCATCTATGCTTGAAAAATCAATATCTCGTGAAGGGAAGACTCTAAAACAACCAAACTTGGGTAGTGTAGTCTAGGCCACCAGATGAGCGAAATGAGGTGGTCACGTGATATGACGTCATCGATGACGTCATCTATGCTTGAAAAATCATTATCTCGTGAAGGAAAGACTCTAAGACAAAAACTTGGGTAGTGTAGTCTAGGCCACCAGATGAGCAAAATGAGGTGGTCACGTGATATGACGTCATCGATGACGTCATCTATGCTTGAAAAATCAATATCTCGTGAAGGGAAGACTCTAAAACAACCAAACTTGGGTAGTGTAGTCTAGGCCACCAGATGAGCGAAATGAGGTGGTCACGTGATATGACGTCATCGATGACGTCATCTATGCTTGAAAAATCATTATCTCGTGAAGGAAAGACTCTAAGACAACAAAACTTGGGTAGTGTAGTCTAGGCCACCAGATGAGCAAAATGAGGTGGTCACGTGATATGACGTCATCGATGACGTCATGTATGCTTGAAAAATCAATATCTCGTGAAGGGAAGACTCTAAAACAACCAAACTTTGGTACTGTAGTCTAGGTCACCAGATGAGCGAAATGAGGTGGCCACGTGATGTGACGTCATCGATGACGTCATCTACGCTTGAAAAATTAATATCTCGTGAAGGGAAGACTCTAAAGCAACCATGTAAACCATGTACACATGGGAATCCCTTTCATTCACACAGAAAAAATTATAACGACGAGCTCCGCTTTTAGCCAGTGGCTAAATCTATATATTAGTCGCAAGAAGGCCTGCTGAATAAGATAATCAATAAGAGAACTTTGCTGGTGTAATTGATATAATAATAGGGTAAAGGAATAGATGATTGATGTTAATGTAACTAACGTAAGACTAAACTTTATTGAGATTACTATTAACCGATTAGGGGGAAAAATCCTTGCACCGCGGATAGCAAAGCTGGTCGAGGTGAGCCAGTTTAGAGATGTCACTGAGTTGTGTCAGTGTTAGCATCACCCTTTTCCTAGTTTTTAAGGCCCTGTCCACACTAACGGGTTTTCAAAAGTATTCGTTTTTAAACTGACACGGATTCGCAGCGTGTTAGCGTGGACGGGAGATTTAGCTCCAAACAAGCGATCAATTTTTATTTGATGTTGGCGTGTACAAGGACAGTCTCAAATTAATGGTGAGTTGACGTTATCGTTTTCATTTTTAGCCGGATTCGACCGTCCACACTAATAATAATAATAACAATAGACATTTTTATAGTGCTTATATCAGCGTTCTAAGCGCTTTACAATAATGCATTAAAAGAAATATTTATAAGAGGTAAGTACCAAAATGATAAAACGATAAATGATAAAATGACATGTATACGGATTCGTTTTGATACACTTTCGAGAGCGTTTCCAAAGTTATACGGATTCGATGAAAACGATCAGTGTGTTAGTGTGGACGGAAGGCCTAAACGTATCAAAAAGTATACGGATTCAAACGAAACCGCGTTAGTGTGGACGGGGCCTAAAATTGACAGGGAAGGGAGTTCAAATTGAAATTGCCTGTTTGAATCGAGAGAGACTGTTTTAAGATAAGGGACGTGTCATTATTACCGGGGGAGGAGGGCTCCCACTTTTTTCAAACAAGGCTAAAAAAAATTAGGACCCTCCCCTTGAACATAACAAAACAAATGTGACCCTCCCCCAGTCGTAGGTAAAAAAATTTGGACCCTCCCCCATGCAATTTATTTCTGAAGAACCTATGTGATTGTCCGAGTGATGCAATGTCTCTTTCATTCTTCTTAATAGCAGAAATTCTTTTTTCTTACTTCTGTCAAAGCTAAGGAACCGCGGTTATTATTTATCGCCTTGATTATTTACGTGAGGATTTTGAGTAATACACGGGTAAAATGCAGTGATCCTCCCTCTATAAGTACAATGATTAACGTGATCCCACCTCTCATGTTCCTTATTTCACCTATAGTATTGAAGGCATTTTACGGAAAAGGGGGTCGCATATCTTTCGTTCGAAAACTCACGCTTACCTATGGGGTCTTCTTTCAAACATATAGTGACTTGCCCGCCAGGCCTATCATTGCAGGGCATTTTTGAGAGAGTTTGCTTTTCCTCCTCAAGATACACCTGTTCCTGTAAACGGCGTCAGGGTAGTGTCTTCATTGCTCAAATAGTATATTAGATGTCATCCTTCCTGCGCGCGAAGCGCGCCGAAATTTTTATTGAGAAGTTGCTGAAATAACCACTATCGCCATCTGTTTTACCATCTTCATCTTCCAAATGTTGCTAAAAAAATTATGACCCTCCCCCAAACAGAGTGCAAAAAATTTGGACCCTCCCTTTAGACACGCGAAAATAATTAGGACCCTCCCCACAAAAATAGGAGCCCTCCCCCCCCCCCGCTAAATAATGACACGTCCCTAAAAAGCGAGAATCACTATTATATTGTGAAAAAGGAATAAAGTTATAGCTAATTAAAATCGTTGCATCGCGTCCCGTGTTTTCGAAACATCGATTTGTCTTTGGCTTTGCTGTATAGTATCCGCCATGGTCAAATCTTATGAGCCAATCAGATTCTTGCCCTGTTTCACCTAGTGCAGTCGCCTGGCTTTCCGTCGCGACGTTGTCTGGTTTCAGTTCAAAAGAAGGCCAGTTGCATCCTCGGAGACCCAGGGAGTTTTTCCTCTGCTTCCCGCTCGCGAGAAAAATAACCCCTGGGGAACAGTAAGGAACGAACTTTCACACAGAGAAAATCACCGCAAGAAAGACGCAAAAAAATAACGTCTGGGTTCGAGACTGCCCTTGGGGATTAAGTAATTAACCTTTCCTGTCAAAACCTGCCATCCACTCATCAGTTTGTGTAAAGGCATGGTAGGTTAAGTACCTTGGACTACACAAACAAAAGATAATAATTTTGTACGTCATTGCTATGTCGGGCTAGCGTCATATCAAAGACAGACTTTTCGAGTTCTAAGCCGAGATGGAGAGCAATACCAAACCCTATGGAAAATATTTCCCTTCTGTAGCAAGTCATCTGTATGACAGGTTCGCAAAGCCCCCATTCATCTTTCGTTTTATCTTCAAAGAGATTCACCAGTTTTGGCAGGGAAGACAAGAGAAGGATCTCACATTTCTTGAGTTTGGTGGAGGACCCAGCATTTACCCTTTGATCAGCGCCGCTCCACATTTGAAACACGCTGTCCACAGTGACTACGACTTCGATAGTTCCAACGCCGTTAATTCTTGGATCAAGAAGGAAGACGGTGCGTTTGACTGGGGACCCGTTACCAAGCACTTTGTGACAGAACTTGAAGGCAAAGGAGAAGACGAAGCTTCAAAGCGGCAAGACGAAATTCGAGAGAAAATCCGAGCCGTCATCCACTGTGACATCAACAAGCAAGAGATCATAGATACGACAAGTCTACCAAATGCGTTATTCCCTCCCTATGATGTGGTCTCCAGTAATCTGTGCTTATCCACGTGTGTGTCCACTAAAACTAGCGAAGAGTATCACAACAACGTCCTCAAGCTAGCTGAACTGGTTAAACCTGGAGGGTATCTTCTCTATGCGGATGATGGCTGTGCGACGTACTACTTCACAGGGAATGAGAAGCATCCACTGTTTTACATCACCAAAGAGTTGGTACTAGAGGCTCTGGGATTGTCAGGTTTGGAGGTGATCTACTACGCATCGCAAGCGTCGGACGTGCCAAGGAGTGTGTCAGACTGTCAGTTTTACTTCTTTGTAGTCGCAAGAAGGCCTGCTGAATAAGATGATAAATATGCCGTCAAGAGAACTTTGTTGGTATAATAACAGGGTAAATAAATAGATGGTTGATGTTAATCTAACCAGCGTAAGAACTGTTTGAACTTGAACTTTATTAAGATAACTATTAACCGATTAGGGGGCAAAATCCTTGCACCGCGGATAGCAACGCTAGTCAAAGTAAGCCAGTTTAGAGATGTCACTGAGTTGTGTCATTATTAGTATCCGCCTCCGCCTCCGCCTCCGCCTCAACCTCCTCCACCTCCTCCACCTCCTCCACCTCCTCCACCTCCTCCACCTCCTCCACCTCCTCCACTTCCTCCACCTCCTCCTCCACCTCCTCCACCTCCTCCACCTCCTCCACCTCCTCCACCTCCTCCACCTCCTCCACCTCCTCCACCTCCTCCACCTCCTCCACCTCCTCCACCTCCTCCACCTCCTCCACCTCCTCCACCTCCTCCACCTCCTCCACCTCCTCCACCTCCTCCACCTCCTCCACCTCCTCCACCTCCTCCACCTCCTCCACCTCCTCCACCTCCTCCACCTCCTCCACCTCCTCCACCTCCTCCACCTCCTCCACCTCCTCCACCTCCTCCACCTCCTCCACCTCCTCCACCTCCTCCACCTCCTCCACCTCCTCCACCTCCTCCACCTCCTCCACCTCCACCACCTCCTCCACCTCCTCCACCTCCTCCACCTCCTCCACCTCCTCCACCTCCTCCACCTCCTCCACCTCCTCCACCTCCTCCACCTCCTCCACCTCCTCCTCCGTGGTACGACTACCATATAAGGATGTCCAAATACGATGCTCCCATGTCCACATAGGATGCTCTCATGTCCAAATACGAGGTTCATTTACATGAACCCTTTACAATCTAATTAAAGGGAGAATAATTTTGCCTTCTAAGCAATACAGTCTCAGGCAGGCATCAGTCCCCAAAACGCAACTTTGCCACACGGACAGATTCAAGAACTTTGTGTCCGTAAAGTACGGCCACCATTTGAAATTGAATTAATGTATATTGTTATATATTTATTTGTATTTGTCTCTAAGTGTGTATTTTTATCATGACCTCTTCCTGTAATGCAGTATTATACTGCAATAGGATGGAATAAACTACATTATTAAACTACATTATTATTTATATACATTGCTTCGTTCTATTTCTATTGTAAGTTTACATCAAGTTAACATGCGCGAGTGATCCCACATGGTTTTGAGCGATGCGATTGCATGAATACTCCTCGACGCTCTTAAGGGAATAAGGGTTGATGCATGGGGTCAGATTATTGGGATACATGTTCAATAATAGAAGGAAGCAATGTGTATAAATGCAAATGAACCTCGCATTTGGACATGAGAGCATCCTATTTGGACATCCTTATATGGCAGTCGTACAACAACCCCTACTCCGTTAAGCTGTATATCTAGGTAATTCCATTGTACCATCTCCTTCCCAGTTACACGCGGATACTTCTGCGCCTACTTGCTCGAGCACGTTTTCTCCGCAGTCAGTTGATAATCTTCCTAAATCAGGGAAAGTGACAGTAAAAGGTAAGGTAAGTACATCAACTTATTGTTACAGCGATTTGGGTTTAATTATACAGCTATTTGTATGTCGCAAAATGAAAAAATTAGCGTGCCACTCAAAATGTCAACGTCAATATTGTAGGCAGTCGAAAGGGCAATTCCGTTTTACACTGGGTCCCCTGGCAATAAGCACAGACACTGAGGGTTAATAACATCCACGGTTAACATCTCCCCCCTGTTAGATGCACTTTATAGCCTTTTCAATCCTCACATTCTCACATATTAGGTATGGGAACCTTTGTTTCGGTATTCCTGTGTTGGCACGCGCGGCCAATGTTGGCGGGAATTTAGGCGGGAATATCAACAGGGTTAAAAAAAGACGCATAGCAGGCCCGTAGCAAAGGTCATAAATATTGTGTGTGTGTGTGTTGGGGGGGGGGGGGGGGGACGTGAAAAGGCCTAACAATATGTTCACTACTGAAACGATAACTAACGTTTGGCTACTGGCTACCAGCTACCGATTTACGTTTGAGTACACTTTGATACTGAGTTGACGCGTTTTGGCATGTCCTTTGCGCTAAAATTTGCCAAACAACTGCTTCCGGTTTTTCTTACCGGCCACAAAGCCACAACATTAAGGAGCATCAAGTGATTGAGCGCATCTCCGGTTGTAGACTCGTGAACGATCTCTGTTATTTTCAAATGTTGAAGGCGTTCGTTCCCCGGCGGCAAATGACCCTTTGAAGTTTTATTTACTTCCATTAGACAAGTCCTATAGAACAATTATTGAGCTTTGATCAGCCTTTTTATGCACAGTGGAATGGATACAACCACTCAGTCGCCGTTACTCGAATTTGCGCTCAGTTAAATTTTCACGAGAGAATTAAAAAATATATGTATGTATATATTTTCCGCAATTATTTGGGGGGCTCGTGCCTCCCTAGCTCTTCCCCCTGCTACGGGCCTGCATAGATAATGTACACATTGACAATCTCTCTACTTCACTATACCTTACAGTGTCATGCCGTAAGCTCGAGTTTAAACCACCACAACTCGACAAGCACTTGCAAGGCTTGATGTTCAAACGTCTGAACACGCAGTTTACAAGCTTGTCTTCAGCGGTGCTTTTGAGTGTGAGGTGTGTCTCCGTGAATTTCTTCCAAGGCAAAGTCAGATAGCCGCTGTGAGCTCAACAAAATGTTCTCCTCGAAGGCAGGCTCATTTGAAGCGGTGTCCTCGCCTGGGTGGGTGTTAGTTGAGTCGGTGAAGGTGAGTTATTGAAGGGTACTGTCCTGCATCAGTTGACGAGATGGTAGGGGCTGTGTCACAGTTTGAATAATTTGAATCAATTCGTAAACAGCTCTAAATTTGTATGTAATCATCTCCAGATCGCTTATATAGCCAATAGGTAAGTTTTATCTGCAAGACTGCCATTTTTGATAGAAATTTTGAATGTAATTCAATCTATGAAAACAAGATTTGAAAACCCCAGTGCTGCAACCGTTTCCATCCGCTCTGTAATGTATAATAGGTCCATGAAGCCTACAATCTTGATCACGTTGTAGTTAAAAGGCTTTTTAACAAACGTAGACTAGTATTTTTGTTATCTATCAGTTAGGGAGCATCCATTATTTATGCCAGGGGTGGGCTGGCAAGATTTTCATACATCCCCGGAAAACCTCTTGACCCCCCTCAATTTTTATAATAATGATAGCCCCCCCCCCTCTCTCCCCCTTTAGATCAGGACGAAATGTTGGGACATCTAGATACCAAGACCAGTTCCTGTATTTTTAGGACATTCCTGCGTGCCTGAACAGTTTGTTGTAATTACAGGCGTGCATCCACTTGTATCCATATGTTGAATTAAAGTCGCTGCTATAAAACGTAGATGACCCCTCACAGCTGTTTTCATATTTTCTGGTGACCCCATACTTGAACGTGCCGAATTTAACATGCCCCCCCTTAATTCTTGCCAGCCCACCCCCTGGCATAAATAATGAATGCTCCCTTATTTGGATGTTTTTACACCACCAAGAGTGTGCTAAAATCGTGACACCGGTCCTTTAATGTCGAATAGATCGTGTTTGGATATTGGTACCCCCATTCAAAATTATTCAATATAGCTGATTCAATAAATGTTAAATGAAATTGAAACAAATGTTGAAGTTGTTTGTCGCCAACCTAAAGGGCTGGGATCGGTTCCTGAAACTGTTGGATAAAGTTATCCATGGATCAAAAGTTATCTGTTGTACATTGTATAGGATTTGCTTAGGAGTCATCCGTTGGATAAGCATGTATGTTTACGATACCTCTTAACTGACCTTTCTAGGAACCGGCCCCTGGTTTCCATAAGGTCGTATCAGTTGTACTGTCCAAGTCTTATTTTTTCATTTCTGTTCACATTTCTCTATCATCGATTTGGAGCTTCGACTCATCTCAGCCGGTTGCGTGACACAGGTGTGTCGCGTTTTCCTCGAGATAAAATTTCTCATTTTGTATTGCTTTCTACACAGAACAAGTGTGACCCAAACCCCTGTACAGCACCAACGGACCGCTGCCAAACTATGTCGAGCATTACTTGGCATGAGTGTGTGTAGTCGTTTCGTAGCATCCATTGCGCACTTTGGTTGTGGATGATCACAATATGAACTAGCGCATATTGTAATTGTGACGACGACATGCATGCTGTTGCAACCGGTTATGTCATTCACACCAAGTTTGTTCTTAAGCCTGGTGTACACTAGCAACATAGGAACATAAGCAAAGCGTCACGTGAACAAAATTCTCCCCAGTAATGTAGTAGTAAAGTAATGTTAACATACTGCGCCAGGCAGTATGCCTAGAATTGGGCTGTCCCATAAAAAAATTGTACCCCCGTATCGAGGAACTCCAAATTTTCAGAAAAAAGTCTACCCCTGTGGAAATTCCAGACTCCTGTACAAGCCCTGAGGAAATTTGAAGCAACCCCTGTGGAAATTCCTCATTCTCTTGTGTGCCTGTGGAAATTCCACAGTTGCAAATGAATACCCCGTGGAAATTCCAGGGTCAAAATCACGGACCCCGTGGAAATTCCAGGGTCAAAATCAACAAACCCTGTGGAAATTCCAGGGCCAAACACAGCGACCAGGTTCCTCGAAAGGGGGGTACAAATGTTTTTTGGAACAGCCCATTCAGGGTCTCCAATTATATTTTCCCTCATCAGACTCCACACGGCAAACTTGTAAAACAGCTTTTATTGCAATACTGTTGTTTTTTATTTAACATCGTATTATCTATGCGTAATTATCTGAATGTTCTTTACCGTTTACCGTGTTTTAAATAAACCATCTATCTGTCTGTCTGTGTGGATGGATGGATGGAGGGTCTGGATGTCGGTTAAAATTCTCGAAAATTGTCGGTAGTCGGTTAAAGTTTGCGGTCTTTGTCGGTAATAGGTAAAACTAAGTTAATATTTAACCTCCTAAAGTTAAACTATGAAAATATGAGGGCTAGCACTGAAAAGTGTGTATTTATTATTTAAAATACTTGAGTGCTGCCAGTGCACACGCATGACTAAGACCCCGTCCACACTACACCGTTTTCAAACGAAAACGGATACTTTTTGCTCCGGATACAGCTATCGTCCACACTACAACGCCGAAAACGATCACTGAAAATGGCGAAAACAAAACGAAAACGATAAGTGTGGACGCAAATCTTTTTGAAAACGGAGCAAAAGGTATCCGTTTTCGTTTGAAAACGGTGTAGTGTGGACGGGGTCTTAATAAACCACAAGTCTGCCTTTCTTTGCTTCTTTTGGTTTGTTTACCGAAGGGCTTCCAATTCCTATTGGCTAGAGATTTGAAACGCGCTCTAATTATTAGGTGTATTCCTTGGTGTTGTATGACCAATAGGGATTTGGGAGCGGAGTGGATAGCTTTTCACAGGTTAACTCGGTGCCGGTGGTAAGGCCATTTGTTATTTGTCATAAAAAGTGATGGAAATAAATTTCAACTGCTTGCTTTTGTGAGTCATGCATGTCAACACCAATGCAAATTCAGCATTTACTTGACTTGAGGAAAAAATAAAATAGGACCATACTTCCAGACAAAGAGCTGAAGCGTCGTATGGCGAACGTACGGTTCTTACGCACACGCCAGAGATTTCGGCCCTGACAGTCGCTATCCTGTGTTGAATTGCTCAGTAGCTAGATACCTATGGGTGTGAGTACGCCCGGCCACCAGACCATATAAGGACGCCCCTTGTACCGTTAGTGAACAACCAACTAATTTATATGCATCACCAACGTATTTATAGACCTGAAGAGTCTGTTAGAGATCCATGTGGGACACGTTGCTGGTTTTCTTTTTAACTAGTGGTGTCTTTTCTGACGATAATGCAGAAATATTTTTCACAGTTGCCCTTTAGCATGTTTTCACTCGTAATCCAATAGTAGGCATTAAAATGACTCGGGAATGAGCTTCTTTTAAGTTGTCCGTTTGCGCATGCGCACACACGTCATCTTATCTAATTTTATTTACTTAGCTACTTAACTACTTAAAGACGGGAAATACGAGGCACAAAATCCCTCAACTTGTCGCGCAACATTGCCAATCAGGGGCGGATTTAGACCGGTGCAACCGAAGCATCTGCTACGGTCAGATTTGAGCGACTTTTTAAATTTTTCCTTCTTAGTCGCCTTGATAGCTTCTAATTTATTTTATTCTGGTGTTCTTTTCGACGTTAGGTTTGCCTCTCTCAGTTAGACTTTCCAGAATCATCTGTCGTTTTGCATAATCTCCGTTACGAGCGAGCGCCGAATTTCATCGATTGATCTTCGACAAGCCAACGAGGGCGTTCGTTGCCGCCGAGAGATGATACTATATTTAGCGACTTTGTTGCTCCTAATGCATGCTAAAAATTCCAGCACCCGTTGCTGGGGGTCTTGTTACTATTTTTGGTGAAACGGCTCCTGTCCGCTCCTGTCAGGCGACTAAAAATAACTTTTTGCCAGACGTATTGAAACAGTTAACCAATCAGAATGGAGCACACACTACCTAGCGATCGTGCCTAGCTAGCTACTGTTTGCGTCGCCTGTGAAAATGGATTCTAACGCGGGAGAGAGTCACGGATCTTCTCCGCGAATTTTCTCTGCTCGGTGATGTTGAAAGAAAATCTCAACATTCTTTGATGAAAATACAACACAAATGCACTGTGTAGTCACACAATACATTCGTGTGATGAGTTTGAAGAGTTATTCCCTGCGAGCAGCGATTTCCTCTGCTCGCAGGGTAGAAGAGGTACAGTTTCCAAAGCCAAGAAGGCGCCTAGAACATAGAAAAGCATTTCTGCGTGAGGTAAGTTACAGAACATCTTTTCCTAATATCAAATCCGGCTGAGTATGACTATGAAGTTTAATTTATTTCAGTTAAACTGTTTGAACACAGCTTGATATGGCTTGAGATTATAAGCTGTTCATGTTCTGGCCTTTTTCCTTCAAGTAATAGAAGCATGCAACCACAATTATTATCATTGAAGAATCAACTTTAGACAGCATAATTTAAATTTGTGCTTTCCGCTGTATTCCAATAAATGATCGTTTAGCCGATTTAGGTTTGCCGGAATATTGCATTTTTATCCTTTGCGCGGTGAAGTTACAAATTGGTTGAAATGTAGGGCGTCTGCGGAAAAAAAAGTGCAGTCAACAGTGAATGCATGATTCATATCATTGAATCAACTAAAAATCCCTGAGTGAGTTTGGAGCTCACGACGACCTTGATTGTTAGAAAATTGCATGCAATGAAACACAGATTTCTATAGATGTTCGTACAGGCTAGGGAGATATTTGTTGACAACTAGTAACCCAGTGCACTATCGAAAACCACGCGCGGGCAAACGCGTTTGTTGGAGGTATTTTCTAAAACTCCAACACGTATACGCTATTTTGAATAGTTTTCTCTAAAAAGTAGATTAACCTGTCTGGTGTATACGTCCATGCCAACTGATTGCGCTACGGTCAGATTTTTTCCTAAATCCGCCCCTGATTGCTGCGTTGCAAGTCTAATGTTTGTTGCTCGTTTTTCATCAAATTCACAACTTGTCGCGCAACATTTTGTTTTGATGAGCACACATGCGAGACCAAGGCGAATTTGGCCCCTTAGCACTTCATTTCTATTGACCAACCAACTTGAATCGTAGGCAAAATGTTGCGCGACAAGTTGTGTGTTTGATGAAAAACGAGCAACAAAGCCAGAATTTGTGTCTCAAAGTAGACCCGCGCTCTACTTCGCGCAACAAGTTTTCACAACCTGCAACCTGTGGCGCGAGATGAAAAACGCGCAACATCGATCATCAACTTGCAACGCAACAATGTTGCGCGACAAAATGAGGGATTTTGTGCCTCGTATTTCCCCGGCTTAACTTAGCTCGCTGCAGGCTTTCTCAATAGACCACAGGCCGACCAAGCTCATTTTCTGTCAAGATGTAAGAACGTTTTATCATTATGTACTTCTAGAGGTGATTTGAAACCTGTCATTTAAGTCGAATTTAAATAATTAGCAACACAGAAATATAGCAGATAGCCAAGAAAATAACTCTGTGATATTTATGTAACTTTATTTAGCACTATAAGAAATAAGTAATCGATTGATTTTTTCTTCTATATTTCTGTTATATACTCAACCACTCAGCTCGGGCGGCCTGTGGAGACACCTTGGATCGGGTGTTGTGATTACCATTACTTTGACATATTTCCCACCAAGAAAAACCTTATAAACCTCATATTTGGTGTATTACTGAAGCAGTCTTAAGTAAGTTACAGCCATGGCAAGTTCGTCAACTTCAAGGAATTTACAAAGCATTTCACCAGAAGCAAGCTACTGCCAAATATGATGCTAACACTGAACAGCCAACGACTTGAAGGAACTCTATGTGATGTCACGCTTGTAGCTGAAAATACTTCATTCACGGCGCATAAAAATGTGTTAGCAGCAAGCAGCTCTTATTTCTATAAACTATTCACAAGCGACATGGCTGAAAGAGCTCAGGAAATTATCAAATTCGAGTTAGAACAGCTAGCTCTTTCACGTTCAGTGATGCAAGACTTGTTAAGCTATTTCTACACAGGGCATTTGAATATTTTAGCCTCCCAAGCTCAGGATCTGTTGGTAGCTGGCGATTATTTCTTGGTTCCCGAGTTAAAAAACTCTGCGGCGGAGGTCTTAGAAGGAATGATAGATATAGGGAATTGTATAATTGTACAGGACTTAGCTGAAAAGTTTTCCTGTGAACGGTTAAATAGCACAGCTAGAATGTTTATTGAGAATAATTTTTCTGCTGTGTGTGACACGCTAGAGTTTTTAGACATGACCTTACGTCAAGTTCAAGACCTTCTCTCGTGTGACAATTTGGTGGTGTCTTCAGAGGGTGAAGTGTTTGAGGCAGTGTTGAAATGGATAAACCACAACGAAGCGAAAAGAAGAAAATACTTTGAGCAGATATTTACTAAAGTTAGACTGTATTCCCTTGAAAATGAATATTTGCATTTTGAAGTGTTAGGGAATCAGTTTGTTTCGGAGAGTGCAAAGTGCATTAGTCTTATAGAAAACGTCTTCAAATCTAGACTTCAATTCTCAGAACACGACAGGAGGGGAATTCCAGAAGAGGTGCCAAGAAAATGCCTTCAGCCACCCGTAGACGTTATTCTAACGTGCGGTGGAATGTCCCCCCTGAAACCCAACAATTCCAGACGGATGCTGTGTTTCGTCCCGGGGGTACAAACATGGTATGAGTTAGCACCAATGAAAGGCAAGCGCAATTGGCACGGAGTTGCAAGTTGTGGAAACGATTTATTTGTTTTTGGTGGAGAAAAAGACGGAGAGTCCTCTGCGTCCTGTGATAAATTCGATTTTGCGAGCAACTCTTGGCAAGAAATGTCTCCCATGTTTAGAGAAGTAGTTCTACCTTCGGTTACAGAACTCAAAGGTTTTATTTACATTATTGGTGGCGTAAGAAACAATCGAGCACGGCTGCAAATTTACAATACTAAAACAAACAGATGGGCGTATGGGGAATCATTAAGCGTTGCTAGGGAAATGTGCTGCGCCGTTGCTAAGGATCCATATATTTATGCCATTGGTGGGATTCAAAGTGACATTGGCTCGTATGTGAATTCAGTGGAAAAATACGACCCGGGAACGGATTCCTGGAGTGGGGTTACTGGAATGCTGCACCCGCGCGCTGGGGCAGGAGGTGTTGCATTGCGCGAGAAAATATACGTGATCGGAGGAGAACAAGAGGTCCTCGTCGGGAATACATCGTGTGAACGATATGATATCGATTTGGACGAGTGGTCATCGATTGAGCGTATGAGCGTGCCGAGGATTTTTGCCGGAGTTGCGGTGATAGATGACGGATTTTATGTGTTCGGTGGGACAGGGGGAAGGAATGTTCGCTTTGACGAGAAAAGAGTGATTGAACGGTACAGCGTCAGTGACAACACATGGACTGTACTGCGCATGCCCTGGAGCGAGAGGTACTTCCGGTGTGACGTCATACAAGTCCGACTGCATGATCTCCGTGGATTGACTGTGGTTCAAGAATTTGACGAATAGAAAACTTTGTCCTCATAGGGTGGGAGGGTTGCTAAGTTAGCTCAAGAGCAAATTAGATACTCTTGGTTTAGCCACAGTTTCTTGATGGCGCGCACATTACGAGCGGCGACAATGAAGCCCCCGACTAAGTTTCCACATCAAGAAAAATCCCCGGAAAAACAATTCGTTTTCCCAAATCCAATAAGTTTCTTTCAAACAAATCAAAGGCAAGCACGAGTACTGAAAATGTTTTGTTTCGTTTAAAATTCGAAAGCTCAACAAACAAACAAAAAACACAAAAACAAAGAAAATAACTCTCCAAAAAATCAGGACCATTCATCCTTAAAGTGATTCCATTGAAAAAGATGTACTACCTAACTTTTTTTTAAACTTGGTACAATTGATGCCCATGCATAGGACATTCAAAAAATGCAATAAAAAGATGGGATCACCAAGCTCATTTTCGCGCTGCTGGACCGTTAGTTGCGTGCTATTTGACTGTTTGACGAATTGTGTTCGAAATTCAAAAAATACGAAAAAGTTTGCTTTCTAGCCTATGATAGTGATATTAGTTGCTATTTTATCTTTGTTTGGGTAATTATGTAATATTCTCTCAGGAATTTGATCCGATTGGGCTTATACAGCTATTACTCCGCTCATACTTCACACTTGCTCCAAAGTAAATAGTTTTACGCACATAAGGCAGAAAAAATACACGTTCTACTACCTAACTTTTTTTCTGCTTCGAATATATTGTCTGTAGCGGTATGATGGTCGATTCCAGAGAAAAAAGTTGGGGGGTCACCATCCTTATTTTTCTGTAGTATCACAAAAAACATAAATCGCGCGCTTTTTGTGTTGTTTGTTTGGCCTTATTTTGCTCGCGCGCGCACTTTTCAACGGTTATTTCGAACAAAATGCACGCGCGACCGTGCGCAGAAGAGATGCGCGGTGCAATTCAAGGGAATCACCTTAAAGGCCGCCATTTGAGGGCCTTTGCTGATTGGCTGATTTTGAACGTTGGAGCATGCGCAGAAGGTTGTATTGGCTCTGTATCAAATCTCGCGCATGCGTTAACCAGATTCTTCCCCATGGTTTGTTTTTGGCGTAGAGTTCGCAGAATTACGAAAATTGCAGTAACCATTAATAACAACTGTTTTACTGTCACTTACTTTGGGAATGTTATCAGAAACATAAAGCGGTTCATATCACGGTGTATATATTAAACCGGGCTTTCTCTAGCTCACGAGCTAGAGAAATAACTCGGCAGTTTTTTTTTCTCTTTGAGTACCTCATTTTCCTTTCAAATCCCTGGCTTGCTACTACGCGTTAATTTATATGAAATAAACAGGTGGCTGATTTTAATACAATACCAGTAAAAGTCTGTTGAATTGGCCTAATCATTTATAACAGGGCAAAAGCTCATGATGTAAAATTACATTATCAGAGCTTTTGAACAGGGTCATTGGCGGGGTATGTCGGTTGTCAGTTGAAAATTTCTTTAAATGGTCGGTTCTCAGTCAATTCTTTTTTGCTTTGTCGCATGTTGGGTAACAGGTTTCTAATTAATTGCCAGTAGTCAGTTATTTTCTTTCGCCCGTTTTGTCGGTGGTCATCTTGGTTTTACGGCCGATATTTGCGATAAAATGGTGGAAATCTTGGGATAATCTTAAACTGCTTTGTGCAAGTACAAGTGATATAATAAATTGCCTGCCGTTCACGCTCACCATTTCCACACCAATGCGAATGGTTCGGCATATTTACTTGACTTGAGGAAAAAGACAAAAAATAGGACCATACTTCCAGACATAGAGCTGAAGCGTCGTATGGCGACCGTACGGTTCTTACGCCCACGCCAGAGATTTCGGCCCTGACAGTCGCTATCCTGGTGTTGAATTGCTCAGTAGCTAGATACCTATGGGTGAGAGAACGCCCGGCCACCAGACCATATAAAGACGCCCCTTGTACCGTTAGTGAACAATCAACTAATTATTATGCATCGCGAAAATATTTATAGGTCCGATTAGTTTGTAAGAGATCCATGTGGGACACGTTGCTGTTGTTGGTTTACTTTTAAACCTATCTTATCTAATGGTAATGCAGAAATGTTTCTCACGGTTGCCGTTAAGCATGTTTTATTCATCATAATCCAATAGTAGGCATTATAGTACAGCAGATTGGTGCAAAATTGTGCAAATTGATGTTACAAGCATGAAATTTGGCAAAGTGGTAGAGCTTGATGTCCTGAGCCATTCTATATAAAAACCACGCCCAAAAGTAAATACTTCCAGATAGCATAAAGATGGGTTTATTTATCTTCGTTAAAGAAATAAGGACGTCTTAATTTTACACAAAAGCCTTAATATATTACTTTATTCACAAATAGATGTCCTGCATTACTATACATATTGAGTCACGCCCTTTATTGCTTACTTACAGCCTTGATAGATGTACACTTCACTATTTGGCAAAATCTATTTCTGGAGTTTCCTTTTTCTCCAAATTGCAAGTATTGATAAGATGTTTTATGCGGCATTATTCTTAAGTTAAACCACACCCTATTCCAGTTACTTCCAGTGTTGAAAGTTATGAAATAAAAAAACATTTAAAGCAAAAGTTTTTTAAATTTGATTGAGCTGCCACGATTAGCTTGGCCTCCTGCATCAACAAAAATTCCATATTTTGTTATATGCCTGTCTGAAAAGTCTAAATATTATGAAGTCCTAAACCAACAATGAAAATTAGCTTAGTCTTACTGTCGTTCGTAACCTCTTCTGTACTTGCACATGGCAGTGCATTGAGGACGTGCTTTGACACATTTACAGCGCCCTCGACACCCATTATCAGGTTGACAGCCGCATTGCACGAGTAGCTGACACGTTGTAGAGATCTCGGGGAGTATGGTCCAGATTGTTGGTTCAGCATTTATTACATGATGGCTTTTTCGCCATCCCAACTCTGATGGCTATGGGAGACTTCTCCCCAGTAGGTATCACATCTTTGGTCTTCTTGGAAAAATGTCCACCCTTGCCACTCAAAGGCTTACTCCTTGCATACGATGTTTGGGGCTGGGTGCGAGGGCCAGAGGATTTTTTCACTTTGATGCTACAGAGCTGTGAGCCCTACCAGGGGTGATTAGGAGCTCTTGGGGGACTGGCTCCGAATTTCAGTTAGTACAACTGACGATGTTTGGTGTCTGGTCATACAAGAACACATTGAAGTGAGCTCCTCGCATAATTCCTGGATGGAAGGAACATCATCGTCAACCATCTGCTTCCACCAACCGCATGAGTCAGTGCTGCCACTCAAGGACTTGACCTCTTTGTACCAATGGGTAACGTCAGAGCTGACACTTTGCGAGTATAGTATTTAGCTTTAGATGATTTGCATTCTCGTTGCACTTTATTCCTTAGGTCTTTATACTGGTACGACTCTTTCTTATGCTCTGACAGAGCAGTTTGTCTTTGAACGATCAGAGAGGTCAATCTAGGGATATGTGTGATGTGGCTCTCGAGCTTCCTTGACCTCGTTTTTCTCTTGTGCCTACCTTCGGACTGTTGTTGCCACGTCCCAGGCAATGGCTATCTTCTTCATGTTGTATGTAGTAATGGCGCACATAAAGAATAAACAAATGATAATGCTTAGTGCTTTTACGTCTTACGGTTCTCTTCTTTTAGCATAATTACAGCGGCGGCTCCGTCAATCACGACTGCAATGACTTCAAGGGGCTCACTATGAACAGTAGGGGCAACCATCTCCAGCCATCCTGTGAGGTCCGACTTGTCGCAGGAACTTAGGTCACCAAAGGTGGATATAGGGATAGTGGAACTAAATATTGATGCACTCGCTACAAGAAACGTTTGCTTTCAGAAGAAAAAATGTGAAATGATTTTTAGATACACGGAGATACAGTTATTTAGTGAATTGTACATTTCAGTTCACCCCTCGCCTCCCTTCGCCTGATAGCAGACATTAAAACATGCTTCAAAAGTAACATCTTACCAAACGGATATTGAATTGCTAGAAAGCAGTACATGACAACGCTTATTTTTAGGCAACCTTTTTTCTTCTACGCTAGCTGGCGGGCTAGTGGGGTGCTCATAGTTGGTGAGGTCTTGCATTGTGTGGAAAACCGTTCGAAAAGTTATGTAAAAGAACATTTTCCTATAGTAAAGTGTACTTGCGAAAAGAAGTGGTAGAGTTGAAGCAAGGAAAGTCGAATTAAAATCTTTAATGTCTCTTTCTTAGCTCAAAAGCCAAAAATGTTGAATGTGTCAAATACAGGCATTTTGGGCGTGTGATTAGCTACGAAGGTGCTAGGTAATTTGTCTGTAATAGGTTGCAAAAAGATTTCAATAATAACTATCATGTTTAATTCATTTTTGTAAACATTTACATTCGTCACTGTAATACCTGTAAGTACCGCAATTGGGCGTGGTAGGTCTGTCTAAACTTGAAGGGCATGCGATCTCAACATTATGTGAAGTTAGGAAGAATTTGGAAAACGTTTAGTCAGGCTTTTATTCTTATATAAGATAATTAATTCCACCTCTGTAAAACGGAAAGTATGCACGTTTGGGCGTGTTTTTTGCATCAAGACTACTTAGGGTATAAAGCTCTGTCATTGTGCCAAATTTCATGCTTGTAACATTAATTTGCACAATTCGACCTAAATTCTGCACCAATCTGCTGTACTATTATAATGACACGGGAATGAGTTCCTTTCTTAGTTCTCCGTTTGCGCATGCGCGCCACGTCATCTCGTCGAATTTTATTTTCGTGAACAGGATGATGGGCATTGCTATATACTCTCCGCTTCTTAAATACTACTGTCCGTCCATTTTTACTGTCCTGTTTATTCTGGGATTTTAAGGGATCTGGCACGTTTAATATTCGTCCACCGTGGACATAAAATAAGTAAAATTGTAACCGTGAAAACACATGTACATTAGCCCGTAGTAATCAAAATAATCCTCCAGATTAATAGAAAAACCTTTCAAGTGTTAGACAAATGCAATTCTAGGCTGTTTTGACCTGTTATCGAGAGGATGGAATCGGATTGCGATTTGAGCTATTTTCTTGTCAAAAGTGGCCAGCAAGCGTGCGAGAGCCCCTTTAATGAATAAATGAATACACGGGTCAATACTAGGCGCGGTATGGTGATCCAGTTTTTAGAGAAAAAATGGGGGACGTGATCTAAGATTCCCTATAATATCGCCAAAGCCATACATCGCGCGCTTTTTTATGTTGTTTGTCTGGCCTTGTTTTCCATGAAATGTGGCGGCCACGATGCGAGTGGACGAGAAAAACGCCCCAGTCCTTGCCGTTGACGCTGATGACCATAGTCCGGAGACTTTTTGTAAACCTCTGATTCACATTTCGCGCCGAATCGTGCGTGGGTTTTCTGTGTGGTGTTTCTAAAAATAGATTTTTTCGCCCACAACATCGGCGCGCGGGTAATACCAAGATGGACACTTCTGGTTATGAGCTTCTGTCGCTGTATATTATTCTACTGATTTGGTATAGACTTAAACAACTTAAACCCCATCAGGGTCGGTTCCTAGCTGTGGATATATAGAGATTATTACATGGTAAGAACTTGATATCGTTTTTATTCACGAGTATATATCCAGTGAATGGATA
The DNA here is from genome assembly GCA_033964015.1 of Scolanthus callimorphus. Classification (NCBI taxonomy): domain Eukaryota; kingdom Metazoa; phylum Cnidaria; class Anthozoa; order Actiniaria; family Edwardsiidae; genus Scolanthus; species Scolanthus callimorphus. The sequence continues at coordinate 29,736,791 of CM066921.1, forward strand.
TATACCGACGCGAAGCGTCGAGGTATTTATTATATACTGTGACCAGATACCATGTGATAACACCAGTGAAAAAAAATCGTATCAGTGAATGATACGATATCATTCACGGCACGAATAAAATGCATTTTTTTTTTGCTATTTTATCAGACTCAGAGTATATAATAAACAAATATCGCTCGAAGACTCGCTCGTTCGCCCCTTTCGGGGGATAGCGGTGTGCGCCGTTATTGCTGGAGTCGCCTAATTCCAATGAACTTGGGACAATCCGAAATATATTGGCGACCAAATAATAGCCATCTAGACATTTTCTCCAGATTAATTTATTCTTTTGCTTTACATCCTGAGCATGCTACAGTAGAATTAGATCAAGAGTTCATTACCCCGCTTAGTCCCATGTGCTCTGACTGGGCTTCCTGTGCTCTTAGATGACCGGAGGAAGCGCGGGGGCTGGACAAAGAGAAGTTCCCGGTGACGTCACATTACCTGTCTAACCACAGGAAGCCCGCCGCAAAACACAGGGACAGTAGGTTGCCATTACTAGACTGCTTGCAGCCCTTCTTCGGTGAACGTCCGTAAATCGAGAGAATGTTTTTCTACCTGCATCACGCTTAGGTTTGTTTACGGTGTCGAGTTACCCTGGAGAGGGAGAGACGCGCCACGGGGGGAAAACGCCTAAAGTGTCGGCGTTTTTCCCCCGTGGCGCGTCTCTCCCTCTCCAGGGTAACTTGACACTGTAAACAAATCGAAGCGCGCCGCAAGAAAAACAAAGTTTCCTCGATTTACGGACGTTCGCCGAAGAAGGGGCTGCAAGCAGTCTAGCCATGAACCTTGTATAGTCTGTATAGTGTTATTCACATGAAGTCAGAAAAGTGTTTATTTTTAGTAACATATTTTTTTCCTGTAAGTTTGTTTGTTTGTTTCTGGTTCCCGCCATATCAAGAAAGATTGTCCGCCTTTTTGTTATTGCCTACCCGTGCGTGACGCGGGTTACCTGTATGGTTAGTGCCAGGCTCTTTGGGGCCAAAACAAAGATGGCGGCTGGCGGCCTACATGAACATCGTTTCTCTCCAAATTCTTCACGTTTCGACGAACATTTTGGCCATTTAGAGTACGAAATAGGCTAGGAAAACTTCTGGAATTCCAAATAGGGTAAGTAGAAAGTTCCATATCAGGAAATTTTAGAAAACGACACATTTCAACCGGGACTATCTTGGTATGCCGAGCTATCAGCTGTGTTATCACTACAAAATATCAGGGATAAGATTGTACCCAAGACACTGCTTGCAGTCCCTTTATATGTGGGGAACCTCACATAAATGCAGGAGAAACGTCTTTTCTGTGCCCGCTTTTATTCGCCAACGCGGCGACCTGTCGGGGCTGGAGTTTCCATTCACACTCAGTGCACCACGGGGAACTCGCCGCGATTCGCCAACGGCAACGACAACAACAAATATATTTATTTCATCATGCACTGGACATTCATTGCATAAACATAATACAGCACTTAAAACATGCGATTGCCTAGAAAATTACTAAAAAGCTAATCGAGCTAGGCAGTCACATAAGGGACTGCAAGTAGTCTCTGCTCCAAAGTGATTTTGACTTACTTGAACTTGACGATCAAATCCATTATATATGTATACGACTACACCCAATATGATACATAATACATACCGGTACTCAGCTAAACTCATGCAGTTCACAACAAATTATGAGGCATGCATATGGCACGCTTTAAGGGCCCATGGTACTATAGAATGTACAGATATCTATATCGGCTGAAATTTTAAACAGATCTGAGTGGGGAATATACCTTTTCCCGATTCAGTGGGGGACCTGTGGTTTGTTTCCCTAACTAGCACTGACAGGGAGCGAAATCTTTTCCCTTGATGCAAATTAGCAAGTTCTTTTAAAATATTCATGCAACAAAGCAAACAACCAATACACCACAGTTTGTGATGAGAAACGTTACCATAGCAACAGATGACATAGCAACAAACCTCCCAAAATATACGCTTCCTTTTTACTTTCAAAATTGATGTCTCAAAACATTCGCGGTATATCTTTCTTAAAATCACATAAATGATTGCGGTGAAGATGCTTTATTAACTATAATTGAAAATAAAGAACCTTATATCAGTAGAAACATGCACACAACAGCAAAACATGTTTCCTTGAATAATTTCTTTCATTTTAGATAAAATTCGCCAAAAATATTGTGAACAGCTATAGAACTGATTACACATGAAATATCAAAAATTCAGAATATTTCACCAAGTGGCAGTAAACGTGTCATAAAACTAAACGACGTGCACATTGCGCCTTCTGCGCACGCGCTGAAATATAGGGTAAATCAGGTGATGGACAAAATTGTCCCTACCCTGTCCCCATTGGGCCGATATTGTGGCACCCCTTCTGAAAACTGTTAAATCTTATCCAAGAAACAGTTATGTAGAATTTTGTGATTGTACGATGAAATCGTGATCTCTGAGGGTAGCACGAAAATGTTAAATGTTTATACCTCTGAAATAAAGGGATAATCAAGTCCAAAATTGTCCCTACCCTCCCCCCTTGGGCCGAAATTGTGGCACCCCTTTCCAAACTGTTACATGTTGCCTAAGGAACATTCGTATCGGATTTGGTGACTGTGCGATTAAATTGCAATTAAAAAGCGCATAGCATGTAGATTTCACCCAACACCCGCCTGTCCCCCTCGACAAATGTTTGTAGCAGCCCTATTTAGTCAAATGTGAAGGGAACCATTCATAAAGAATTGACATGGTGTTGCTTATCAATAACTCTTTAATACCGCTGAAATGTAGGGATAATCAGGTAAAGTATAAAATTATCTCTACCCTGCCCCCTTGGACCGAAGGTTGCCTAAGGAACATATATGTCGGATTTGGTGACTGTACAATCAAATTGCAATTAAAAAGCGCATGTTTGTAGCACCCCATCTAGTCAAATATGAAGGGGACCATTCATAAGATTATGCAGTTTTTTCCAAGATTGGTGCGGGAGGGGGGCTTTTTTGTCAGTGCAATATTTTTTTTTATACCTCTGTTATGCGGTGAGAATTGTTTTCCAATAAGAAAGAAGGGTTTGAGTCACAATTTTGCTGTGCAGGAATTTTTTTTCGGCCCTTTGGGCCGTGCAGAATTTTTTCAAAAAATCCCCTCAAGAGATAAATGGTCGGCCCCTAAGAAACATTTATGAAGAATTTTGGGATTGTACGATGAAATCATGATCTCTTGAGGGTAGCACGAAAATGTGACCCGAAACTCCCTCTTCCCCCACTTGCTGGACATTTGTTGCACCCCCTAGTCCAATGTGAAGGGCACCACAGTTTTTCCCCAAACAACCCTTAAAACTCCCGATGTTGCACCCTGCATATCAACGTTCTCCCAAACATGCGGTAATTTCACATGCTGGGATCTAAATTTACGGCGCGCTTCGCGCGCAAACAAGTTTCAACTTTCCTTATAAACTGCCTTGAGTTTTTTTAGATGTCGTGCCCCCCCAGTTTTTGAAGGCTTGCTACGGCCCTGTGTTTGCTTTCATCGTATGCTCGAAACGGGAGAATTACCTGAAATATGGCACGACGTCAATGTCTAAAGAAGCGTGACTAGTGTTGAGTGACAGAATTTGCAGCACCGATATCTCATCAGCTAAAAACGGGAATCCCATTAAATTTCGTGAGAAGACTCCGATTGGGGAACTGTAACTGGTCTGAAAAGCATAGTTTCATAGATGCCATAGATTCAAAGTTAGGATTTTGATGACGTCATCTGAACACCAAGAATTGGGAAATTAGGAAGTGGACAAAAATGCCCCCACCCTCCCCCCTTGACTCCCCTCTCGAAAACGGATATATTTCACCTAAGGAACATTTAGTCCAAATTTGGTTCCTTTACGCGCAAGTGCACGATTTTCCCTATTTTTTCCCTTAACAGACTCTACTTATTCTTGAACCCAGAGCTCCGCGGCTCGTAACCTCGCGGGGAGGCTCTGGTGACAGCCACTGACGCATGCGCGAGATTTAATACAGAGCCGCTGAGAGAAAGACCTTTCAGCGCATGCTCCAACGCTCAAAATTAGCCAATCAGCGACGGCCCTCAAATGGATGTCCCCAGAGCCTCCCTTGCGCGTAGACGAGCTGTTGAGCTCTGGGTACGGGAATGGATAAAAGCAAGAGCGCGCTCTCATTCTCGATAGGACACACGCGCGCTATCAAAATCCTTATTGCTGATGAGAAGTACCATGTATGGATAAAAGCAAGAGCATGCGCTCAATCTCGATAGGACACATGCGCGCTATCAAAATCCTTATTGCTGATGAGTAAGTACCATGGGCCCTCAACAACTTTAAGTGAAAATATCTTTATAGAGTTCCTGGCAAGTTAATCTGGCAATACTGCCTCGCACATGTACAATAATGAGATACTTGCATCATGGTCCGCAAAATACGTTGGCCCAGATGTGGCTACAAAACCGTAATCTCCGCCAGCAATAGATTCAATAGTTCCATCCAACCACCGAAAACCAGAACCCTCTCTCTTGATCCCTACCCAGTACCTATACTCAGGAAACCATGTTTGTCGGAATGCGTTGTGGAAGAACGTAAGTTCTTCTGGCTTGTTCACAGACACCAGCTGTGCACCGAACGACTCACACTTAGCTTTTGCACCGTACCAGGACTGTTTATCTCCAGGCGGCATGTAGTAACAATGCTTCTCGTACATCTTCCAGCCGAATTGACACTCTGGTTACAAACAGATTTCAATAGGTGTAAGAGCCAGCTTAGGGAGCGATCATTTATTGCGTCCACCGGGGGGAAGGGGGATTTGGGAGGAGGTAAAAGTTCTGGATTTTAGGGGTGTATTTTTTGACACCCAAACTTAAAACAGGGGTATTTTTTTCAAAGACAGTTTATGGCTAACTTAATACCTCAAAGTAATGCACGAGCCATCTCCGCCGCGTTGTGGCATATAGCGCTCGTGTCGTGGGACTCGTGAACATGTCGGAGAGGGATAAATGCAGATGGAATGTTCGGGCGCAAATCCGAACAACACGAATTCCAGACACGCGAATAACTCTGCTAGGTGATATACGACTGACAGAAAGAAACCTCTGCTAGCTGGGTAAATAATTCTCAAATCGCAGAAATTGATTTATTGATTTTGGTCATTTTGATATTCTATTCATCGCCCAAATAAAACATATACATTAACCGGGTCCGAACATATCTCAAGGCAGTTTGGGAAAGCAAATCTGGTTAAGGGTGGGGGTAAGTTTTTTTAGAGCATCGGTGTTATGTGGCATGCAGATGTCATAGGAGGGGACCATTCGTTGTAGACCTTGTAACGCTCAACCCTACGCGCCTATAATTATTTACCCGAAGGCAGTAAACATTAGTTAACATCAGGTTCTCATCAGATGATGATCGATGGCCATGATGATTGATGGCCCTCCTCGGCTACAAACGTCAACTCTCTCAAACCCTTTATTTTTTTCTTCGAAAGCACAAAAATGTTCTTCAAAGTGAAAAATATTTACTTCGTCAAAGTCGCAAGTATTTTCCACGAACTTAAACACATTTTCGTCGAAGGCAAAAATATTTTCTTCAAAAGTCGGAAATGTTTTCTTCGATGTTCAAGATCTTTTCTTCGAGCGCAAAAGCAAAAACCTTTTCCTCTATCTTGAATGAATCTTTTCTTCAAAGTGAAGAAAAGATTGGTGATTTTTTAGCCGTCATTCAAATCAAAAAGCTGGATTCGGTCACTTCAGTGGCTCAAAATTGATTGCCATATCAACCAAAATGGTTTTAAGCTATCCTCAGTCTTCCTTGGCTCGAATTTTAACTTTCTGGTTCATGAAAATTAACGTTACATTTCCTTTGCTGAGAATCGCCAATCGCAACAGTGAATTTTGAAGGTCGCGTAGCAATGCATACAGTGGTAAAGAAAATAAGTCTTTATGCAGAACGTGAAATTATTTCCTTTATCATTTCCATTGAAATGTCAACGCTTTGTAATGCTACTAGCAGCTTGTGTATTTGTTGAATTGTTAGCCAGAGAAATGAGCTCATGAAACCCCGTATAGGCCTTCATCACGCAATATTGATTAGTAATGGAATCCAAATCTACACATCTGTAGTAGTAAAATTGCAATGTTTAATGCAGATTGCTTGAATTCTGGATGAGATATGAATGGTCAAAACGTTGTATAGTATTCTGGCTTGTTTTTTTTTACAAGAAATGCCGTGGGAAAATATATCGAAACGACGCTGGACGGGCATCGATGCCCGTCCAGCATCGACTTGACGTATTTGCTCATACATTTCTTTGTAAAATGTAAGTCAGAATGCGAAGTTTTGAAAATTCACATCTCAGCCAGTTTTCAAGCAATGTTTTGTTTAACTTTGTAGTTTTACTAATACGGATGTGTAGAATTGAAAACTGGATTCCATTTTCTGATAACTATTATATATTGCGTGATAAAGGCCTATGGGAAGCAGGAGTAGCAATTTGGCAAATGTGAAAACCCCTCTCCGTGTTCTTTCTGCATGACGACATCAATCGACATAACCGTTTTCCTAGTCATTTGTCCATAACAACAAGCTCTCCCCACCCCCTCCCCAAGCCAAGCCACAATAGACAAGCTGGACGGCGTATTTTGTCCTCACCTTCGTGGGACACTTACTGAACATGTAATACTTGTTTGTTAAGCAGATTATATTGGTTTTAATTAAAAACGGCTATTGTGACCTCTGCATCGCCATTAAATCCCAAACCTGTGGTCGAACAGAACTTGCCATATTATCATTATATTGCCCTTCATAATTTTGGTAGTTATCCGTGAGTGATTATATGATAACATTTTCCTCAAACATGAAAAAACTGTTCCTCAAAAGCAAAATAATTTTCTTCAAAGTAAGATTTTTTCCCTCGAAGTCGTGAATAGTTTCTTCGAGCTTAAAAGCAAAAAGCTTTTTCCTCGAACTTGAAAATATTAATTCTAAAAAGCAATTCTTTTCTTCAAAGCTGTCGTAAATATTTTCTTCCAAGTCGCATATTTTTTCTTGAAACTTGAAAAGTTTTTTCTTCGAGGTCGCAAATATTTTCGCAAATTTTCCCCCGAACTTGAAAATCATTTCTTAAACTCAAAGACAAAAGACCTCTACCTAAAATTCAAAACTCTTTTCTTCAAAGTCGTAGATATTTTCCTCGAACTCAAAAATATTTCTCAGTTCGATCTCAACAAACATATATCTCAAGTGATCTGAGGATGATTGCATACACATTTAAGAATGAAAGTAAAAAGCAAAACTTACGTGGGGGCGGAACTCTCACATTTGCGTGCACCGAGTCTACCTTCTCAACGAACTTGCTTGGCGAGACTTGTGTACGAGCGACGTTGTTGAACTGGCACTTCTTCGTATTCCTGTTGTAGTTAATGCTCATGCACGAAGCGTCGTTGTGACATTCAACGTTGCAAATGCCAAGATTGTGTGCAAATATGGTTTTGTAATGAAAATCAACGAGCTCTTTGTCAGCGACAGAATACAGAGCTTTGCATTCTTGAGGACTTGAACTCTTTTCAGCAACTACGAAAATGGTCAGCTCTGAAAGTAGCCAAAGGCTTAGAAGACCCATTCTATATGAGCTTTGATTTGTCTTTTTTGCACTGGTGTGCCTTATTCGTTGTCGCAAACAAAAAATTAATCACTTATTCAAATAATCAATTATTCATGGACGAATGCCTATTGTTTGAGCGACATTTCACTCACAAGTAGATAATGAGATGAGGTGAAAACTAGTGATTGACTGCTGTCAATCAAGACTTCTGGGATTAATCCCTTAGCGTAGGAGATCATTGTAGAACCCTGAGCTCCCCGGCTCGCTCCTCGCAGGGGAGGCTCTGGGGACATCCATTTGATGGCCGTCGCTGATTGGCTGATTTTGAGCGTTGTAGCATGCGCAGAAACGTTTTTCTCTCAACGGCTCTGTATTAAATCTCGCGCATGCGTCAGTGGCTGTCACCAGAGCCTCCCTCGCGAGGTTACGAGCCGGGGAGCTCTGGGCTCGAGAATGTTAGCGTAGCAAGTGGGAAATGTGTATGCACATGCGTTTGTCTAAGTAAGGGCAGGCTTGTGAGTTTATGCTAGGGTGGATAATTCGAATAATTCCTGGCAAATATTTTTCTATTATTTTTTGCGTTCAAAACCGTCTAACGAAAGAATTTTGCATGATTGAACGCCCAGAAATAACGAAGCCCAATTTCATGTCGAGTGGAGGTATATGAATTGCCCTTTTTGGCCGAGTGACAATGGGGGGGGGGGGGGGGGAAAGCCCCCCCACGTTTTGTCACTCGCCCCATTGTCACTCGGCCAAAAAATCCAAGATGGCGCTCGCGACTACGAACTCCGGGGTTTTCGCCGATAGAACAGCCTCCAACGCCTGAAAATGTACTAAGGCAATTGCTGCAATTGTACTACAATTGCCCTGAAAATGTACTAAGGCAATTGTACAGCCGATAAAATTAGCAAAAACAGTTCGGTTTGAATGAAACTGGATGAACCTGTGAAAGTTTTTTTTTCTGGTGTAAAAGCTAGTTTCTTTTACACGCAGCATTTGCCGGGAACTAGGTACGACTACAAGCTCAAGATTTGAGTATCAAACTTAAGAACCACGATCGCCCTGGATTTACGCTTTAAGGTATATGTTTCTATCCCGGGGGGAGGGGGGGGGACTCCAATACTCCAGTTTCACCCCTAAAAGATACCAAACATGGCGGGCCATGGCGTGGCTCAAAAAAATTATTACCCTAAAAGATACCCTAAAAGATGAGGTCTTATGTACCAAGTAGGCGCGAAGGACACAGGTAACAGGTGAAAGATACCCATCAAGAAATTTCCGAGTTTGTTTCTGATTTATCGTCTTCTCGAATCGAATCTCTCTTTCTTACACGGTTTTTAGAAGCACCATCATAAGAAAAAAAAATTTCGACGTTTCGGCCCTAAAAGATACCAGTCCCTAAAATTTATTAAAGAGACCAAACCATCGTGATTTTAATCCCTAAAAGATACGACGATTATCCCCGACAAAAAAATATAATATGGGAGTCAGTCCCCCCCCCTACCCCCACCCGGGGGGTTTCTATGTGTTCAGCCCCATGAGCAAGAATCCGGCTACGTATGGCTGATTATTATGATCATCAGTTACTCTGTTATAACTTTGTTCCAGACAGAGGCTGTATGATTGTTTTATTGTTTAGCAACCAGGGGCCGGTTCCTAGAAGGTCAGTTAACAGTTATCTGTAGATAAATGCTTATCCAAAGGATAAATCCTGAAAAAATCCTATAGAACAGTTTCCATGGATAACTTTATCCAACCTTTCAGGAACCGGCCCCAGGCAGCTTACTCGTGCACTTCCAAAATCAACATTAGCCGAATTCACACTTTTACATGTACCCGTCTGTTATGAGTCGAATTTCTCGTCAGAAAAAAGATAATCGCCGATTCCAGCTATAATAAACCAAATCGACAAACAGTGTTTACATGTTGTTGCCACCCAATTCAGATCGTGTAATTCCTTTGGATTCCTTTAGTTCCTGAACATACACTCGTGCACTCGGCCAAGTGAGAACCATTTGACAAATGTAACCACTCAAAGGAATCATCACATGATCTGAATAGGCCACTTGCACTAACTGGGTCACGTGACCCCAACTACCTCTTGACGAGATGCTTTGTAAAAATCAATTCCAGAAATACAAAGAACCAATTGATATTAGTCAGAAACTCAAGTTTCAGCTTAAAATCTATAACCTGGAGCAAATGGCAGCGAGTGAATTTTCAAGATTTTATTCAGAATGTTGGGATTGGGTCACGTGACCCAGCTAGTGCAAATGGCCTATTGGATGGCAACAAGATGTAAATACCGTTATGGCCGATGTTGTCTATCCGATCGCGAGCGCTCTTCTTTATTTAACCAGTCCAAGCTGTCAACCACAACTGCCTGAACCACAGACAGCCCAAACTGACAACATGTGTAAGAAAATATGTAAATATGTGGGAACTGTAAGAATGAATTTTATATCGTTTATCTGAGAAAATAAAGATATTTATATCACATACCTTCATTTGAGTCTTTCTTCCTTCCTTTTATGCCACTTTGGGTTGAAATAGTGACATTTTCACATTTGCTCCCGGTGTCTATAAAGATTTGGAAGGCTGGCAACTCAGGCGCCATTTTAACAAATACCACGCTACAAACACGCTACCAGCTGTATTCGAGGCCCCGAATTCCACTCAATTTTCAATTATTTGGCATTTGACATCGGAAACATTAAAGTAAGAAGATGTATCTTTCCTACCAACCATAGCTTTAACTTTCGAATCTGCCTTTTTCACGTTCTATTTTAGACTTTTTTAAAAATGAAACCGGCAAAAGCGATGTTCAGTACGATCTGCTGGACCATTTGCGAGTCACGCCACTCTTCCGACTTCTTGCCGACGGCCCGAGACCTTGGACCGTGATCGGCGTGGTGTGACGGCTCAGGGAAGAACTTTAAAGGCCCATCACCAACCGAGAGCCTTTGCGGACTCTTACCGAATCAGAGCACCCGAAAAACAATGGAACAATTTGAAGACAAAAGAAAACGGGGCGCAAAGGCTCCCGGTTGGTGATGGGCCTTTAAAGCCAAACTGTAACCGAAACTTTCCGGGACTGCTATCGGAGTTCTTCGCCGCTCTCCCAGTAATTTTAAGTTTGGAGAGCATGTCTAAACTTGTCTTACATTTTAATGGGTTCCATATAGAACTATTCTCTATTTCGGTGAAAGTAAAAACTCTTGCGCTTTGTCAGACTAAGACTAGCGGTCACTCGCTTTGAAAGTGTAGCGATAAATCCCAAGAGGGCTGGGCGAGAATATTTTTATTTGCGCGCGAACGTCCCAAGGGTTCTTCCCTGAGCCGTCACACCACGCCGATCACGGTCCAAGGTCTCGGGCCGTCGGCAAGAAGTCGGAAGAGTGGCGTGACTCGCAAATGGTCCAGCAGATCGTACTGAACATCGCTTTTGCCGGTTTAATTTTAAAAAAAGCCTAAAATATAACGTGAAAAAGGCAGATTCGAAAGTTATAGCTTGGTTGGTAGGAAAGATACATCTTCTTACTTTAATGTTTCCGATGTCAAATGCCAAATAATTGAAAATTGAGTGGAATTCGGGGCTTCGAATACAGCTGGTAGCGTGTTTGTAGCGTGGTATTTGTTAAAATGGCGCCTGAGTTGCCAGCCTTCCAAATCTTTATAGACACCGGGAGCAAATGTGAAAATGTCACTATTTCAACCCAAAGTGGCATAAAGGGAAGGAAGAAAGACTCAAATGAAGGTATGTGATATAAATATCTTTACTTTCTCAGATAAACGATATAAAATTCATTCTTACAGTTCCCACATATTTACATATTTTCTTACACATGTTGTCAGTTTGGGCTGCCTGTGCCTGAACATTTAAAAACAATTGCATCGACACATTCCCCTTATTACCGACGAACAGCGCGCGCGTTCGTTAGTCCATTTCCAGTGAACTTGAGACAATGAAATAGTGGTGAGAAAATAATAGCCATCTAAACATTTTCTTTATTCTTTTGAATTACACCCTAAGCATGCTACAGTAGATTAAGATCAAGAGTCCTGACCATTACCCAGCTAAGTACCAGGTGTTCTGAGTGGGCTTCCTGTGTTCAAAGATGACCGAGAGTCTCCTGTCTAACCACAGGAAGCCCGCCGCAGAACACACAAGGACTTGACAGTCCATTACAAACAATAAGAACCTTGTATTTACAGTATTTAGTGTTATTCACACGAGGTCAGAAAAGTGCCTACTTTTAGTAACATATTTTCATTTTTTCTGTGTGTTTGTTTCTTATTCCCGCCATATCAAGAAAGACGTGTCGGTTTTGTCATTCCTGCCCGTGCGTGACGCGGGTTACCCGTGTGGCTAGTGCCATGCTCTTTGGGGCCAAAACAAAGATGGCCGCCTGCACTAACAGCGTTTCTCCCCAGAATCTTCACGTTTCGACGAACATTTTGGCAATTTAGAGTAAGAAATAAGCTAGGAAAACTTCTGAAATTCCAAATAGAGCAAGTATAAAATTCCATATCAGGAAATTTTAGAAAACGACACATTTCAATCGGAGCTATCTTGATATGCCGAGCTATCAGCAGTGTTTTTACTACAAAATGGGCCATTCCATGTTTTATTCACACCCCACCTACTGAGGGAGCCCTTCAGATACCCCTCATGGACATCCTTCAGCACCCCCCTTGGATGATTACCTGTGTAAGCCCCCCTGGATATGCCCCACAATAAGCTCACCCTACTAAGGGAATTGCTGTTGACCCCCCTTGGATTTTCTCTTCTTCATCTCTGCCTATTGAGGGAATCGATTATAAACCCCCATGGATATTCTGAATGGTAGCTACCCCAACTGACGGAATTGTCAATGTCCCCCTTGGATTTCAATGTTGTGTACTGCCCCTATTGAGGGAATTGCCTTTGCACCCCCTTGGAACTTGTTTGTTCTTTAAAATTCGCTCTAGAACACGGGAAACCTGCAGTGAAATGCCCATGGATATTTTGTGCCTTCCAGTTTCCTTTCCCATTCGGGCCCTTGGATGTTTTCAGCTTTTTTCTGATGGAGCCAACTGTAATTTTCTAACGAGTATATTTTCCTTACTGACCCCCTCCCTTTCCCATGGATTTCCAGGTCCCTCAGTGGGAGGTGTGTGCATATAAAATGGAATGGCCCAATCTAAGGGATTGCACCCAATAGACATAAATACAAGAGAATTTAATTGTTACGCGCGCTTTTATTCTACGCCGCGGCTTTTGGGGCTCGAGTTTCCTGTCACGCTCAGCGCAGAACAGGGGACTCACTGTGGCTCATCAAATAAGGGACTTTTAGAAAATAACACCTATGTTGTATTGTGAATGTGCGCATTCTGATTGGTTAAAAAGCGTGTTTGTAAGAGACCTGAGAAACACGATCGTCACGCAGCGCTGTCGCGCGTGTGTATGTTATTTTCTAAAAGCAATAAAAATACTTTCTGCGTAAGCAGTCTATTCTCCCAAGTGCCCTTGATATATTTACTTTGACGTACTTGAACTTGACAACGAATTTGAGTGCACTCGATATGATACATTATTAACAAGCATCTGTTCCCTGGCTAGGAACATTTTGTACAGGAAGGTTGCTGGGAAAATAATTCAAAACAATGTTCTGCTTGGAAAATTGTTTTAATGTTTCGGGGAGAAAATCGTCCCGTATGTGAAATATTTTTGCTGTTCCCGCTTTGCTTGGAAAATTTTGATCGTTCCACAAACGACTTTTTCACCTTAATCATGCAGCGTTTGATGTGTTTCTGCTGACTGAGATTAAAGCCCCTGTGACCGATGGGAGTGACGGATAGTTTCATAGCCCATAAAACACTATGCTTATGAGGTAACGGTAAAAGTAGTGAACTCAATACGTGAAAATCTCATTGAATTTCTAAAACTGATTTATGTGATGTGAAGTCATAGAACAACAACAAACTAATGGTGTTATTTTGAAAATTTCTTACCCGGTATTAGATAAACACAACAAAACAATCATAACATTGTCACACCCATCGGACACAAGGTCTTTAAAACGTTATCTGCCCCCTTGCTTGCTGGAAAAATTGGAAGCTAGCTGAGGTTCCCCTCATGGGAAAAATAACTCAAGGTACCTCCTGGCAAAAAAAAGCAAAAAAACAAAAACAAAACAAAACAGATAATTTTGCCCAGCAAGTTTTATAGCTCATATTTACAAAACCGAAACACATGCAAACAGCAAAATAAACCGTACCGTTTTGACGTGTTTTTGGAGGGAGCGCTCGTAATACGCCCTCGTAAACTCAGGTCACAGCGAAATGAAGCATGCATGGTACTATAAGGGCCCATGGTACTATAGAATGTACAGATATCTATTCCGGCTGAAATTTTGAACAGATCTTACTGGGGAATAGACCTTTTCCCGATTCAGTGGGAGTCGACTGTGATCTGTTTCCCTAACTGGCACTCAAGCGAGCGAAATACTTTCCCTTGACGCAAAAGCAAGCTCTCTTAAAATATTCATGTAACCAAGCAAACAACCAATACACCACAGCTTGTGATGAGAAACGTTACCATAGGAACGGAAGACATAGCAACGAAAGACCTCCCAAAATATACGCTTCCTTTTTACTTTTATAGCAACGAAAGACCTCCCAAAATATACGCTTCCTTTTTACTTTCATGATTTCTCGAAAAATCCGCGGTATATGTTTCTTAAAATCACATAAAATGATCGCGGTGAAGACGAGCTTTATTTAACTATAATTAAAAATAAAGAACCTTATATCAGAGAAACATGCACACGACATGTTTTTTTTCATGAATAATTTCTTTCATTTTAGATAAAATTCGCCAAAAAAATTGTGAACAGCTATAGAACTGATTATATGTGAAAATATATCAAAAATTCAGAATATATCACCGAGTGGCAGTAAACGTGTCATAAAACTAAACGACGTGCACATTGCGCCTTCTGCGCACGCGCCAACTGTTTATTCAATGGATAGAAGCCATTCTCGAACCCAGAGCTCCGCGGCTCGTAACCTTGCGGGGGAGGCTCTGGTGACAGCCACTGACGCATGCGCGAGATTTAATACAGAGTCGCTGAGAGAAGAACCTTTCAGCGCATGCTCCAACGCTCAAAATCAACCAATCAGTGACGACCCTCAAATGGATGTCCCCAGAGCCTCCCCTGCGAGTAGACGAGCCGGCGAGCTCTGGGTACGAGAATGGATAAAAGCAAGAGCGCGCGCTCAATCTCGATAGGACACGCGCGCTATCAAAATCCTTAAAGGCCCATAACCAACCGGGAGCCTTTGCGCCCCGTTTTCTTTTGTTTTCAAATTGATCCATTGTTTTTCGGTTGCTCTGATTGGCTAATAGACCGCAAAGGCTCTCGGTTGGTGATGGGCCTTGCTGATGAGAAAGTACCATGGGCCCTAAACAAGTTTCGGTGAGAATATCTTTATAGAGTTACCGACAAGTTAATCTGGCAATACCGCCTCGCACATGTACAAAGATAAGGTATTTGCATCATGGTCCGCAAAATACGTTGGCCCATATGTGGCTACGAAACCGTAATCTCCTCCTTCAATAGATTCACCAGAAGTTCCATCCAACCATCGAAAACCAGATCCCTCTCTCTTGATCCCTATCCAGTACCTATATTCACCTTCCCATTTTTCTCGGAATGCCTCGTGGAAGAACGTTAGTTCCTCTGGCTTGTTCACAGACACCAGTTGTGCACCGAACGACTCACACTTGGCTTTTGCATCGTACCAGGACTGTTTATCTCCAGGCGGCATGTAGTAACAATGCTTCTCGTACGTCTTCCAGCCGATTTGACACTCTGGTTACAAACAGATTTCAATAGCTAGGTGTAAGAGATTTCATTGGGATAGCTATGGGACCATTCCCTTATACCACATTAGTTACGAACCAAGTAAATGAGGAGACTAAGTGCGCGCTTGCGCATTACGTTCAAGCACGAATTTAATTGATTCAAGAGACAAATTAGTATTCAACTTTAGACGGGAGACTAAAACGGAGCATAGCAACACGACTGAGAGCATTTGTTTTTTTCCTTTATATTTCCCTGCACCAGAAATAATGGCGCCTTTTAATCATTCAGACATTATGAAGAAAGATGACAATATCCTATGCAATGGACAGTTTAAAGATCGACAATTCGTAGGATGAATAATTTTGCTCAAAGCGTTGCTATGCAAATCAGTGTTATCTGGAAAAACTTCAAAGCGGGTGCAAACTTCTTCCGCAATTTATGACTTATTCGGCATTTTCCCAACGAAATGAAACCTCACACAATTGTTATCAATGTTTCCTTGAGATTATGTACTATAATGAATTTTAATCCGGTACGGTTTTAACATATAATTTCACAAGTTTTGATACCCACTTCATCTCAAAAGTTCCACATGAATAGGCTCATTGTCATGTTATTGCTCCATAATATTGCTTGATAAATTTGAAAACATTAATATGTTTGCCTCTTAAATGCATTTCACTAACTGAAAATTTAATCAGAAAGTAATCTGGTTATTTGTGCTCGCGATTTGGTGTTTCTTTTGTAATGTATAGACTGCAAATGCACTCTCGTTCAAAAATGCTACACGTACACAGTGACGCGCGCCCGGATTCAATTGAAAATCAAACGGTGCCACTGACAGCCTCCGTTTAAGAGAAAGGATGACAAGCAACAGTTTCATAATATTCGTCACGCACCATGTGCGTGGTATTTAGAAACATACTGGATCCCACAGTGAGTGCAGCTAGGCAATGCAGACACACTACGCATTTAGATACGCAAGTTGCTTTATAGCCAACGTTGTATGTACGCCCATCCGCAAATCAAAATCTAAATTTCGTCTTTTCAACAAGTACTCTTTCTTTTTCTTGAAGGTTTGCCGCCTAGTTAGAGCCCTAAACAATACCAAACTACTTTATATTTTATTGCAGATCAAAGTTTTTTAAATTCCTCTTTCTCCTATCAAAACTAAAGCATGCCCTAAGTGTTCTTGAAATAAAATACAGAAGCATCGAGTAGGTGCTCGTTCTGTGTGGTGAATGTTGAAAGTGTTTAAACTTTTTAAGTTCAAAGCGGACACTGCAAGAGATTTCTAGTTTGTCATGCCGTTCTTTGTCTTTATGGGAATATATGTGGCAGATACAGTCTGGCGAAATTAATCCTTTGATAATCGAACAAAGAAGAATTGTGAGAGACCTAGATTTTCTCGATTCTCCATTTCTGGAACTTTTCTGTTTACAATGTACACAATTTCTATTCACTACGGCACTATATTTGTTTTACTGCAAAAATACCTTTCCGAGAAACAGGAAAATAAAATTGACCGGTTTTATAAAATTAGTATGATCATTTTTTTCATAAAACACGATCCATTAGGTCTACTCAATACTATAGAAGAAGAAAAAGAAAAAGAAGAAGAAATTTAAGAAAAGAAGAAATAAAGGGTGAAGTGTGTATATTATTCATCCAGTTATGAATAAATTTTGCTTAACAAAACAAAAGGGTGTTTTCCTCTTCGTGAGGGAGCTCAAAGTGGTCGAAATACACGACCGCTAGACAAGGAGAGGTTGAGGACTTCACGGGCTGCATTAGATGGCGCAAATTGCTATAGTAACAGTAGAAGAAGAAGAAGAATTTATAAGAAAGAAAAGAAAGTAAGGGTCCTCTCCTCATCAAGAGGAATACTCCAAGCGGTCGAAAGTACGACCGCTAGACAAGGAGAGGTTGGGGGACTTAACGGGCTGCAGTGATTAGATGGCGCAAATTGCTATAGTAATAGTAGTAGAAGAAGAAGAAGAATTATAAGAAAGAAAGAAAGAAAAGAAAGTAGGGGCCTTCTCCTCATCGCGAGAACTCAAAGCGACCGCTAGATAATGCTTAACGGGCTGCATTAGATGGCGCAAATTGCTGCCGCGCAGCTTATAATCATGAGGGCTATTTTACAGTATGTTAAATAGATAGATAGTTTATTTAAAAATCGTATTGCAGCCCGTAGGCTGAATTACACAATTATTTACAAACTGTAAAAGAGACATTTTATAATAAATATAATATATATATAATATAATATAATATAATATAATATATATATAATATAATATAATATAATATAATATAATATAATATAATATAATATAATATAATATAATATAATATAATATAATATAATATAATATAATATATAATATAATATAATATAATATAATATAATATAATATAATATAATATAATATAATATAATATAAATATCTTCTATAAAACTACCTAATATTCATTAAAATGTGCTAAATCTGTAAAAACAGTCCATCTAATCATTCACTATTTAGCCATGGCAAAAATGAAGGAATTGCTAGTCCTGTTGGTACGTAGATGTGGCATGGCGTATATGTATAGAGAGATACAGACAAGGGGGAATTGGCCTAGAAATACTCTGGCATAGGGGAGAAGTGACTTCAAATTTAGTGATAAGGGAGATTTTTAATTCAGAGACACTGAGAAAAGAGAGCAATTAGAGCAAAACAAGAAGAAGATTTGAGAGTCTGAATTCTGTTCCTCCTGAATTCTGAATACTGCGTTTAAGAATGAAAGAGAAACTGAAATTTGACATTTTATATGCGGTGTTATGTAACTTTTTATGGCTTTTGCTGATCAAATTTGATAAAAATAGCTCTTCAGTCGAACGAGACCAAAATAGCCAACTGGCAATCCGTTTCCATCGTTTCGATCACAGTAAATAATACTAGCAAATGTGCACTTCTGACAGTTAAAACACTTTAACACAACTAGATGGTTACTTTCTCATTGCTTATAAATAGATGGATGTATTGAAGCTATCGTAATTCACCCTAGCATTAGATACTACCACTTTAAAGGTGCGGTGCCACGATTTTGGCACACTTTTTGTGATGTAAAAACATCCAAATCAAGTGATGGATTATCGAAACTGATGGAAAACCAAAATACTGGTCTAGGTTTGTTAAATAGCCGTTTAACTACAAAGCGATAATCATTGTAGGCTTCATGGACCTTTTACAGAGCGGATGGAAACGGATTGCAACAGTGGTCAGTGAGGTTTTGAAATCTGTTAGGATGTACAAGTTTTCAAAGTTTGAAGTTTCATCAATTTTTTTACGAAAATGGCAGCCTTGCCGATTGATTGATCTACATTGCATATTAGGCTAATATCAAGTGATAATATCTGAGGATGATTACATACAAATTTAAAGCTGTATTTAAAAATTTATTCAAATAACTGTAACACAGCCCCTTTATCATTGAATGAAAGTAAATAGTTTCTAACAAGTCGACTTACGTGGTGGGGGCGGAACTCTCACATTTGCGTGCACCGAGTCCACCTTCTCCACGAACTTGCTTGGCGAGACCTGCGTACGAGCGACATTGTTGAACTGGCACTTCTTCGTATTTCTGTTGTAGTTAATGCTCATGCACGAAGGGTCGTTATGACATTCAACGTTGCAAATGCCAAGATTGTGTGCAAATATGGTTTTGTAATGAGAATCAACGAGCTCTTTGTCAGCGACAGAATATAGACCTTTGCACTGAGGACCTTTTTCAGCAACTACAAAAATGGTCAGCTCTGTAAGAAGCCAAACGCTTAGAAGTCCCATTCTATATGAGCTGTGAAAGATTTCTCTTTTGCACTGAAGTGTCTCCTTCGTTCGCAGCCGAATATTTAAGTGAACCGACCTTCTGGAATGATAAATAATCAATTATTCAAAAGCCATAATTAAAACTTGTACATCAGTCTTTTCAGAAAGTCATTGCCCATGTACAAACATTAGAAATTAGTTTTTAAACAATCACAAAATCCAAAGTTAATAAAAGATAAATACTCTATAGTTAAAAACGAAGCAAAAATTAGCCTTCTTTCTTTAGATCACTACATGAAGAAATTTATGAAATAATATCATTGTTATATTCCTTTTAACGCTAGCATGTGGGAAAAAACTTAAATCAAATCAAGGAAATTTCAAACGAGTTGAATTCAAATGGCTCCTGTGTATAGAAAGAAGGCGTGCTTAATTGAGTTACCTGAAATTAAAAAACATACATCAGTATTTTGTTTAAGGTATTATTCGAAAAGCAAACAAAAATGACGGCCACTAAATACTCTTTATCTGTAAACTGCAATTTTTATAATTCTGCGAACTCTACGCCAACTAAGAAACCACGGTTTGGCTTCCGTAAATCAAACGAGTGAACGCAGCTCTGTGTTCTGTTCGGTGTTTTCTTGCAGACTTTGAGAGTTTTTTTTGAACTATTAATAATAATATAATATTAAGGACTAGCTAGTCTTCAAAACCATTTTTTCCCCCATAGAATACAAACAAAACGCCTCCATACGCCTTTAAAAAAGGTTAAAAGGGCGGCAGCAAAAACGCACTTGGTCATTCGGGAAAGTGCGATTTCGCAGAATTGTGAAAATTTCAGTAAATCGCTAAACACGGTGTACCTTGACATTTAATTTCTAACCTGAGGATCAGGCCCCCCTCTTTTCCCTTGAAAGGTAAATACCAGGAAATCGAATTTTTCCTCCCTCATTTTTTCTCGGTAAAATAAAATCCCCCCTGATACTCAGGCTATTCAATTTCAGACTCTACTTTTGATGAAAACTAATTTCAATGAGTTCACTCGTCATCTGTAGTATCTCACATAAATTCTAAGCGCGGGTTCTTATACTTATCCTGCTACATTTCACGATTAACAAAACTGTAAAAAACGAATTCACGTTTTACTTTGGCTAGTTTCTTTAGATTCGTCACACAAAACTCGCATTGCGTAGGATGAACGGTACAGTTTAAATTCAGTTTTTTTGTCCTTACAACAAATTCCTCTTGGCAGATAATCATTTAAACCAAATGAATCAAACTTTTAAAGACGTTGAGAAGTGCCGGCGCGAATGGGGTAGTATAGTTTATGACCAGATGCTCGGACGCGCATGCAATCGAGAAATTTGTCGCTACATAAATTTCTGATTCTAAGCAATTATTGGATGAGGTTTTTGTGATATCCAGAATAAACAGTGTCGAGACAAGTGGAGTCAGGCTCGGCCGTAAGGCCAAGCCTGATTCCACTTGGCGAGACATTGTTTATTCTGGATATCACAAAAACCGAATTCAATAATTGTATTATAATACAATGATTCAGTAAAAATACTTTTGCGATGAACAAAGTTTCTTTTACACAAGCGCCTTGTTAAATAGTCCCATGATGCTCTAGTTCCATGATGCATTGCGCGCGTAGAATCAAGAATCAGCTAGCTGGTTCTTCAAGAATCAGCATGATGATTCTTGGAGACCCTCAAAGTGCATGATTCCCAAAGTAAAGCTCGTGCTCAGAATGGAGATACTGCGTACAATTTGTAAAAAAGGAACCAAGCCGCAGGCTTTTTTGCAGCTTCTCTCGTTGCGCGTTGCAGTAGCTTTAATATTGAACTACAAAGAAAAGGAAATGGGGAATTATGTTTCATTTCGAATCTTTATATTATATACAGTTATTTCAGAAAAGGTTGCACCGGCTGTCGCAACTGTTTGTTGTAGCCCGCGGTGCGTCATGGAAGCAAATAGGTATACCAAACAGAATCATAGATATTGTTTTTAGGATCAAATAGCCATACTTTTCACCCTGGTGCAATAACAAAATTTGCACTAGCTAACACACGAGAATTGTGTTCTTCATTCTACAGTCATTTACAATTATATTCATAAACGCTATCAGACAGATTCTTAACAAAGAAATAGACTTTTTCAGGCATAATAACCACAGCATATGACTCAATTGACCTTCCCAGCCTGGGCGTACGCTTAGGAAGTCTGACATTGTGGACTGGAGGACACAATAAAACAGCACATTGCTGAATCGCAGGCCTCAAAGTAACGCGTCTTAGCGCGCTGTTGTGCGCGGATCTTTTTAGAGCTGTAGGTCATTTGAAAAAGTAATAACAGTTTCGGCGCTGAAATCACTGGCACTCTAATTACTGAAGCAGTTTCAATGACGCTCTGCTTGGCATTATTTTTCATATATCACAGTAAGCATATTAGACCCTAGAGAGGGATAAGATAGATAGATAGACTCCTTTATTTAAAATTAAAAATAAATTAAATACCCAGGGTTGTCCATTCAGGTAGCCACAAGGGCCATCCTGCTATCAATAGGAGCCCTGGGTATAAACTAAAATATACACTGACATACATAAACATTTTACAAGATATGATATAAAAATATATAAAAAAAAACAAACGGCATATAAATATTTACAAGACACGTCTAAGCTAAAATAAAAATTCTATTTACAAATTGTAGCTATTAAAAACAGTGCAACCGTGATAATAAAGTGTCCGAACTTGCGGAAGGCAGAGGAATTCACAATTCACAATTTTCCCAGGGATAAACGAAACTGATGAATTGATTTCAATTCCTGGCGACAAAGGCTCAATGGTTTGCTATAGCGCTGTTTACGCTGGCGTCATCCATTGTTATTAAAGTGCCAACCAGAGATCGATTGGTTCACAGAACAAAGGGCTCTATTCGATCTACGGTTGGCACACTCGCTTTAGAGTGGCAATGTTGATAAACAGTGATTAGCGCTATTGGACTGCCCGGGCGCGCGGGAGGTGTATGTATGGGTGGATGGATATACCCAGGTATTTCACTTAACCCTTCACTTAAAAAAGCGCTTTCAAAAGATCAAATCCTTCTCTACTGCGATCCTTGCGGAAAATTTTGGCGATATTCTGCTTGCATCTGTCCGAATTTAGGATCGGGGGTTCCACGCTACCGCGATTTAGAAGCATTTAGAAAAAGATTGCTCAATTGGCAATTAAAACTCTATTAGCCGTCCAACAATGTTTACAAATTGATCAAAGCGTCTTTTTGCATTCGAGAAATGGAAATTAATTTCCAGAGAGAATATTTTTCGGCGGCGGGGACGACAGTTGAGACATGATCGATTATGTGGAAACCGGACTTCATGTGACGCGCTTCTTTTATGGTGACTGCATTCAACTTCCTATCATCGACGTTTTATTCACATATAGTTAAATTGCATTGGAAATGAAATGGTGATTCTAGGTTTACACTGTTTTTTTTGTCTATAATAAACTTTAAAGGATGAATTCATCGAGGTATACTAACGAGTTGTCACGATTAGGTGGTGATTTAGAACTCTTTGAAATCATTCCACTTTTAGTTGATCAGCGAATCAGAAGCTATATCTACTGTCCTGATAAACAGTGTCGGGTTACTGACCTGATATTTATAAACAATCTGGCAAATTTGGTTTGATATTGTATCACCCGGATATGTAATAACCAACAGGATTTGTAATAACAACCGGATTTGTAATAACAAGCAACCGGATTTGTAATAACAACAGGATATGTAATAAAAATCAACCAGATTTGTAATAAAATATCAACCGGTTTTGTAATAAAATTTCAACAGGATTTGTAATAGCATAGCTAACCGGATTTGTAATAACCAATCAACGCGATTTGTAATAATCAAAAAGGTTGGAAATGCGACGTTAAGTGAAACCCCGCGTATAAGAACCTGGATTTTTTAGTTTAGCCTAAACAGGTTCTTATATAAATGGTCATCAGGGTTTCCATAGCAACGGAACAGCGGGTCACTGTTTCTAAATAGCAAACCTTCCACATGAAATTCGATCTAAAATATTAAAATGACACATCAAGCGCCAATCCTTAGGTAATTGTCTATACGTATACAAAGTTTAGAGAAAATTTATTAAGCCGATTTTAAGATATTCAAGGCGACTTTTTTGCCTTTGAAATTCAAACCTTTTCGCTTGCTTTCTCATAATTATATAATTTAATGGAAAAAAGGCTAGCAAAATCTTTTACCTCAAAATTCACTCCAAGGTATACAACTACTTCTTTGCCAAATTTGATGCCAGGAAGCGCTTTTGATTTTCCATAATGAACATCGACGCAAACTTCAATTTTTGAGCAATTTCGCGAATATCATTTCGAACACAAAAGTTCCTGATGGCGAAGTTTTTTCTCGCGTTCTTAAAATTGATCATATTAACGAGATGCTGCTCGCGTAAGAAAAAAAATTACGTCGCGGATAGCGCCTGGTAAAATTCTAAAGTTCACCACCTTCTTCCTAGTTCCACTCCGACACTTTCATCTTTCCATCAAAACACCATTTTGACGCGTTATTACAAATCGTGTTGATTGGTTATTACAAATCCGGTTAGCTATGCTATTACAAATCCTGTTGAAATTTTATTACAAATCCGGTTAATATTTTATTACAAATCTGGTTGATTTTTATTACAAATCCTGTTGTTATTGCAAATCCGGTTGCTTGTTATTACAAATCCGGTTGTTATTACAAATCCTGTTGGTTATTACATATCCGGGTGATACAGATATTCAACTCACTCGAGTATTGCATTGGTGCCCATGGAATATCTAGCTACCAGAATACTCATGGGATAAGCACTAAGTCGAACAGAATAGTCACAGAAATTTTGCGCAAATCTTTTAGAGCGAGTCATGCTTTTTTTTAAAGGAAAACCGAAAGAGTCTCGAGTTATCTGAAAGTCACGAGTTATCTCAGAGTCACGAGTTATATTAGAGTTACAACACATCGTCACTACTTAAAGCCACGGACTAGAGCAGATTTCGTATGACTGTGAAAAATGTCGCGAAAGAAATGTGCGCGCCGCGACTGTGACCGGCGATTTCTTTCCTTATCTACAGCAGGCCAGGTTCATACGAAGTCTGCTCTATCTATATAAGAGTCATGACTTACCGATATAAGAGTCTCGAGTTATCTTAGAGTCTCGAGTTATCTTAGAGTCACGAGTGATATTAGAGTCACGAGATATATAAGAGTTACGACTTATATTAGAGTCACTAGTTGCCCTTAAAGAGTCACGACTTATATCAGAGTCACCAGTAACCTTATGAGTCACGACTTATGTTAGAGTCACTAGTTACCCTTAAAGAGTCACGAGTTATATTAGAGTCACAAGAAACCTTTTGAGTCACGAGTTGTTTTATGCATTGGAGTCACAAGTAACCTTTGAGTCGAATTATATTACGTATTAGAGTCACGAGTAGCCTTATAGTCGAGTTATATTAGAGTCACGAGTTCCTTATAGTCGAGTTATATAAGAGTCACGAGTTACCTTAGAGTCACGACGTATATAAGAGTCACGAGTTATTAGAGTCACGAGTTATGTTAGAGTCACGAGTTACCTTAGAGTCACGAGTTATATTAGAGTAACGAGCAACCTTAGAGTCACGCTACCTTAGAGTCACGAGTTATATTAGAGTTACGAGTTACCTTTGAGCCACGAGTTATGTTAGCGTTACGAGTTATCTAAAAGTCTCGTCGTTTATCTCAGTTAACTTTATCGCGTCAAACTCTAGGTTTGTAGAAGCACAGTTTGTTTGCACAGGCATATAACAATCAGGACAAAATGAAGGCGAATGCGTGTTATGGGGAACATACAGAGAAGTAATAAGATATTTCTTAGAAATCACAATAAGACGATTTATGAACATCCAGTGGTGTACCAGGGCACACGCTGCACGATTATGTGTGGTGAGGACTGGGTGCGACTCCCAGCTGGGTTATACATTGTTGTTGTGAAGGATATGTGCTGGCGCGCTGCTATATAAAAACATTAATCGGGTGTATACATATAGCGAGCTGTAGCGTAGTATTTAATATAGACGACAAGGAGATATATGTCGGCGTGTTAACACTATTTCGACGCGGATTTAAAGGGACTATGTCACATTTTAAGGGGTTAGTTATGGTGGCTTAAATATAGTCGAAGTCATAAACAAATAAGCAAAATAATCATCTAGGTTTGTTAAATGACCTTTCAACGATAAGCACAAAAACTGCCTGCCTTACCTAATCCTATCCCTTTTCATTATCAAGTAATGTAAACAAAATAGAAAAATACAAATAAAGATTGTTGTCGTTGTTGTCATTGAAGTGTTTCATACACATGTATTATCGAGCGGAAGAAATTGTGGTTTAAAAAAATCCAATACCCGAATGTTGATCGGATCGAATACTGGTGTTGATCGGCTAAGTTGACAAAGTAAGAGAAACGCATAAGCCATTTTGCCAGCAACGCCTGGCACTCCTGGCTCAATTTTAGTCGAGTTCCCCTAAGATTTCAAACGACTGTAGTTCGGTCAATACTGATTCGATCAAGCCTATGTATCGGTATTTTGTCAAACGTTTCATGCTCTTTGTTAAGATATAACTTTTGTTTTGATACTTATAATCGAAAGACTTGATTTTTTGGTCCGAAACGCCGAAAAATGTTGAATTGAAAAAAACGCGCAAAATGGAAAAAAAACTTCATATCAAACTGTTGTGGAAGTAACGCATTATTTCTTGTGTGAATCTGAAATAAATTAGTTAAGATTTGATAAAGTTATAGCTGTATGAATATTTTCACAAGAGACAATGAGTGAGAGGTTTAGCAGACCTGAGGAGATGAGGTCTGCTAAACCTCTCACTCATTGCCTCTTGTGAAAATATTCAGAGCCATAACTTTATCAAATCTTAACTAAATCATATCAGATTTACACAAGAAATAATGGTTTACCTGCACGACAGTTTGACATAAACCTTTTTTTATTTTACGCGTTTTCTCAAATTCAGCATTTTCTGGCTTTTGGGCCGAAAAATCAACTCTTTCAATTTTATAAGTATCAAAACAGATCTTACATTATTAAAAAGAGCACCAAAAGTTTGAAACAATATCTAAATATAGGCTTGATCAGACGATTATTGCCCGAATTACAGTGGCTTGTTTTTTTAGGGAACTCGACTAAAATTCAGCCAGAAGTGTCAGGCATTCCTGGCGAAATAAAATGTTCGTTCAATTTATTTTTCCACCAAATTCATGATAAATTGAAACAGGGTTTACAAAAGCTCCAATAACCGAATACTCTTTTGTTCCACGCTTGGGACGTCGAAATGATTGAATTCTGGTGTGTTGATCCGATTTCAATAGTGACCGAAATACAAGTTGGCAAAGTTATAGAGAAACGCATATTCAAGCCATTTTCCCAGGAACGCCTGACACTCCTGGCTCAATTTTAGTCGTGTTCCCCGAAGGTTTCAAACCACTGTAATTCGGTCAATAAAGATCTGACCAAGCCTATGTTTGGGTATTTTGTCAAACTTTTCATGCTCTTTGTTAAGATATAAGCTTTGTTTCGATACTTATAAATCCAAAAGCTTGATTTTTTGGTCCAAAACGCCGAAAAATGTTGAATTGAAAAAAAACGCGCAAAATGAAAAATAAATCATATCAAACTGTTGTGGAAGTAACGCATTATTTGTTGCGTAAATCTGAGATAAATTAGTTATGATTTGATAAACTTATAGCTATGTGAATATTTTCACAAGAGACAATGAGTGAGAGGTTTAGCAGACCTGGTGAGATGAGGTCTGCTAAACCTCTCACTCATTGTCTCTTGTGAAAATATTCACACAGCTACAAGTTTATGAAATCTTAACTATATCATATCAGATTTACACAAGATATAATGGTTTACCTGCACGACAGTTTGACATAAACCTTTTTTTATTTTACGCGTTTTCTAAAATTCAGCATTTTCTGGCTTTTGGGCCGAAAAATCAACTCTTTCAATTTTATAAGTATCAAAACAAATCTTACATTATTAAAAAGAGCATCAAAACTTTGAAACAATATCTAAATATGGGCTTGATCAGATGATTATTGACCGAATTACAATGGTTTGATTTTTTAGGGAACTCGACTAAAATTCAGCCAGAAGTGTCAGGCATTCCTGGCGAAACTAATATGTTTGTTCAATTTATTTTTCCACCAAGTTCATGATAAATTGAAACAGGGTTTACAAAAGTTCCAATAACCGAATATTCCTTTGTACCACGTTTGAGACGTCGAAATGATTGAATTCTGGTGTGTTGATCGGATTTCAATAGTGACCGAAATACAAGTTGGCAAAGTTATAGAGAAACGCATATTCAAGCCATTTTCCCAGGAACGCCTGACACTCCTGGCTCAATTTTAGTCGTGTTCCCCGAAGGTTTCAAACCACTGTAATTCGGTCAATAATGATCTGACTAAGCCTATGTTTGGGTATTTTGTCAAACTTTTCATGCTCTTTGTTAAGATATAAGCTTTGTTTTGATACTTATAAAATCCAAAAGCTTGATTTTTTGGTCCAAAACGCCGAAAAATGTTGAATTGAAAAAAACGCGCAAAATGAAAAATTAATCATATCAAACTGTTGTGGAAGTAACGCATTATTTGTTGTGTAAATCTGAGATAAATTAGTTAAGATTTGATAAAGTTATAGCTATGTGAATATTTTCACAAGAGACAATGAGTGGGAGGTTTAGCAGACCTGGTGAGATGAGGTCTGCTAAACCTCTCACTCATTGTCTCTTGTGAAAATATTCACACAGCTATAACTTTATGAAATCTTAACTATATCATATCAGATTTACACAAGATATAATGGTTTACCTGCACGACAGCTTGACATAAACCTTTTTTTATTTTACGCGTTTTCTAAAATTCAGCATTTTCTGGCTTTTGGGCCGAAAAATCAACTCTTTCAATTTTATAAGTATCAAAACAGATCTTACATTATTAAAAAGAGCATCAAAAGTTTGAAACAATATCTAAATATAGGCTTGATCAGATGATTATTGACCGAATTACAGTGGTTTGATTTTTTAGGGAACTCGACTAAAATTCAGCCAGAAGTGTCAGGCATTCCTGGCGAAACTAATATGTTTGTTCAATTTATTTTTCCACCAAATTCATGATAAATTGAAACAGGGTTTACAAAAGCTCCAATAACCGAATACTCTTTTGTTCCACGCTTGAGACGTCGAAATGATTGAATTCTGGTGTGTTGATCGGATTTCAATAGTGACCGAAATACAAGTTGGCAAAGTTATAGAGAAACGCATATTCAAGCCATTTTCCCAGGAACGCCTGACACTCCTGGCTCAATTTTAGTCGTGTTCCCCGAAGGTTTCAAACCACTGTAATTCGGTCAATAATGATCTGACCAAGCCTGTGTTTGGGTATTTTGTCAAACTTTTCATGCTCTTTGTTAAGATATAAGCTTTGTTTTGATACTTATAAAATCCAAAAGCTTGATTTTTTGGTCCAAAACGCCGAAAAATGTTAAATTGAAAAAAACGCGCAAAATGAAAAATAGTTCATATCAAACTGTTGTGGAAGTAGCGCATTATTTGTTGTGTAAATCTGAGATAAATTAGTTAAGATTTGATAAATTTATAGCTGTGTGAATATTTTCACAAGAGACAATGAGTGAGAGGTTTAGCAGACCTGGTGAGATGGGGTCGTCTAAACCTCTCACTTATTGTCTCTTGTGAAAATATTCACACAGCTATAACTTGATCAAATCTTTACTAAATCATATCAGATTTACACAAGAAATAATGCTTTACCTCCACGACAGTTTGACATATACCTTTTATATTTTACGAGTTTTCTAAAATTCAGCTTTTTCCGGCCTTTTGGGCCAAAAAATCAAGTTTCTCAATTTTATAAGTATCAAAAATATCTTACATTATTAGAAAGAGCACCAAAAGTTTGGGGCATGAATATCTAAATATAGGATTGATCAGATGGTTATTGACCGAATTACGGTAGTTTGAATTTTTAGGGAACTCCCGGCCCTGTAATTCAGCCCCAGGTTCTTTTGACTGCGAGAGGGGCGAGTATAGAGCTTCAAAATGTATTATTTATTTACTTTGGCCTTATGAAACAAGTAACGTCATATGAAAAACAAACCGGTATCTCTCATTTTGATATCTTCTCTTTTTCTTCTTCCCTTTCTCCATTTAGGTTTTGCTGTATCTTACTCCTGCAACCACAGAATCACCCAGCTGGGAGTTGCACCCAGTCCTCGCTGCACTGGCAGTACTGCGCATGCTCTGGTACACCACTGGATGTTTATTTTACTGCGGTATTGTCTTTCTACGCAATTTGACCTCCTAAAACATTTATGTCTCTGCGCATTTTACCATTTTATCTCTGCGCTATTTTACTTTTTACCAGCTATACATACAGACCGTGTAAAAATTATTGAAGAGAAGGTAGCAAATGAGAAATAACTGCTGCCGAATACAATTTTCAAAGGAAAAACAAAATCACCAAATGTTATTCCGCTTTGCCTGGCAGAATAACTGCATCTCATGTTCTGTCTCCTCCTACTACATGATTGGTTCAGATGGCTTGATTGACGCGAAAGAATAAACAAAGCCATTTCGGTGTTTTCAAAAGCGCAGCGTATGAAAACGACAAAAAGTCCAGTCTCGAATTCTCTTATGTTCAATAGCTGAAAGAGAATCAAAATTAACGGCGCATTGAAACAGTGGGAGCCATAATTTGATACCGAAAAAATACATAAACTGTAGGGAATAGACCGCTTTACCTTGGGCGTAATGTTGTCCACTTTCAGATCACATGGCATTCCCATGGGTATTCTTTCTTTGTTTTTCTGCTACGCACCGAAGGATATATGAATATGGAAGCAACCCAAACAAAGAAAGATTATTCAAATGAATGCCACGTGATCTGAAATGGGACAACATTACGCCCATGGTAAAGAGGTCTATTAGCGCAAGCGCGTATGAAATAAATACATATTAATTTTCTTATTCAAGATTCTTTATTGCGCGATAACTCAGATAAAAAAATTCTGAGTCTCTAATGGGTTTTGATCCCACGACCTTCTGCACTCTAGCCAGACGCTCTACCACTGAGATATCAGAAACCCTACGTTCTCACAAGGCCGTTGACACGAAAGTGACCATTCGGGAAACCCATGAATTCTAGCTAGCGAGTACAAAAGGTCGTGGGATCAAAACCCATCTAGAGACTCAGAACTCTTTTTCTGAGTTATCGCGCGATATAGAATCTTGAATAAGAAATTTAATATTTACGAAAAAATGCCGACGAGGACTTCAAATTTCGGGCTCAAATTGAGGTTCCTACTGTATTTATGCACCGTTAATGCCTATACAGTATTAATTAGTGGCAGAGTAGATCTCGAGAAAAAAAAAACGTAGTCTTGGTCGCAAGTTTGTTTTCTTTTTCTCCATATCAAGATAGTTCCCATTGAAATGAGTCGTTTTCTAAGATTTCCTTATATGGAAGTTTCTACTTACCATATTTGGAGTTCCAGAAGTTTTCCTAGCTTATTTCTTACCCTAAATTGTCAAAAGGTTCGTCAAAACTTGCAGGTTTTGGAGAGAAACGTTGTTCGTGTAGGCCACCATCTTTATTTTGGTCCCCAGGAGCCCGGAAATACCTACACAGGTAGCCCGCGTCACGCACGGGTTGGCATGGACAAAAGCGACATATTTATCTTGATATGGCCAAAGAGCCTGGGGCGAAATGCAAGATCCACAGGCAGCCCACTGCAGATACGTGAACTTGTTAATTAACAATTAGACCTCAAGGCCAAATGTGCTATGATGAATAGAATGGTCTATTGATATCATAGCACACGAGGACGAGACGTCTATATTGTTTTAGTATAAACCAACTAGTTGGTCAATGAATACCATTATTTTATGTTTAAAAAATAAAGTTTTCTTGCAAAGAAACGGTCTATCACTAATAGACCATTAATAGCTCAGCCAATCAGAATGCAGGATTTGTAATAGACCATTAGTTGGTTTATACTAATCGTTGATAGGTCATGGGTTCTATAACACAAGTCGACACAAACTCTTTATTCTACTCAAGCTCTTATGAAACACCTGGGGTGGTTTCCTTTTCTCCAATAGCAACAACCCAGGCTTTAGTTAATGTTAGGCATTGGCTTTTATGGATAGTAATTGACCAGGCATTGCCTTCATGAACAGCATTTGCTAAATGAGCTGTTACTGTTATAGGCATTTGATATATAATTGTTTGTAGCTTGGTTTGTCCATTTGTCCATTTGTTTGACACATGTGAGTAGCTTGGTGATGATTTAGTATCTCACTCCACAGCGGGAGTCTTTTGATCTCTTGTGATCAGTTTCCCTGTGAAATCGGGAGCTAAAAATGTGTAGAAGTTTGTAGGACTCGGCGGCTTTCCACGCACTCATAAAAAAACTTTGTCGGAAACACTGGCCTAAAACTCTGGCAAAATTGCTCAGTGATCTTTCGACAAGTAATAAAGTCATTTGAATTACAGTAAAGCAAGTGGTTTACCTCTAGAAACGGAATGAGACCCTTCGCTCACAGCATGCGACACAATGTCGGAACGATCGAGCAAGCATGCTACCAAAGATGGACCACAGGATACCCAAGAAGGGCTGCACCGAAACGAGTCTCAGTTGCCACCGGACACGAAATCATGAGCTGGATTATTACACCTGGGGTTGGGCCTGGGGTTGGCCTGGGGTTGCTTTTTGCGTGCTTTTTTTTTTTGCTGGGTGCGGGGTTGCTTTTTAATATTAGGTGGCTGGTCGGCTGGTGGCTCCCAGCAATCAATAGATCTCGTTTGTCATTGGCTGACGTGACGTCGGCGAGTCACAGGAGCTAAAAAAAAAACAATCTGTATATGGGTAAATGAAAGTGTGGAGTCATGAAACTGGCACGCGTTTCCTGAAATTTAGATTTAATACAATGGCATATCATAAGAATCAAGAGAGCAGCCACAAAACACAGTGATGAGTGTTTGTGTTTATTTCCTCGTCGCTCTGTCGATTGTCTGTTGGATTTCCTCCCGTGACGTCATCTCCTTTTGTTGCAACATGTCCTTGTCACCAGCGGTAACACCCCATCCTGTCACGGGCTCAGATAAGGCTGCACTATAGGGACGACCGCTGGCCGGCTGCAGATTCTCCCAGTAAGACCGCTGAGCTCTGTATGAGAGTAATAAAGCAGATCATAGAATAAATTAAAAGTTGACAAAAGTGGCATTGTTCCTGAAGTACGTTGCGGGTTGCCTGTGTTTTTCAAACCAGGCCCTTTGGCCGAGGTAAATACAAAATGACGACCAAAAGCCAAAAGAACGGTGTTTCTCAAATATCTGAAAGTTCTGTTGAATTTTCGTTCTTTTGGCCAAGAAATTAGGAAAAATACTCAGACTTTTCAAATAAGGCAGAGAGGGTTTGGCGAACTACTTTTCGGGTCATCTCCAGTGAGGACACCTTTGTGTTTAGTTACTATTTAATCATGATTGGTTCAACCTTCGTTCTACCAAACAAAAAAAGCTTTGTGATGCAGCTGGTGAGTTATTACACTGGAGATGAGCCTACTTTTCTTGATAGAGTCTACTCCGACACTGGGGAGATTTCTATTATCAATCTACTCTCATTCTAATACTATTAAAGATTTATGTAAAAAAAAAACCTTTGAAAAAAGGGCCAACAGATTTAGAATTTGTGTCAACTTTTTGATGCTTTACGGTCCTTTTCTCTGTGTCCCTTACCTTGCTCGCACCCACGGCATGGTGTGCTGACTCAAGGCCTCCCCCCACAGTCCGTGTTTGTCGCTGGCTGGCGGGAGCTTTCCTCTCTCTTTTGATAGCTGAAAAGTGATCAATACATGAATCCGGTGCGACTGCTATCGTTTTTTTAGGGCGGGGGTGCTCGGCGGGAACTCGATTTTACTCCTAATAGGTAAAAGGACGTGGTATATTTGATTTTCACCTCTAAAGGGTACCAACAAATATGATATTGATAAAACCATTATTATAGTATTTGATTTGCTAAAACGGACCCCTAAGACATGGATGTCAACCTGAATACTTCAAAAATCTAGAGATTGCCTTGAAATGGTGAAATGCCCTGAAATTCTCCCGGGAGAAATACAGTATTTATGGTAGTCGTCTTCATTTTTTCCCGGAACACGAAGCGAAAAATATTGAGACTCCCGGCAAAACCGGGAGAGTTGACGTCCATGCCTAAGAGGTACCTATCTGAAAAAAAAGTGACCGTTTTCGAATTCTACTCCCCAAAAGGTACCAGAGGCCTAATTTTAAACCCTAAAAGGTACGACGAGCAGTCCTGCCCCCAAAAATAAGGGGATTCCCCCACCCCCGGGGTTGAACTCAAGTTGATTTCACCGAGAATGACATTTTGCGAAGCGAGTGAAGATAAAAGTATGTTTACATGAGCCATCTTACCTCCTCGGCAATAGCTCTGATATGATAAGGCTCAAACCCACAACAACCTCCAATGTACCGAATACCCATGTCGTACGCCTGACGAGCGAACTTATGAACATCAAACCGAGTCAGTGTGCGCGGCTCAAGAGCTGGGGAGAAATGGTTTGAAATCATGTCAAGACAATAAATTAGCCAACATCCAAAGCAGCATCTCAATCAAAGACGGAAATTTCTTGAAGGGTTTCTTTTTACAAATATTAGTTTTTTGGTATCTTTTAGGGGTGAAACTGAAAATTAGCTCGACTATCAGACAGACAGACAGACAGACAGTGTTTATTTAGAGAGCCGTATACGATGAGTACATAGGCGTAGCCTCTAGATAATTATATAAAAGGAAATTAAATTGGCCAGGTTTGCCTTAAGGCGAAGCAATCATAGATATATTTGGCTATTATGCTTTTGCTGTTTTTAGGTGAAATTAAAAGTTATATATTTTCTTATTTAGTTTTTGGAAAAAGGAGGTTTCGTTCATTAGAATAAAGAGAACAGTTGACTAGAAAGTGTTCTTCGTTTTCCATAATTTGACAATAGGGGCATTTTCTTTGTTCAGGGCTCACATAGTTTTTACTGTAACGCCCTCTTTCTATTTGTAAAATGTGGTCACTTAATCGTAATTTTGTAAGAGCTCTACCATGCTCTGTGTTTACAACATCTCATGATCTCATTGCTTCAAGGCACTTTATCACCCAAGCCCAAAAAATGGGAGTCTCCCCCCTCTCCCCCCCCCCCCCCCCGAGTCAAAAGGCTTGCTGCTTAGGAACTTACATCAGAATACACAATTTCAGAAATTTTAGTATAATTTGATTAAATATTGACGGAATTACAATAGGACTTCACAAATACATAGCTTTGTATTGGGTGTTCACTATACTAGAAGCCTTTCTGGCCTCGTCTTGGTGTATTTTGAGAACATCAGGGACCGTTCCTTTTTTTATCAGGGAGAGGGGGCTGGTGGAAATGAAGGGGGACCACCCAAAAACATACGCCCCTAAAGAGCGGTCTCCCCCCAAAAAATACAGGCACATAACAGGGAGGGAACGAAAAGTTTTTTTTTTTTGTAGCATGCTGTAGGATAGATAGATAGATAGATGCCTTTATTTTAAAACGGTATCTCTTTCAATATTACAAACAGATAATATTGTTATCAACAGAGGCCGTTTATACACTATGATAAAATAGTAAAATATACATTATGTACAAAAGTATAATTATTTACAATCTAAAATAGTTAAAATTAAATATGCGATAAATATGGATAAATAGGTAAAATTCTAAGTGTTACAATATTTTTTAAAAACTATGCAGCCATGGTAAAAAAATGCTTTTTTCGTACATTCTAATTTTACCGCTGGAGGTCTTAGGTTTTTGCTCTGTCTAGTCTGACGCACGCTGACATCTCTATTAAAAGTAAAATAATTCTGTAAAATTTGTGGACATTTACTGCCTAAGCAACGCTTAACTAGCTTTAATATATGTTCTTCACGTCTGCTTTCTAGTGTTGGATATCGTAGGTGTTCAAGAGCATTATCACTACTATCAGACTTCATTATGATACGTGAAGCCCGTCTTTGAACCTTTTCAATGCTATTACTATTTGTGAGTCCGCAGCCGTTCCAAGAAAATACACAGTACAACTACAACTCGGTGTCTATTCTAAATGCTTGGTATTACAGTATGTCACTTTTTATGTACACTCGATCACTTTCATATCAACTAAGAGGGTGGGTCATCAGAAAAATACATTGGATTTGGTGATTTGGTGGGGGGGGGGGGACCTAAAAAATACGGACATGACAGACAGACAGACTCCTTTATTTCAGGAACCGTATACAGCGATACCAAGAGTGGATTAACAAGAGTTAGAATCTTTCGGTATTTGTCCACATCACAGTCAGAAAAGTGTCTATTTTTTGATTTGAATTTCGCGCGCGAAAGTATTCGAATGCTCAGGTTCGAATGCTCGTATACCCAATACACAACAAATAGAGAATATCCTACCTTATCTTTGCGACTTTAAAGGTTTTTCGATTGATCTGCGAATTAATTTTAGGCTGGATCTCACAACTGTTTGCGTGGCGAGAAAGTGGGAACCCTGTGGATGACGAATTTTCGCGGGCATCCTAGTTCTAAAAATAGACACTTTTCTGACTGTGATTC
The DNA here is from genome assembly GCA_033964015.1 of Scolanthus callimorphus. NCBI lineage: Eukaryota > Metazoa > Cnidaria > Anthozoa > Actiniaria > Edwardsiidae > Scolanthus > Scolanthus callimorphus. Next base: position 29,772,861 of record CM066921.1, read on the forward strand.
GGGTGTACATAGTAAATATGGAAACTCTTGGTAATCCACTCTTGGCGATACATGTTATATAGGTTATAACCCTGATAATAATGTTCAGTTTGTGCAGGCTTTTCGTGCTTCGTAACTATCATATATAAATTTGTTTATGTACATGAAAGGGGGGCCACCCGCGTTCGGTATACGAAAGCAGCGACTTACCGTACGGAAACTCCGGAAGTGTTAAAAACCCTCCAGGTGTTTCCTCAGGAGTGCTGTAACCGATCGGTTGAACCATCAGGTGTCGGGACAGTCCCGCCTTATTCAGCGCTTCCTTGACAGACTTCATTGCTTCAAGGCACTTTGACGGATCCCACGCACAGTTGACACCGATAATATCAGCCCCTGTGAAATTTAGAATGTTAGTAATTACTCAATGTTTCGGCGCGCTGGTCGAGAGATTGGTTTTCTCTTGCTTTGAAATGACGGATAGCGCGCGCACGTTTTGTTATCATATCAAGAAAATTTCGCCAAAAGCTGTCGTTTTGCCGACGTTGCAAAACTTCCTTATTAGGGAATCCCCCTTCCTTATTTGGAAGATCTGTAAGTACTTTTCCTCACATCTTAGCGAAAAAAGCAGGAAAATTGACCAAAACTTGCAGATACTCGAGAAACATCCTTCTCTTGGTCGCCATTTTGTTTTTGCCCCCCGCCGAGGGGCCTGAGTCACGTTTTGAACACCACAGGCAACCCGCGCGGATTTGCCATAAAAAACGACAGCATTTTCTTGATATGTGATACGAAAAAATCCAACAAAAACAAGTTATGTTTTCGTCTAAAAACCTTATGAATCACTTATGAGCAATTATTTACACTAAGACAATTAGTCACCTCAAGCTCCGTGATTATCGGCGAATAGTCACTTCGGACTTCATCTCGGTGTCTATTTGGCCATCACGTCGCCTTCGGCGACTAATTGTTAACTATTCAGAAGAATGTGTGCGATACTTACCCGCCTTAGCCACTCTGACAGCACATTCACCTATCGGTATGCCTATCAAGTCTTCTTTATAGATCCTAAAACACGTCGCCACAGGAATCCCAGAAGCCTTGGATGCTTCGGTGGCCCATACTGCTGATTCTACGTGCGCGAACGTCTAGAGAAATAAAAATAATGGCAACAACAACAACAAATACATAGAAGATATTACCAGGGGCTTATAAATAGGGGCGTCCCTCTCTAGTATTGCTCTATTGATAAGGCATTTTGACAGACCTAGTTATTTTTAGAATTGTTTTACTGCTATAAAATTGTAAAGCTTTTGTTTTACTACCCAATCAAATCCGTTGTATCAGACGCCTGTCATTTGCAAGATATGCACATGCAAGCACTGATTTTTTGTTGTTCTCTGCTATTGTTATTCTACATAAACGGGACCGCAGCGGCATAGAAACAAGAGCAAATACCAATCTAAAAATAACTAGGTCTGTCAAAACGCCTTATCAAGAATATATAACAGAGGGACGCCCCTACTTATGAGCCCCTGATATTACACGATGGCGCGAAGATATGAGTTTTATTTTCGAGTGGCAAGAACAATATTTTAAAAGCGCGCACGGTATTCTGGTAGTTGTGGGACACAGCTTGGGCATTTCTGAATAAAGAAGAGCGCGCGCGATTATAGCTGGAATCGTCGATTGTCATGATAACATCATAGCAACAATCATCAACGCGTCATCAAAAATTGGATATCCAACGCTCTTGTGCTAAAGGAGGTTACACGATCTAAATTTGTATAGATTTAATTGATATTTGATTCCTTCATTTTCTCGGCAGAAATTATTCGTTTTGAGAAGCTATATGAAACACTCGACAGAGCTTTGCATCAGGATTTCAAACACCTCGAAGTCCGTTTAAAAAGCTCGGCTTTACCTCGTTGTTTCAATTCACTTCTAAGTTTTGGGATCCTGACGACACGCTGTCTCGTGTTTGATATATTACTTCTCAGTGTTTGTAAATCCTGATGGAACACTTTGTCTCGTGTTTGATATACTACTTCTCAGTGTTTGGAAATCCTGATGAAACACTTTGTCTCGTGTTTGATATACTACTTCTCCGTGTTTGGAAATCCTGATGAAACACTTTGTCTCGTGTTTGATATACTACTTCTCAGTGTTTGGAAATCCTGATGAAAAACTTTGTCTCGTGTTTGATATACTACTTCTCAGTGTTTGTAAATCCTGATGAAACACTTTGTCTCGTGTTTGATATACTACTTCTCAGTGTTTGGAAATCCTAATGAAACACTTTGTCTCGTGTTTGATATATTACTTCTCAGTGTTTGTAAATCCTGATGAAACACTTTGTCTCGTATTTGATATACTACTTCTCCGTGTTTGTAAATCCTGATGGAACACTTTGTCTCGTGTTTGATATACTACTTCTCAGTGTTTGGAAATCCTGATGAAACACTTTGTCTCGTGTTTGATATATTACTTCTCAGTGTTTGTAAATCCTGATGAAACACTTTGTCTCGTGTTTGATATACTACTTCTCAGTGTTTGGAAATCCTGATGAAACACTTTGTCTCGTGTTTGATATACTACTTCTCAGTGTTTGGAAATCCTGATGAAACACTTTGTCTCGTGTTTGATATACTACTTCTCAGTGTTTGGAAATCCTAATGAAACACTTTGTCTCGTGTTTGATATAGTACTTCTCAGTGTTTGTAAATCCTGATGAAACACTTTGTCTCGTGTTTGATATACTACTTCTCAGTGTTTGTAAATCCTGATGAAACACTTTGTCTCGTGTTTGATATACTACTTCTCAGTGTTTGTAAATCCTGATGAAACACTTTGTCTCGTGTTTGATATACTACTTCTCAGTGTTTGTAAATCCTGATGAAACACTTTGTCTCGTGTTTGATATATTACTTCTCAGTGTTTGTAAATCCTGATGAAACACTTTGTCTCGTGTTTGATATACTACTTCTCAGTGTTTGTAAATCCTGATGAAACACTTTGTCTCGTGTTTGATATACTACTTCTCAGTGTTTGTAAATCCTGATGAAACACTTTGTCTCGTGTTTGATATACTACTTCTCAGTGTTTGTAAATCCTGATGAAACACTTTGTCTCGTGTTTGATATATTACTTCTCAGTGTTTGTAAATCCTGATGAAACACTTTGTCTCGTGTTTGATATACTACTTCTCAGTGTTTGGAAATCCTGATGAAACACTTTGTCTCGTGTTTGATATACTACTTCTCAGTGTTTGGAAATCCTGATGAAACACTTTGTCTCGTGTTTGATATACTACTTCTCAGTGTTTGGAAATCCTAATGAAACACTTTGTCTCGTGTTTGATATATTACTTCTCAGTGTTTGTAAATCCTGATGAAACACTTTGTCTCGTGTTTGATATACTACTTCTCAGTGTTTGTAAATCCTGATGAAACACTTTGTCTCGTGTTTGATATACTACTTCTCCGTGTTTGTAAATCCTGATGAAACACTTTGTCTCGTATTTGATATACTACTTCTCAGTGTTTGGAAATCCTGATGAAAAACTTTGTCTCGTGTTTGATATACTACTTCTCAGTGTTTGGAAATCCTGATGAAAAACTTTGTCTCGTGTTTGATATACTACTTCTCAAAGTGTTTGGAAATCCTGATGAAAAACTTTGTCTCGTATTTGATATACTACTTCTCAGTGTTTGGAAATCCTGATGAAAAACTTTGTCTCGTGTTTGATATACTACTTCTCAAAGTGTTTGGAAATCCTGATGAAAAACTTTGTCTCGTGTTTGATATACTACTTCTCAAAGTGTTTGGAAATCCTGATGAAAAACTTTGTCTCGTGTTTGATAAACTACTTCTCAGTGCTTGTAAAAGCTGACGAAACACTTTGTCTCGTGTTTGATATACTACTTCTCAGTGTTTGGAAATCCTGACGAAACTCTTTGTCTCGTGTTTGATATACTACTTCTCCGTGTTTGTAAATCCTGATGAAACACTTTGTCTCGTGTTTGATATACTACTTCTCAGTGTTTGTAAATCCTGACGAAACACTTTGTCTCGTGTTTGATATACTACTTCTCAGTGTTTGTAAATCCTGACGAAACACTTTGTCTCGTGTTTGATATACTACTTCTCAGTGTTTGTAAATCCTGACGAAACACTTTGTCTCGTGTTTGATATACTACTTCTCAGTGTTTGTAAATCCTGATGAAACACTTTGTCTCGTGTGTGATATACTACTTCTCAGTGTTTGTAAATCCTGACGAAACACTTTGTCTCGTGTTTGATATACTACTTCTCGGTGTTTGTAAATCCTGATGAAACACTTTGTCTCGTGTTTGATATACTACTTCTCAGTGTTTGTAAATCCTGACGAAACACTTTGTCTCGTGTTTGATATACTACTTCTCGGTGTTTGTAAATCCTGACGAAACACTTTGTCTCGTGTTTGATATACTACTTCTCAGTGTTTGTAAATCCTGATGAAACACTTTGTCTCGTGTGTGATATACTACTTCTCAGTGTTTGGAAATCCTAATGAAACACTTTGTCTCGTGTCATCAATAAATAAGTCACTTACTGGAAATCAAAATTAGCAACGTAGCGACGTTGCGGCGATAACCTTGGCCTTCGTCAGGCTATGGTCACGTGACTCTGTTGAGTCACGTCACCATTATCAATCAATCAATCAATCGTTTATTTATAATACACCCATAGCAGTGATAACACTGAAATAAGGGGGCAGTCAGTACATGCAACAAGCAGCAATAATAAATACGTAAATATTGTCCAATGTTCATTGTTCATACTGGAATTTGACTGTGAAAAAGTTATTAAGTCTATTCGTGGCGCCAACCGACGGACGTCTAGATTGGCTGCCAGATCTTAAGTTGTAACCATGGTCACGAATGACTGGCTTTCTTACAATGTTGTTAATAATTCTGTTTTCCTTAGCCCTTTGAATAAAGCTCTTACAAGCACTATTCCGTCTAGCATCCAGGGTTTCGAGTTGTGCCTGGCACAGTGCTTCATTATATCACATATGCAAGGTTAGAGAAAATGATGCGAAGTGCTTTCCGCTGAACACTTTCAATAAGATCAATTAAGTATTCATTATTAGCCTGACGAAGGCCATGGGTTATGGCCGCAACGTCGCTACGTTGCTAATTTTGATTTCCAGTAAGTGACTTATTTATTGATGATATTCTATTCTAGTGGATGGATAATTGTTTCTTTCATCACTTTGTCTCGTGTTTGATATACTACTTCTCGGTGTTTGTAAATCCTGATAAAACACTTTGTCTCGTGTTTGATATACTACTTCTCGGTGTTTGGAAATCCTGATGAAACACTTTGTCTCGTGTTTGATATACTACTTCTCAGTGTTTGGAAATCCTGACGAAATACTTTGTCTCGTGTTTGATATGTTACCTCAGCAATGATAAAATCCACGCCGCTGTTAACCAGGACATCGATTTGGCTTTTGAGGATTTCTTGACAAGCAGTCTTCCCTTTACCGTTGTAGTAGGTTGGAAACTCACACACACCTCCTGCCACGAGGGCGCCATTTGGATCGGCGACCTCATGCGCGAGTCTGCACGCGGCCTCATTTAGTTGTTTTACCTGCAGAAGAAAAATATTCTCGAACCCGGCGATCTCCGTCTCGTCACTTCGCGGGACATTCTCGTACCCAGAGCTCCCCGGCTCGTCTGCTTGCGTGGGAGGCTCTGGAGACAACTCTCTTTTCCCAGTTAACAAGGGGGAGGGGAAATGCTTTATTGTCAGCCAGCAGATAAATATCAAACGTTGTATGGTAATGTTGGAATAATTCGTTTGTAGAACGATCAACGTTTTCCAGCAAACCGTGGGAACAGCACAAACCTTTCGGGGTCGGGACAAAACATGGCCTACCCTGTGGCCTATCCTGTGGCCTACCCTGTAGGTTAACTCAAAATATAATATACCTCCTGGCAGATAAACAAACGAATAAAGACAGACAGACAGATATTTTGGGGGCAGATATTTTGCAGAACAGATCTGTGTGTTGTGCGCCTGCCAATCCTACCCCATGTTTTATGGCTGTGTTTCCTCGATTCTCCAGCTTGTCTTCAGATGCGTAGAAATTGTAAGCCTGCATCACATCGGCACCAGCACGGAGGAACTCTTTGTGTAGTTGGAGGACTTAAAATGAAAAATGTGCTACAGTCAACGATTGAAGTAAAGAAGGAAGAAAGAGTAATAAACAAACAATCGGGGGTCTATGTTTCGGTTTCCCTTTTAGCAGGCACGTAGCAGGGGACGCGAGCCCCCTCCCCCCAATCACTGTGATAATATAGAGCGGTTTTCACATGACTGTCGTGATTTGCAATTGAGCAATCACTAGCCAATCAGAATCGAGAGAAATCACCACTTGCTCCTAAATGGCTTTTTTCTCAGCCAATTGCAAGCCGAACCAATTGCTAAGTAATTACGCAATTGTATTTACTACAGAATTTGATTGGCTGAGAAAAACGAGCAGCCAATGAGAATGCAAAGCAATCGCAATTACATAACAAGTGTTGACAGTCATGTGAAATCCGCTCTATGTTTTATTACCTTTACCTAATAAATTCCCTTGCTGTTCCCAAAACTATCAAGTGAACAAAACGTTCCCTTGAAATAAAAAGTCAAAATACTGCTTTGCTCCCTGAAAATAAACAGATCTGAAACCCATGAATTGGGTCTCTGGATAAATTACTTCGCCAGGGTGCAGACGGAACCCAAATACAAAGGTAGAATAGATTTATTAATGATAACAATAACAGCTCCTTGACTAACGAACTTGTCTGATGAAACCAAAATGACCGAGGCCACCACAGGGTGACTGGTTACTAATGTGACCGCTGACTAACATAACCATCGTGGCGCTTCTGTATTTCGCAAGTGTGAACCAGACCTTACCAGCATCCGGATGTTCCACCACACACTCGGGAGTGAAAACTCCGGCCTTGACGTATCCTCTCTTCTCCAGAGCAAACACAAACCCTCCATCGCCCACCACAACTTCTCCCGCCTCCAGACGCTCAAGGATTCCACGCTAGAAAGATTACATGTAAAAAGTAAATGCACTATTTTACTATTACAGGCATTTCAGGTTCAATATGATTTAGCTCATCGTAAAGTGATGAAATAGCAGCGCGAGCCGGCTATTCAAAATCATTGGAAAGAACCAAAATCAAAGGCACGCCGTAGGCCAACTCGTAACTTTTTTCCCTTGAAAACGTACGAAACATTATCGGTTATTTTGCAGTTTATTCAACAGGGCGGACATGAGCTTACTATAAACCATTTATTTAGCTCCGCTATACTAACTGGTCATGGGTTGCCTGTGCGACGACGGAACCGCGGAAACCGATTTGGGGTGGTTCAGTGGCACATTCCCCCACAGTCCTTTGCTCGGAGAGTTTAGCAAGCCATTCACGATGGAAAACATTTAAAGGGAGGCTGTCACGCAACTGCGCAGCTTTTCTGCGCATCTCAAAACAAAGAAGTATCGTCCCGTAACGATGGCCAGCGAAGGCTGAAAACCACGAAAACAATCCGTTTTAATCTCGCTATTTCTCGATCCATCCGACCAAATGTTTACGTTCATACATATTCTTCAATAGTTTTCTGATAGTTTTGCTCAGTGATTGTTCCTGGAGCATGCGCGTATCGTGACAGCCTCCCTTTAACCATTATCCTGCGAGATTGCGCAGAATATCGTCTGATACTTAGGCGACGAGGGACGCCGTAGTCCCGAGTTGGCTAAATCAGATGATATTCGCAAAAATCGAACAGGATAATGGTTTTATTTACTAAATAAACCCCTTCTGGCGGCTGTAATATCGGCGGATAATGTCGAAGGATGAAAAATGGTACGAAAAATGAACAGTTGGCCGAGAAGCGAAGCTTCGAGGGCAACTGTGAAATTTTGAGGATCATTTTTCATCCGCGGACATTATCCGCCGATATTACAGCAAGCCAAGAAGGGGTTTATTTATTTTATATCCCAGCGACTTCACTGAAAAACTCGAGAGGGAAAAACACATTGTGAACGTGAGAAAACCACTAAACTGCAGTATGGCGCGAAAGGACAAATTAAGCGGTGATATTTTTATTTGAGCTGTGATTGGTTGACACAAAAACTGTCAATCAAACCCTAACGTGGGGCTAGAAGAAATCAGAGCGAATTCACAAAACAAATTTCGCACAAGTTGTAAATTTGTAGCCCAGCAAGCCGACTTCCAAGTTCGATCAGCATCGTTTAATTTTTCAAACTCTGCATTTCACGCTGTAATTTATACTTCAGTTCACAGCAGAACAATTCATTAACAGTCCGACAAGGAATTAGACCTGAAAACCCGAAGTCTGGGCTAGATTTCTGTAGAAAAGCACCCGGGAAAGCACTAGAACTTGTGCGTTGTAAATTTGTTTTGTGAATTCGCTCCGATTTCTTGTAGCCCCACGTTGAGGCTTGATTGACAGTTTTTGTGTCAACCAATCACATCTCGAATAAAAATATCTTAGCCAATCAGCGCTTCAATTCTTTTCGCGCCATACTGCAGTTTAGTGGTTTTCTCACGTTCACAATGTTTTTTTTTCTCTCTCGAGTTTTTCAGTGAAGTCGATGGGATATAAAATAAACAAGAAAAGAGCCCGTCACTTCGTGACGCTAGAAGACTCAACCTGAATTCCCCCTTCCATAAACTGCTGATTTACATTACTCATGACCTCCCTTCAAGAAAGTCTCCCTGCCGCACGCCAAAATAAATGAGGTGAGCCCCAGAGCCTTTTTTGTAAGTTTTGCACTAGTCTCCCTGATTTTGGTGGAGAAAGCGTGTGTCGTGTGAGTCAGTACGGCTCTCAACTCAAATCTGTCTAAGTCCGAAGATACCCCCTTAAATAGAAAACGCAAGCCCATTACACAGAAAAACCATTTGATTTCGGAATTGTTTGTATGCTTATTATATCCCAGTAAGGGAAGAGAAGAAACAGGTAAAGTAAAATTGTTCTAAGAAATTATTAGTTTATCATAGACTGACATAGGTATTTTAGAGAATTTCATTAGCTTGCGTAAGTTTGTTCAAACTTGAATGAAAATTGTTCTCAGCTCAAATCTTTCGAATTAAAATTATCCCTGCACATAATAGTAAGTAATCTGTAATAGGACAATTTAGTTTTGAATGTCTATGGTGCTTTCGGCTGAGGGAAATGAGTTCTTTTTTAGTTTATGTTGGAGATTTCAACATGGCCGCGATGGCGGCTTTGTCCCTCGCTGAAAAAATCGCTTGAATTAGAACTTAGCCAAAGGTGAATCTTTTCCAACAAAAACACGCCCACTTGAGAGATTTCCTTCTTCTTTTCGGGTGTGTGTCCTTCGTTTTGCGATACAGCGTAAGGATTTACACTTTGAGAATATTATTCATGGCTTTGCTCTGTGTAAATTTGTCACTCATTTCGCCTTAGCGCGCGAACAGGAAAGCAAAGCACTGGTGTACGTTTGTTCGAGCTGAATGAAATTTTTTCTCAGGTATGAGTATACCTTTGAAGGGTGTCGCGGGAAAAAAAATCGTATCGCGTCACAATTTACACCACAAACGATATATATGTTTAGCTCTAAAGAACAAAGTACCGACTTTCATGAAAAAGTTCCAGCTTCTTCCAATTAAATTTCACAGCTCCAAATTTAAGCAAAATCTATTCTTTAGAAGGTGATCTAAAAAAGGGCGTGCGGAATTTTTGATTTTCCTTTCAAAACATATTTTATGGTAATTTTTGTGTTAGCATTGCCAAAAATATCGATTTTCAACCTGTTTTACGTGATATTTCCGCAAATATGTAAAATATCAATAATCCCGCACACCTTTTTTCAGATCGCCCTCTAAGGAATACATTTTGCGGAAATCTGGAGCTTTTAACATTAACTGGACGTGGCAGGAGCTTTTAAAAAGCAAAAGCAAAAGTTGGTACTTTTCCTTTGAAGCACAAAACGACGAAAACGATCCATCAAAGTAACGTTGCATATAAATATACCACTTAGTAAGAAAGGCCGTTCCACAAGCTTTAAAACGATATATAAATGGCCCTTGTAGTGTAAATAATGACGCGACAGTGATTTTTTTCGCGAAAATTTGACATCCCTCGCGCAAAGGTATACTCATACCATTAAAGCTTTCGAATAACAATTATCCCTGCACATTCCTGACAGTAATCTGTGACAGAACCATTTAGGTCTGAATGACTATGGGAATAATATAACAAGAAAATCTGATTGATATATCCAATAATATTACTGCCACTGGTAGGGACCTGTATTAATACGAGGCATGAAAACATTTAATTAAAAGCTTTTTCTAAAATTAAAAAAATAATGTTTTTTTCCGTATTCGTACAATTTTTGCGTCCCCATTTTTGATGGTCTAAATTTCTAGCAAATTACTGTTGTTTTTTAGCACACCAAGTGAAATAACTTGTCTCATATTCAGACTACACCTCAGCTACAAACTTAGACGATATTACATGGCCAGCAGAAATACAAATTTTATCTTTGAGTGAAAATTTATACATTTCAAACATCTCTCAGTGGTCATGTAATATTCTGTTTGTTATATAAACATTAATGAAAATACCAAATTGTAAGTTTATTTGAGTAAAGCCTAAAACTCGAGCATGGAGCAGAGGCAAGTTTGTTAAACAAGATGATGATGAAAGAAATATTTTGCCTTGGATATTGTTCTTCTGGTGATTTCTACTGGTCGATTAGCATACCATGCAAAGGAGCACATTGTCTGTTGCTGCGAGCACTTCACTTTCACTATTAGAAACTTCTATATGCTAATATCGTGTTAACATAGGAGTGAGCGAGTGAGTGACATCGAGTCACCATGATAACTCTTTGGCTGCTGCTACGCAACTAAAAGTTAAAAATGAGTAAAGCCATGTTTAACGCCCGGGGATTTTTTGACCGGGGATGATCGTCGGAAATTTTCAGTTTCACCCCTAAAAGATACCAAACATGGCGGGCCATAGCGTGGCTCAAAAAAATTATTACCCTAAAAGATGAGGTCTTATGTGCCAAGTAGGCGCGAAGGACACAGGTAACAGGGGAAAAATACCCATGAAGACATTTCCGTGTTTGTTTCTAATTCATCGTCTTCTCATCGAATAATCTCTCTTTCTTAGACGGTTTTTAGAAGCACCATCATGAGAAAAAGCAATTTGGACACAGTTTCGGCCCTAAAAGATACCAATCTGCCTAAAATTTATTGAAGATCAAGATCACCCCTAAAAGAGACCAAACCAACGTGATTTTAACCCCTAAAAGATACGACGATCATCCCCGGTCAAAAAATATGGAAGTCCCCCCCCGGGGTTTAACGGGGGATGAGACAATAGCTAGCGTTGTCCTCAGCTTTGAAGCGTCTGACTAGACGTGTTGACCCTTCGTGTCTGCTTTGTCGTGCTTGAAGGCGATATCGTGCTTGAGGTCTCCCTTGTCGAGACCTGAGCGTGACTGCGTGACTAGATACCAATAAAAATGTTAGCATTTGTATACCGCAAATTAACATTATGTACCATGCATGACGCGGTTTACAGTTGTCTGAGACAATAATAATCTCTATGCAGGGCTCTTAAACCTCAGAAAAGAAGAATTAGCAACCAGTTAAACAAGATACCTCTTAGTTTGATTTCAAGTGACGGAATATTTTTCTCAAAAAGTGACCATTTTAGATGGTATGATTCTAATATGAGGATGTGAATGGTCAGGTTTGTGCACTACACATCGAGACCTATAATAGCTTGGCTCATATGTGATCTACAAAATATAAATATAGTTGAAATATAAATATAGTTGAAATATAAATATAGTTGAAGGTTGGGGCAAACCAATGCAACAATTGATTCAACATTTGCAAATACTTATTCTATAAACGCTTTCAGAACCTGACGAAACTTAAGTGCACATTGAACTTGTTTGCCCCTAGTCTAAAGCAATCGAGTCTTTACAGTTTTTCATCGACGTCTTTTTGCTTTGTCTTAGAACTTCTCATCTAAAATGATCAAAGACTATACACTCTCACCTTTTTCATCCTAAATATGACGATATCTTAGTTAGTTTTGTAAGTTCTTTGAGCGCTGTCGAGGGAAGAATTGGTCTCCCGAGCAGTCCGTTCTTTTGTGCCGGTCACGCAGAAATGTGCTTGAAATTCCGGGGGGGGGGTGGGGGGGGGGGGTGATCATGCATCATGTACTGACTGATTTCCGAATGGGGCGTCACAAATTACGTACATACGGGTTACATGAGATAAAAACAATACATAGATAAAAATTATACATATACAGTCATAGAACCCGAGAGCACAGTACACCATCACTGAGCATCCTTTTTTAGCAAACGCTTGAAGAAGGCCAATTTTAGTAATTTTAGTTCAAAGAACAGGCACGATTCTCCTTAATTTTCATTTTAGTACAATAATGACATATCAAAAGTCGAATCAAGGACAGAAGCTACAAAATACAATGACGAGTGTTTGCATTTATGTTTTTGTCGCTCTGTCGATTGTCTGTTGGATTTCCTCCCGTGACGTCATCTCCTTGTGTTGCAACATGTCCTTGTCACCAGCGGTAACACCCCATCCGGTCACGGGCTCAGATAAGGCTGCACTATAGGGACGACCGCTGGCCGGCTGCAAGTTCTCCCAGTAAGATCGTTGAGCTCTGCATGCATAAGTTTTTTTATGAATCAATCATTTGTTTTAATCAGACCGGGCTGCCTGTGGTTATCAAATTTGGACACCAGGCCCTTTGGTCGAGGAAAAATAACGAAATGGAAAACAAGAGAACAGTGTTTAACTCCAAGTTCTGTTAAATTGTCCATCTGTTTTGGCAATGAGAAATGAGGAAAATTACTCACAGACCTTCCTAATAATGGAGTTTTGCAAATTCGGCAAGTCGACCACAAGTAGAAAAATAGAAAGAAGGAAATCCTCGTTTTTATTTGGGCGGCGTCACCCAAAAAGGCCCAAAGGACATGGATGTACCGTTTCACTTTCTGATGAAATTCTATCGACTTCTACAAATGTTTTCCCTTTTTTACCTTGTCCCAAATGAACTTGCCAGAAAAAAAAAAACGTTAGCCGAAAAGTGGAAAATTGATTGATTTTTTTAACAAGAAAATTTCTAATATGGAACTTTGGCCAATTATTTTGATCTTAAGTTCGTAGGAGCCCATCATGGTAGCTTTCATCTAACATATATAGTTGAGGTAGCGTATTTCCTGCAGACCTAGTTATTTTTAGATGCGAATTTGCATTTTAAATTTGTTATTAGTTCCCCAAGAGGTCCGCACAGTGCCGAAACACAAGATTGCGGCGAAGGCCAAAACGCCATTTCTTCGGCTATTTTGAGGTTGGGACTTAGGAGAGACAATTACGGTGGAAAACAAAGTCTTGTTGGTACCTTTTAGGGGTTAAAATCAACTAAGCGAAGCCATGTTTGGTACCTTTTAGGGGTAAAATGGAAAGTTCCCGACGAGCACCCCCGCCCCAAAAATAGAGGAGTCCCCCCACCTCCCCCCGGGGTTCGTCCCATTTTCCGTGACGCGGCCCATTTATCGCAACAACCCTTACCTTGCTCGCACCCAAGGCATGGTGTGCTGACTCAAGGCCTCCCCCCACAGTCCGTGTTTGTCGCTGGCTGGCGGGAACTTTCCTCTTTCTTTTGATAGCTGAAAAAATAATCAATCCATAAATGCGGTGCATCTCCTACTATTTTTTTAGTCAATTAAAAAAGTCATCGTTTTTGCATCATAAGCCTCACAAGATGAATAATGTTTTCTTGGAGTCACTCTTCAGACATAAAAGTATGAACATTTTTGAGAACTTCTACTTCATTGTCAGGAGTGTACGAACGGACTGGATTCCGTCAGGAGTCTTCGAGTCGGAGTTTTCTTCCATTCCCATACTAGAATATGGATTGGCCTATTTTTAGAAAATACGTTCTTTTTTTCACAAAATCCCCCAATCAGGAACATAGTTCAGAGGAAAGCTCCTATCATAGGCTCCTGTATTCAATTCAGTTTTACTTTTCACACTAATTAGCACTTATTGGATGAGGTTGAGAATGATAGTGAGATTTGTCAATGCCGAGGTTTGTGTTATCTGCCGAAGCGAAGCTGAGCAAATGCATGTAAAAATAGATGAGCCATCTTACCTCCTCGGCAATAGCTCTGATATGATAAGGCTCAAACCCACAACAGCCTCCAATGTACCGAATACCCATGTCGTACGCCTGACGAGCGAACTTATGAACATCAAACCGAGTCAGTGTGCGCGGCTCAAGAGCTGGGGAGAAAGGTTTTGAATTCATGTCATGACATCTATTGCAATTCCCTCGCAAACAAAATGGTAAAAAATAAAACAAGGGAGGTACCTAGTATAGCAGACATGACAAAAAAATGGTCGAGACCTTATATAGCTAAAGGCGTTTAATAAACTGCTGGCAAACATTTATCTTAATTAAAACTTCCCTGCGGTGAAAAAGGCATAAATTTCCCAGCCAGCAATGAATCAAAATGCCACAAAAAAGCAAAGAAGAACTAAAAAAAAAAAAAAATAATAACACGAACCAACGAATAACAAATTTCCAAATGAAATTCCAAAATTAGAATAATGTCGCTAGGACACGTGATTTGTTTTGCCGGCAAAAGTCAAACACAAAAAGGTCCAAGCACGCGGTCGGATTTTTGGCCATTTTACCCGCCAGACCGGAAAGGGAGCACGGAAGTAGTTTGTTAAGGAACAGGCCCATGTTTGTTCGCGTTTGGTGTAAGCCAACAGCGCCCAGGGGGGTACTCGGATTTAAAAATTTGGAGCTCCGTCGGACTTCCCCGTCATTTTTATATCCGAGTACCCCCCCTGGCCAACAGCGACTTACCGTACGGAAACTCGGGAAGTGCTATAAACCCTAAGGCTGTTTCCTCAGGAGTAAGGTAACCGATCGGTTGAACCATCAGATGTCGGGACAGTCCCGCCTTATTCAACCCTTCCTTGATGCACTGCATTGCTTCAAGGCACTTGAACGGATCCCTCGCACAATTGACACCGATGATATCAGCTCCTGGATTACAATAAAACATGGAATACCATAAGCTGATTACGAAAACGAGACAGCAATACCACAAAATAATGACGGCCAGTTGAAAAAAAAATGCGGAGCCTATTAGTCAATATTACTTGCGGTATTACCGTCGCCAGATCGTAAGTTTGTTTGTACTGCGATTCCTCAGGGTGTTTTAAATAGAAATCGTGAGAAATATTCCATTTTTTCGTTGATCATAATATCAATTCTCCTTACAAGTGCGCACGCCACTCACGCAATCACGATCTCGCATCGGGCACAATCCTATTGTTCTAAGCGACATCAAGCAAACCAAAACAAATCTCATGACTTGGCTATGCGCGAGTGAGCTCGTCGATCTGCTCTGGACACGATTAATATTTCAAAAGATTGACTTCGAGCTCTTTTATTTGATATAACAAAATGCTTGTCACCTAAACAAAAGATTGAATACCCTTGGCTTTTCTTTTTGTTTTGGATTCTTTTGTTAGACTCGCTTCGAAAGGAAATGCGACTCATTACTATTCGGATTCGAACCAAAAGCGGGAAAGATCAGCGCGCAAATTTGAAAAGAAGATGGCTCAGAATACAAAATCCCTTTCTGGGGGGACGAGATAAATTGTCAAGCACGACACAAACTACGTCCCTGGAATCTTTAAGTACTTATCTAAAATATCCCGCTTGTAAAATTTTGTTTGAGCATGCATGCTTTGAGCGAGACAAGCAGCTTTGAATAATTGTGCCTCACTAAAAACCCGCTAAAACCCCAAATTTCCTTCTACCGTGGGGGAACTAAATGTTTGCGCTATGGCTTAGGTAATAGATGTGCATTCTTTATTGGTCTTTCAACTTTAAATTCCCGAATGTACCATTTTTATAGTACTTCTAAATTTTATAAAATCGAGGCACTTTTTGAACCGAGGTCAGTAGTTTCGTTCCTTTTCTTTGTATATTTGGCAATGTAGCGCTCAGATTTGCTAAGTCCCGGATGGATGTCGCAGCATTGTGCATGCCCGATGCGCAGTCTTTTTCGGTGAAAAAATCTCCCTCTTCCGTTAAATATTAGTAAAAAAGTAGCAAAACGTTGGGTGATGTGGCCGGACGAACCGCGTGATAGTTGGTCGTGATGGAGGGATAGGTTGTTGGGTGATTAGGCCTGACAGGTGAATGGTTGGGTGTTATGGCCGAACCATCCCTCGGTGGTTTGTGGTCCGGACGGAATGATGGAGCTCGGATGATGGATGGACAGACGGATGGTCGGGTAATGGTAGGGTGAAGATCGGACGGGCGGATGGATGGATGGCTGAACGGAGGATCGATAGATAGATATGTAGATGGATGGGTTGTTGGAATAGTAAGATTGTAAGGAATGATCTCGATTGGTAGATGATTTTCGTCTATGTTTATTGAGTAAATAATCAGCGATAGTTACCCGCTTTAGCCACTCTGACAGCACATTCACCTATCGGTATGCCTGCCATGTCTTCTGTATGGAGCCTGAAACACATCGCCACAGGAAGCCCGGAAGCCTTTGCCACTTCGGTGGCCCATACTGCTGATTCTACGTGCCCGAAAATCTAAAAACATAGATACCATCATAAAATTAATACAATAACAATACAATAATAAATAATACAATAACAGTATTACATGTAACAATGCTAACGATAACGGCATGGCATGTATCATCAATGCAGTCATTTCTTTAGTATCCCTTTCTTGTTTGAGAATCTGTATTTAGAACTCGACAGGGTTATCAGGATTTCAAACACCTCGAAGTCGGTTTAAAAAACTTGACTTTGACTCTTTAGTGTTAGACGTCTTAGTGTTTGGAAATCCTGATGAAACAGTTCGTCTCGTGTTTGATATACTACTTCTCGGTGTTTGGAAATCCTGATGAAACACGCTGTCTCGTGTTTGATATACTACTTCTCAAAGTGTTTGGAAATCCTGATGAAACACTTTGTCTCATGTTTGATATACTACTTCTCGGTGTTTGGAAATCCTGATGAAACACTTTGTCTCGTGTTTGATATACTACTTCTCAGTGATTGGAAATCCTGACGAAACACTTTGTCTCGTGTTTGATATACTACTTCTCGGTGTTTGGAAATCCTGATGAAACACGCTGTCTCGTGTTTGATATATTACTTCTCGGTGTTTGTAAATCCTGATGAAACACTTTGTCTCGTGTTTGATATACTACTTCTCGGTGTTTGGAAATCCTGATGAAACACTTTGTCTCGTGTTTGATATATTACTTCTCGGTGTTTGGAAATCCTGATGAAACACTTTGTCTCATGTTTGATATACTACTTCTCAGTGTTTGGAAATCCTGATGAAACACTTTGTCTCGTGTTTGATATACTACTTCTCGGTGTTTGGAAATCCTGATGAAACACGCTGTCTCGTGTTTGATATACTACTTCTCAGTGTTTGGAAATCCTGATGAAACACTTTGTCTCGTGTTTGATATACTACTTCTCAGTGTTTGGAAATCCTGATGAAACACGCTGTCTCGTGTTTGATATACTACTTCTCAGTGATTGGAAATCCTGATGAAACACTTTGTCTCGTGTTTGATATATTACTTCTCGGTGTTTGGAAATCCTGATGAAACACTTTGTCTCATGTTTGATATACTACTTCTCAGTGATTGGAAATCCTGATGAAACACTTTGTCTCGTGTTTGATATACTACTTCTCGGTGTTTGGAAATCCTGACGAAACACTTTGTCTCGTGTTTGATATACTACTTCTCGGTGTTTGGAAATCCTGATGAAACACGCTGTCTCGTGTTTGATATACTACTTCTCAGTGTTTGGAAATCCTGATGAAACACTTTGTCTCATGTTTGATATACTACTTCTCAGTGTTTGGAAATCCTGATGAAACACGCTGTCTCGTGTTTGATATACTACTTCTCAGTGATTGGAAATCCTGATGAAACACTTTGTCTCGTGTTTGATATATTACTTCTCGGTGTTTGGAAATCCTGATGAAACACTTTGTCTCATGTTTGATATACTACTTCTCAGTGATTGGAAATCCTGATGAAACACTTTGTCTCGTGTTTGATATACTACTTCTCGGTGTTTGGAAATCCTGATGAAACACGCTGTCTCATGTTTGATATACTACTTCTCAGTGATTGGAAATCCTGATGAAACACTTTGTCTCGTGTTTGATATACTACTTCTCAGTGTTTGGAAATCCTGATGAAACACTTTGTCTCATGTTTGATATACTACTTCTCAGTGATTGGAAATCCTGATGAAACACTTTGTCTCGTGTTTGATATACTACTTCTTAGTGATTGGAAATCCTGATGAAACACTTTGTCCCGTGTTTGATATATTACTTCTCAGTGATTGGAAATCCTGATGAAACACTTTGTCTCGTGTTTGATATACTACTTCTCAGTGTTTGTAAATCCTGATGAAAAACTTTGCCTCGTGTTTGATATACTACTTCTCAGTGTTTGGAAATCCTGATGAAACACTTTGTCTCGTGTTTGATATACTACTTCTCAGTGTTTGGAAATCCTGATGAAACACTTTGTCTCGTGTTTGATATGCTACTTCTCAGTGTTTGGAAATCCTGATGAAACACGCTGTCTCGTGTTTGATATACTACTTCTCGGTGTTTGGAAATCCTGATGAAACACGCTGTCTCGTGTTTGATTATTATCGATGTTTGGAAATCCTGATGAAACACTTTGTCTCATGTTTGATATACTACTTCTCGGTGTTTGGAAATCCGCTGTCTCGTGTTTGATGTTTACCTCACCAATAATAAAATCCACGCCGCTGTTCACCAGGACATCGATTTGGCTTTTGAGGATTTCTTGACAAGCAGTCTTCCCTTTACCGCTGAGGTAGGTTGGGAACTCGCATACACCTCCTGCTACGAGGGCGCCATTTGGATCGGCGACTTCATGCGCGAGTCTGCACGCCGCCTCATTTACTTGATTTACCTGCAAATGAATGGAATTCTCGTAACCTCAGCCATTAACGCATGTGCGAGATATGGTAAAGAGCGGGCAAGAGAAAGAACTTTCTGCGGCCTCATTTACTTGGTTTACCTGCAGATGAATGGCATTTTTGTAACTTCAGTCATTAACGCATGCGCGAGATATAGTATAGAGCGGGCAAGAGAAATAACTTTCTACGGTTTCATTTACTTTTACCTGCGGAAGAATGGCACTCTGGTACCCGGTAGGCATTCGCACGGAAAGGCTCTGGCGAAAGCCATTGCACATGAGCAAGATATGATACAGAGCAGGCCCGGCAACTTTCTGCATGTGCCCCAAAATGCTTTCGAATCACTGCAGTCGCAGACATCAATCTTTTCGCAAAATTCTACCATGCTACACGGCTACAGCATTGGACCTAACATAGTACAACTAAGCACACGATCCAGGGACAACGTGCACGTAGGTAAAATCGTAGGTAATTTTTGTGGAGCAGATATTTCAGATATTTTGATAAAAAGATTTTCGGAACAGAGTATTTTGCGGAACAGATATTTTGCGTAGCAGATATTTTGTGGAGCAGATATATTGATGAACAGATATTTTACGGAACAGAGTATTTTAAGTAGCAGATATTTTGCGGAGCAGATATTTTGCGGAACAGAGTATTTTGCGGAACAGATATTTTGTGCACGTCATCAGATATTTTGTGGAACAGATACTTTACAGAACAGATCTGTGCTGTGCACCTGCCAACCCTATCGAAATCCTACCCCATATTTGATGGCTGTGTTTCCTCGATTCTCCAGCTTGTCTTCAGATGCGTAGAAATTATAAGCCTGCATCACATCGGCACCAGCACGGAGGAACTCTTTATGAAGTTGGAGGACTTGAAAAGAAAAATGTGCACCAGTCAACGAACAAGCAATCGGGAGTACTCGTTTCCATTGGCATTTTATGCAAGTTCTCATTACAATAGACCGCTACCGTCTTCGCATTAATTAATCACCAAATAATGGGCAGTTTTCCTATGGAATTCAAAATGTCCGAGCGACAAACTCGAAATTCGAAGATTTTTAATGAATTCTTCAGCTTTTCGTGAGGAAAATATAAAACCCATATAGTATGAGCAAACTTCTAACACTTTCCTGCAATCGGTGTATTTTCCATGCCCAAAGTAAAATTTTAGCTTGTCAGATTAGCAACAGTAACTAGGGAGTATATAGAACAATGAAGCGGGATCTGTCAATTGGCAATAATCTTACGTCTAAATTGGCATCTATATTTTTACACTTGTTGAACCCAGAACTATCAAGTTAACAAAACGTTTTGCCGTTCTCTTGAAGGCAGAAAATACCTCTTGCTCCCTCAAAATAAATACCCCTGTTCCCTTAAACCCTTTGGAGAGTCCGGAGCTACGAGAATACAAGACTCTTGAATGCCCTCACTACAACGTTCTTATCATGAGAAATGCTGAATTTCCCTTGACACAAAAAATGGAAGTGCTCGGCTTTCACTTGGCTATGCATGTGAATTACGAACACTTCCCATTAATTTCTGCAGAAACCCATCCATGGGTAAAGCTGAATTTCCCAAGGCACACGCATGGGAAGTGTTCGGAATTCACAAGGATAGCCATGGGAAATCCGAACACTACCCATTCTTCTTCCATGGGACATTCAGCTCTCTTCCAATGAAATGGGTGTCTGCAGATATTCTCTTGTATCACGCCAGTGTGAACCAGACCTTACCAGCATTCGGATGTTCCACCACACACTCTGGAGTGTACACTCCTGCCTTGACGTATCCTCTCTTCTCTAGAGCGAACACAAACCCTCCATCACCCACCACAACTTCTCCAGCGTCCAGACGCTCGAGGATTCCACGCTAGAAAGATTGCATGTAAAAGGTAAATGCACAGCTACCACAGGCGTTGCAGATTTGACCTGAAAACCTAACTGTGTTACACTGGAACCACTGCCAAGTTCGGGCAATAGATTAACAAATTGGCAAAGATTTAGCGCATCGTCATCGTAGTAACGAAATTGTTAATTTTGCGCGCGAACCGGCTATTCAAAATCATTGGAAAGAACCCATTCCCTCCCAAATTATAAAATTGTCATGTCTTAAGGGGGATGCAGGGTCAAATAGCGATGTCAGCGATGTCCTGTCTGTGTTTTAAAGGGGCTCTCGCACGCTTAATATTCGTCCACCGTGGACATAAAATAAGTAAAATTGTAACCGTGAAAACACATCATTTGCCAGTAGTAATCAAAATAATCCTCCAGATTAATAGAAAAACTTTCAAGTGTCAGACAAATGCAATTCTGTGCTGTTTTGACCTGTTATCAAGCGGATGGAATTGGATTGCGATTTAAGTTATTTTCTTGTCAGAGAAGTAGCCAAGCAAGCGTGCGAGAGCCTCTTTAATGAAGCGTCTGTGAGCGCGTGACTGGTCAGGACGGTCACGTTTGTGCAGTATAAGACCGAAGTCTGGGCTCATGTGATCTACAAACCGATCCATTTAATCCAGTGTCCCAAGGTTGGGGCAAACCAATTCAACATTTGATTCAACATTTGTCATTAATTAATTATTCAACAATTTCTTCATGAATAAAGTTTCAGAACCCGACGAAACTTAGTTCCTAGCCTGCCTTCTGATGAAAAGTTAGTTCTTGCTTTCTGATGAAGAGTGTCTGGATTCCGGCCTTCTCTAACGCCTAAGCAAGCTCAGGATGAATAATACGCCTAGCGCGTTTCTGCAAGAGCTCAATAGCACGCACATTCGGTTAGCGGAAGTGCAAGTTGAACTTGTTTGCCCCTAGCCTAAAGCAATTGACCTTCGCTTTTTAGTGCTTCTTATTTCAAAAGATCAGAGACTATATATTCTTACCTTCTGCATCCTAAATATGACGAGATCTTAGCTATTAGTTCTTTGAGCGCTATCGAGGGAAGAATTAGTCACCCGAGTAGCAGCGGTATAAACACTTCTTATTTTTCTTCAATATATCAGGTTTAGCTGTCAAGAAACCGGTTTGTCTTCATTTCTTTTGTCTATTTGAGAAGCCGACATTTCGTCATTTACTAAACTATGTCAACGAGCAATAGACAATGAAATGTAACTATTATATACAAAGTTAAAGAGAAACATGCTGCATAGGCCTTATCACGGTTTCCGCCGCCATTTTGTTCGGTAGGCAAGATGTGCAAAATCCCACATAAACTCTGTAAACGCGAAGTGAAATCGTTGCGAAAATATTGCACATATCAACAAAGTACTTAGCGTAAAATAATTATACTTGGCCAAACAATCACTCTATCAAATTTAAGCTTCCTACGCTCTCTTTAAAGCGAGCAATTGTAGTTTTTATTTTTCCACATCTACCCTTGTATTTTGACAGGCTTTTTACGCATCGATGCACACAGATTTTACAGGCGTTTGTATGAAGAATTAAAAACGTAATTACTCGATTCATAGAACAGCTATAACCTCCAAACGTTTACAGCCAAAGACGCTCAAGCGTCCCCCTCTAGAGTGCAATAATGAGTTGATTCTTGGAATATTGGATCCATTATTCGATTCAATAATGCATTCGGCTTGGGAAAATGTTTTTCGATTTGAACTCGGATTATCTTCCTGACGCCACGCTCTGGCACTCTTTAGTTACTGGCTTTATGCTTCTTGCAATATTCCTGATGATACTTGTCAACAATTTCTTCTGTAAATGAACGAGGGAGAGATTTACCAGGCTCGTAAAGTCTACTAGGCCCGCCATATTGGTTACAAAACTCGCAAACAAAAAGCTCCCTGTGGATTTTTCCATATATGGAAGCGCCTCGGTTGTCTATCGTCCAATCAAAAAGCGAAAACGCAGTTCAAATCGAAAGACGTTTTCCCAAGCCGATTGCATTATTGAATCGAATAATGGATCCAATATTCCAAGAAACAATTCATTATTGCACTCTAGAGGGGGACGCTTGAGCGTCTTTGGCTGTAAGGTAAACAGTTTCAGCCACTCTCTCAATGCTACGATTCATATTTTACGGATATGTTTGATATTTTCGCAACGATTTCACTTCGCGTTTACAGAGTTTATGTGGGATTTTGCACATCTTGCCTACCTAACAAAATGGCGTCGGAAACCGTGATAATAGAATTTCTTGTTGTTATGTGTATGACGTAATTCCCTTTGGGAATCGCTATTCTCTTATATACCACTCCTTAACAGTTGCTGTTCACTTGACATCGCACATTCCTGTTATCAACCGGCATGTCAGATTCCGAGGAGAATTTAGAAGATTCAAACGTAACAAGAAGGACTTGGATGTTTTCGTGACTTTTTCGTTTTAGGATTGAGAAATTAAGCAACACCTAGACCTAAGTTTTGCCAGGCCTAAGATACTGTTGGTTAAGCGCTTCTAGAACTTAAGAAGGCCAATTTTCGGTTCTTCTGTTAGTTTTCACAACCTGTGATACGAACGTAATTCTAAATTCAGTTTTAGAAGTTTTCACGCATCTCTCAAAAGCATAAACGTCTTAGAAGAATCTCGTTTTTATCCTGACTAAGCGCTCTATTCATCAGTACTATAAGTTGCTTAAAGAAATGAACACGAAAATCAGGATTATTGATTCTTGGGAAGCACGAGATGCAGACAATCAAGCACTACGATTCTATTCTAGCTGCTATGGATAGCGACGAGACAAGGAAAAGCTACAGGCCTCTTAACTGGGAGTTTTGAGACCCAAAGTCATTCAAGTTTTCGGTGTGGTGATTGATAGAATGACGTCCCAGGGAAGAGTCAAGTCTATTCCGTAACAAACCAGGCGGGAGTATGTTTCCAGTGCGGCAGCTCGGTCAACCAAGTATTGTATATTGTTGAAATTTCCAATGTTGCTGCCCAATTGAAGATAAGTATTTGTTCTTAAATGTGAACGAGTTGTGAACGAGTTTTAATGGAAACCCTATTAATATCTGGCGGGTTTTATCGACAGCTAGATTGTAAAAGCACAAAGCCACAATGCTCTATTTGATTGCGATTGGTTCACCACAGCGACATGTGAATACAACTACTGATCACGGTTTGTCATTCAATTTATATCATTGACTAGCAGCGTTTTCTCAGTTACAATTTCTTTGTGTACAGAATTCTAATTTTGGCTCTAGCGTTTTTCCTGAGTTACATTAATTTGGTTGTCTTCCCCTCTAACTGTGGTGAATATTTCGTTCTATGGCTATGGTTCTAGAGTATAGTTTTAAAGGTATGCGAACTAATGTTATGTTCAGAAACTTAGTTTTTTCAACGTAACATTGGTATGTTTATCTTAATGTTACTACCAACGGTTTGCTCACACATCCACACAACTTGATATTGATTCAGGCTGTAACCACATATATATTTTTCTGTATATACTCAGTTCCTTAGGGTATTCATATGGGGCTTGAATTCCCTTTATTTGGATATTTATTTCGACTAAATTTGTGATGAGTCCCTGTAACAGTTCCTGTTTTTCTCGTTATGTGCGCGCTGATTGGCACACGTGAGTATTGCATTGTATCCCATTTATATTCACTCGTGTTTGTTTTCGGTTTATTCTTTAGCACCGTTTCCGTTAACTTAATTTTTTCGCTCCTCAGCTTTAGGTTCTTCGGTGGTCATCATACTATTATACCATGATTTCTCTCAGCTTTCTTTTATTGTGTGCTCTGATTTGGACGTGCGAGTACCTTACATATATATCTCTTTTGATCTCTAAGCACAGACTATCCAGTGGTTACATTAGGCATCAATTGGAGTTATCATTCGGTAAAACCAAGCGGGGATAGATACGTCTTTTGTATGCAATTCATAATCTTGAAGGCAAGCCTGCATATTGTTATTTTCGGTAGCGGTATTATAGGGCTTATACTTTTCACTCGTCCCTAGCGCCCCGTAGTTGGTAAGTTTTTTTTTTCCTTTCTTGTGTCTTTTGCATTGTCATTTCCTCTCGCAATTGGGATTTGTTAGTCTATCAGTTTTTACCATTGATGATCGTTGTCTGTATTAGTTTTACATTAGTTTAAATTGTAGTTTGCTCATTTTCTAGGGTGTTTTGTTTACACCAGGCCTATTTATTTCATTTTTCCATTCGGACGTTTTGTGTTTTCGCCTGTGGAGGTTCAGGTTTTTGTGTTAGACTCCTCCAAATTTGATCTTGTAAACAATGTAGTTAAATAAAATGATACAAAGAGTGTGAAATACTATAATTTAAAATTGAATTGAATTGACATATGCATGTAATTTATTTTTGATCATATACGCTGATGAGTCTTTTATTTTGTTATGTTTAAAATGAAATGTAGTTTAAAATGCATCTTTTATTGTGCATAAAGGAAACACAGTTTGTGTGTTCTAAATAATGTTATTTTTGAGATTCATTGGGTTGCGCGCTTCACAATCAGTTTGCAGATTTTCTCAGTTTGCATCCAGAATTTTGATGTTTGGGTATTTTTCCAGATTTCGTTCTAGACTGTATATTTTAACACACTATATTCAGAAGTTGTACACACGTCTTGACTGGGCATCTCGCTATACCTTATTGTGCTCATATTTACCTCTCGCTTGGTCAGTTTTTTCATTGAGACGTTTGCCGTTCGCTAATATTTGTAGATTTTTGTCTTGACACATTCTTTAAGGGAATGTCTGCAATTTTTTGGCCTGTATTATTTCCCTTGGAGCACCTCGAATTTCTGTTTTACACATTTTTGAAATTTCATACCTGTTTATTCATTTTTTGGTCCGCGCACTCTGGTTTTAAGACCATATTAATAATTAGTCAATACAATTTCCACGCGTTGGTACTTAGTTCGGTTAAACGGTAATTAACACGGTATGTTATAACGTAGTCGTAGCCCTCGTGTGGCTGGATGATGATGTAACCCGTATGGCTGAAAAATAATGTAGTCTATGGCTGAATGATTATGCGCCGCTCGTATGGTTGGATGATGATGTAGCCCGTATGACTGAAAAATAATGTAGCCCGTATGGCTGAGAAATAATGTAGTCTTTATGGCTGAATGATTATGCGCCGCTCTATGGCTGGATGATGATGTAGCCCGTATGGCTGAAAAAATAATGTAGCCCGTATGGCTGAAAAATAATGTAGCCCGGATGGCTGAAAAATAATGTAGCCCGTATGGCTTAAAAATAATGTAGCCCGTATGGTGAAAGATTATGTATCGCCCGTATGGCTGAAAATCACGTTACAACCCGTATAGCTGTATGGCAATATAGCTAGTATGGCTGTATGGCAACATAACCCGTATGGTTGAATGTAGCCCGTATGGCTGAATGTAGTCCATATGGCTGAATGATATTGTACACAGTATATGACTTAGTGATAATGCAAGCTATCTGACGGAACGATCAACGTAGCCGCGGTGTACGATTATTAGTTATTTTCTGACTCGGCTATATCTAGTTAATTATGGTTTGACCCTGCATCAAAAAATACAAGTTTTACATTTACGTTGTCATGTTTTCCTTTTTCTTTCTCTGTCGCAAGGAGACTCCACGGTATACAGGACCAACCTTTGAGGTGACCTACATGCAAGACCAAGATGTGCTCTTCAGGATATTCATGTAGCATTTTCAGTTTGGTTTACACTTGTCAAGGATAGGAGGTGCATCGGCTGCTGTTAACAGTATCCCAGACAGCTGGATGATCAAGAAACACGGCGGCTGGGAAATCTGATAGTCGTGTTGAACGAAAATATTCAACAATAGCTTTTATTTTCTCTTCATATTGCAGTTTTATTATCCCTGTATACAACCCCACACTTTTGGTCTTGAAATATGCCCATACAGGTGCGATCCTCCTCATACAGTTGTCAGTCATTACTGTATAAACTAGAAATATTTTCTATTCGCCTGAGCGAAGCGAAAGAGAATAGAATAGAATTTCTTGTTGTTATGTGTATGACGTAATTCCCTTTGGGAATCGCTATTCTCTTATATACCACTCCTTAACAGTTGCTGTTCACTTGACATCGCACATTCCTGTTATCAACCGGGGCTAATTTTTTCCCTGTTCATTGTAAGAATCGATAATATTTTCCAACGGGCCAAGAGTAGTTGGAAAATGTGCTCATTATATACATTATAATTCCATGCAGGTGATTTACAATGTAGATTATTTCTTGGGATAATTGTTCTTATATTGTCATTTCGTATACGATTATTGCACTGCATTTTTTGTCAGGTTTATGAAACGTAAATATATATTAGTATTTATTATCCGCTTTCCTGGCATCCAATCCGGTGGTTAAAAACAGTTCGGAATTTTTAGTTAGTATAACTTAGTGTAAAGCTTTAATCCTCGAGGCTGAATACGTTGCATTTGAACGAGGAATACGTTCCCGGGTTTTTGTCCCACAGGGTTTATCCCGGGTTTTCGTATCGGGCAGCGTATCATGGTTTGTATTTCTACTAGGTTTAGTCCTTAGCTTTTTTAAGGGAATTTTGTAATTTATGTAACTTCACTAGCACTTTAAATTTTCTCGTACTTAGACTATCCACCGACTATCTGGATAATATGGTACGGTTTTTTTTCCAAGAGAGTAATTATGCTTATTTGTATATTGATATTTACTTGTTAATATGACTGCACACAAACACAAACTGTAATTACTGGTTACTCCATTGAGTGCAAATCTTAATTGTCCTTAGCACCATGCAGTATACGATATACTTTTTGCTCTTAGTGCTGACGCACTGGGTTTGAGGGGTTCTTAAAGAGTCTACATTAGTTTACTTCTGTATAGACATCCAGACGCAAATTCTGTATATTCTGTATATTAAAATCTGTCTAAATAATAAAGCATGCCGGCCCATACAGGTGCGATCCTCCTCATACAGTTGTCAGTCATTACTGTATAAACTAGAAATATTTTCTATTCGCCTGAGCGAAGCGAAAGAGAATAGAAGGCCTATTTTTCCGCCAAGGAGAAATGCGGTTTATGACGGGTCGTGACGCCGATCATATCAGCTAGGTGTTGAAGATGTTGGCGCCATGTGGATTAAAGATGTCTGCTCTCTTGAAGTGATGACAGGGGAGTAGTGACGTGTCACGTTGCGCTTTATAATAACGCACGCCCGGGGGGGGGGGGGGGGGACTCTAAGGTTAAAATGCTAGGGGTGACCGTCGGGAAACTCGAATTTTGACCCTAAAAAATACCTGGTCGGAAAGAAGTTCCACCCTAAAAAAATACCCCTCAGTCTGAAAATACCCTTTTAAAAATACCACCAATTTTGACAGATTAAATTTTAGTCTGGCCGTTTATTAGATATACATCAAATATATCCTCTCGAGTTTCAAACACTATCGTTCTTTCACAATATTTTGGACCTATGTATTACCAGGTTTTCTTCAGCGTACCTTATTTGCGTGAGAACCCCCTAAAAAATCCTATTTTTCTTACCATACCGTATTTTATTTTCGAACCCCTAAAAAATACCAGACTGCGTGCCGATTTCAACCCCTAAAAAATACGACGGTCACCCATAGCATCCCAATATAGGGAGTCCCCCCCCCCCCCCCCCCCCACCGGGAACGCACGACAGCAAAGAGGCGCTCTCCTTGCCTGCAAACGGTGTCAAGCATAGAGTATCTCCGATTTCATGGACTCTCCGCTTTCCCACCGCCGCCCGCATCTCCGCCCTAGCTGAGCATGATTGTATAAGAGTTTTCTTGTTGCCAGAAGGGAGGGCGTAAATTGCGCCCCACCTTCGTTTGGCTTTCAAGGTTTTTGCATGTTTTCATAAAACTTGTACAATTTAGCTGATTTATTTGATTGTTTGATAATTAAACGCCACTCACGTGGCCATTAAAATTAACATTGGATTTACGTCATTCATTCTGGATGAAGCCGTTCGCACGCCGATGCACACCTGTATTCGCTGTATCATTGTTGTTACGTTGTCATTGCGCGGAACGACCCGGCATAAATGCTTTTTACAGAAAAGGAAATCAAGATAAAACATGGTCGTCTTTCTAGAGATAGAGCGGGCTTCCTGTGGTGTCTTGTTTACCTTGTTTCCAGGTTCTTGACCGTGAAAAACACAGCGGAAAAGCACACAGCATATTTCTCGGACTGAATTTGAGTTCTGGTCGAGTTTAAAGCATTCTAGGTCAATGGAAATAGTGAAAAAAACGTATTAGTATTCAAAATGTGGTATGCAAAATATTTCCTTATAACTGGGAAGTTGAAGAAAGTCGACAATTTTTTAAGGGAACTATCTTGATATAAGTATACACACCTAATTCAATAGAGCGGATTTCACATGACCATAGTGAAAAACAATCGCAATTGAGCAATATCGCTAGCCAATCAGAATTGAGAGAAATCACAACTTGCACCTGAATGGCTTTTTTCTCAGCCAATTACAAGCCCAACCAATTACTAAGTAATAACACAATTGTATTTGCTGCAGAATTTGATTGGCTGAGAAAAATGAGTAGCTAATGAGAACGCAAAGCAATCGCAATTACACAATAAATCTCGATAGTCATGTGAAATCCGCTCTATAGGTTGCTTGGCGTTTGGTCTTCAATTATAGCGCGAAACAAAGGAATTATTTGCTTCAGTGACCACGAAACAAAGGCGTTCAATGACCAAAGACCAAAGCAACCTTTTCTGAATTGAGTGTATACAATATTGAATTCAAAGATCCAATTTTTTTTCCCAAAAAATTTAAACCTGAAATAGCCAAATACATGTATGACTGCTTAAAGATTAAACGTTAAAGCAATACATAATGTACTTCTCGTTAATACCCGGTACTCCAGTAAAATATGTCTCTGTCTATGTTTGTCTAAAGGCTCGTCTACACTTACAATTTTTGCTGCAATTTTTGTCGCGAAGTCGGGGCGATTTTTCTCGCACTTACGACACACTGTACGACTGAGTGAGTTTTTGCGATTTCACCGCGAAACGAATTTCAAAGTTTCTGTCGTTAATTATAAGCCTGTAGCAAAATTTGTTATCACAGGAGACGGAGTTCCCTACTAGCCAGGAGTGTTAGTTGACTAAAAAGCTCAAATTATTTTCCCACAGAAACAAGCAGCTACTCGTTGGCACAGAATAACGACTCCGGCACTTCCAACATGCGAAGCTCTAGTAGATTTAAACTCATTAAGACAAGATTCAAAACAAATCAACAAGCTTAACAGAGTTCTATTAAATTGTTAGGTACCTTTTTTTCGCTCCTTCTTAGCTCTGACATCAAGTGTCCTCTCTCCACGTGTTGACATTCTAGGAAAACTATGGCACAACACGTGACCTACACACAAATCACGCTGTGCTGGGCAAAACGAATCTATATTTCATTCAGCCATTTTCTTCCAGAGCTCTCAAAAGAACAGTCAACCTCGTCCCCAGGGTCTTGTGGGTAATTTTCAAGATGGCCTCCCCAGGGTCTTCTCCTGAGTCAACTGCCATTTTGAAAAACGACCGAGAAGACTCTGGGGACGAGGTTGAAGAACAGTGGAAAAGTGAATGAAACCCCTTGACTATTTCTTTCGTGAAGGACAGCACTGAGAAATGGATCCCTCACAATAGACTTGATGATGTCCTATGGCCTCTTCTAGTGGAATTTGACTTTGAAATCGTTAGGGAATCAACTTGGATATCATGTAGATGTCTATTATCACAGGTTCCCCAAAATAATAATTTAAATAAAGCTAAAGTGGTTTCAATACCGTAAGGGACGTGTCATTATTTACCGGGGGGGGAGGGCTCCCATTTTTTCAAACAAGGCTAAAAAAAATTAGGACCCTCCCCTTGAACATAAGAAAAAAAAATGTGACCCTCCCCCAGTCCTAGGTAAAAAAAATTGGGACCCTCCCCCATGCAATTTATTTCTGAAAAACCTGTTAGATAGACTATTGTCCAAGTGACTTCTGTCATGCAACAGTCTATTGACATCACGGCCCCCCGATTTAACATTCGCTAAGTGTTAAATGTTACTATTTTCCCGGTCACCAGGGACATGGTCGTTGTTAAAGCTCCAGGCCCCCGGGGACACTTTTTGCAAATGGCGAAACGCGCTTTTATTTTGATAAACACATTTCATCAAGCCTCCAGAAAAAAGATAAACGTTTTATTTTCTGCGTGTAGTAAAAAGCCTGTTGGTTTTATTCTTCACGCGCTACAAATTATAATTATTCATGTGCGTGAAGCGCAGCCCAAACACGAATTTCTATGCAGCTTGTAACGTCGAACTCACTTCTTTCGAACATTGCCAACCAGGCGTATCACTGGAGGGCTTTTTGGGGTTTTCATTTGTCCTTGCCAAGATACACATGCTTGTAGCGACATTCGTACGCATTGGGGATGTCATTCCTTATGCGCGCGAAGCGCGCCGAAATTTTCAACATAATGAGTAAAATAAAACGTTGCTGGAATCTCTCTTTTAAGGCTTCAGATTTCGAGAGATCCTCCCCTTTCACTCGCCCAATTAAATGAAGTGATCCCTCCCAAAATCCTCCGACCTCGGTCCTTAAACCAATATATTTTCGCACGATAATCGAACTTCTGGTTCAGCGTTAATTCCCCGTTAATGCCCCGCTGAATATCCCCCTATAGAAGGTGCGTGTTAAATTCCGTGCCCTTCCGTAGATTAATGTGTTAAATCCCCGGCCTGACCGCGTGATTTTCCCGCCCTGTCCCGGGGGTGGGGGCAGGGGTGTCAATTGACTGGTGCATAAGGAACGGCGGTTATTATTCATCGCCTCGATTATTTACGTGAGGATGTTTATAACACACAGGTAAAATACAGTGATCCTCCCTCTAAGTACAATGATTAACGTAACCCCACATCTCCCGTCCCCTGTTTGACCTAGTACTGTAGACATTTTACAGAAAAACGGGCTCGCATATCCTTCGTTGCGCGCGAAGCGCGGCCAAATTTTGATAAACGTTGTGAACGTTTGTTCGTTTGTTCATCGTTTTTTTGTTTGTTCATCGCATTTCATCAAGCCTCAGAGAAAGGGTAGATGAACATGTTTTGTGTACGGCATAGTAAATAAAGCCTGTCAGGAGCTCAGGAAGTACACTACCTCAACTATATAGGTTAGGTTATATTATTCATGCGCACAACTGCGCTCCGCAAATGACGAAGTTATTAATATTCATATGCGCGAAGCGCGGCCCAACGGACGAATGTCTATGCTTGTAACGTCGAAAACTCACGCTTACCTAAGGGGATCTTCTTTCAAACATATAGTGACATGCCCTCCAGGCCTATCATTTGCAGGGAAATTTTGGGAGAGTTTGATTTTCCTCGTCAAGATAACTTGTTCTTGCCAACGGTAGTGTCCTCATTGCTCAAAGAGTATGTTTGTGAAATTTTTATGGAGAAGTTGCTGAAATAACCACTATCGCTTTTTTTTACCCTCTTCATCGTCCAAATGTTGCTGAAAAAAATTATGACCCTCCCCTAAACAGGAGTGAAAAAAATTTGGACCCTCCCTTTAGACACACGAAAAAAATTAGGACCCTCCCCACAAAAATAGGAGCCCTCCCCCCCCGCTAAATAATGACACGTCCCTTATGTTTGTTATTGACTTCACTTACATGATCCTTTGCTTCGCTAGCGACTGTAGTGAGTCATCAAATATCCCTTCTGTAAGATAAATGATAGAACAATAATAAACTTTCATTCAGTCATCCTGTTCTTTCGATAAAGTTGAGTTTTGAGTCCGTTTTTAGCGATTTTTATTTCATCCCTCTCTCCTCTATTATATAATGTCTTTCAAAGGTTGGAGACTTCGACAACACCTCCCGAGCGAAAGCAGCCATAAATTCGAAACAAACGCTCGAATCCGCTCAAAATCGCCACTCGGCGGTAGCGAAAGGATAGAACTATTCATCTCAACCAATCGACGGTGCAAAACTTAGTTGTTTGGGAATTTCAGGTCGAAAAATCTGCTTATTCCATGTCTCTCAAGGCGTACGACAAATCTGGCGTGCAGAAAAGCCATTGAAAAGCAATCATTCGAATGTCTAAAATCAAGCGACCACGTGATAGATTCAAAACAGGCTGCCCTCGCCTTTGATTGGCGAACGTAACAAAGCGAAGGCAAAAACCGAACCAATCAGAGGCGAGGGCAGCCTGTTTTGAATCTATCACGTGGTCGCTTGATTTTAGACATTCGAATGATTGCTTTTCAACGGCTTTTCTGCACGCAAGATTTGCGCGACAGTTTCCCCGCCACTGGAAATGTGAGTCAGCGGTAAAGCTCTACAAGTAGGCCTAGCCTTCCCGCTCGGCCATCAAACACGCAGGAAACCCAAAAGCCTAGTTTCAGTATCGGTGCATATGTTTGCCCTTAAAGAAAAGGAAAATAATAATAATAATCATCAGAGATTAATGGGTTAAGATAGGTATACGTATTGAAGTGATTTTAATGATGATAGCGCGAGCAGACAGTACTCGAAATTGGGAAACAAAATTAGATCATGACCAGGGCTCATAAACTTGTTCATTTCTCTTGAAGGCAAGCTTCTCATAATTACAGCCATTCTCAGTTACACGCGGTCGTCGGGAAAAAAAGCTTGCAAGCGAAAACTCGTTGTTCTGTCTCAGTGTCTTAGCGCGACAAGCCGGCGAAAGCACGTGCGTTGCCATGGAAACTTTGACAAAAAAAACGAGTTTTCGCTTGCAAGCTTTTTTTCCGGCTACCGCGTGTAACTGAGAATGGCTGTAATTCAGATATGGCGAGTTTAACGGCAAAAACGTACTCACAGAACATGATTAATTCTTTTAGCTATCGTTTCCTTTTGTTTCTTTCTTAGCTTTATTTATTTATTCCCTTTTCTTAGTTTTTCAAAGCTACACTACAGCGTACCATAACGGCGTCCCATTTTATACATATAAACTAGCACGGTTTTAACTCTAGTCCCTGCGGCAGATGGACATGCGCATCGTGTGTGGTAGCAATCACATTTACAGACGCGACCTAGCGCGTTCAAAACGTCGAGAGAGCTTTTGGCAGTTGAGTTTTCCTGTGTATTCAATCAAACCATGTGAGCGAAATCAGATCCTTGCCTAGTTTCGCCTAGTGCAGTGAATTGGCTTCTGTCGCGACATGTCTCGCAAGGGAAGCCAATCGAATGCACCGAGTAAGGATATGATTGGCTCACACGGACAAGAATTGCATTGATGGACAGCACAGAAAACTAACTGCCAAACTCTGGCGGCGACAGCGAAGTCGCGTGTTACCTGAAACAGCTGTAAGCCTCACCAAGCGAGAAGGGACCTTGTACAGAATTTCAGAAATGCCGAAAAAAGTTCGTAATAGCCATTAGAAACCTTTATAAATTGGAAATTTATACTGCCAAATCTTGCGAAGTCTAGATGACTGATCTGCTCAGTGTTTAGATACAAATATTAGCTCCCTAGCACTCTTCAAGCAGAAATTTGAGAAAATACAGTATAAGGTCCCTTTCGCATACAATTTATACAAATAAAAGTGGGGATCGAGTAATTTCAAGCCCGTGGTCTCTTCAAAACCTCTAAACTACACGCCCATCGGACATAGTATCGTCCTTTGAAAAGAATATTAATCGATTCATAAATAAAATTCTTAAAATCACGATAATTCTCGAGGATGCGATCATTAGTGTTTTAAAAGGAATAAAGTTCCTCCACAATACAATAAGCAACTAAAAGAAAAAAACGGTTTTAACTAGGCACAAATGTGAACACGCAAGTTTAAAAATACAGCTTTTTTGCAGCGTTTATAACTTGCATCATGATGTCTCCAAATACAATTCAAGAAGGATCATTAAGACTGAACAACAGTTGTTTTAAATTCTCGATATTTTGGAATCCAAACACTAACGACCTTGACGAATCATGACTAGAAAACCTTATGGTCGTTAATAATTGATGTTAAACTGAAAAGTGGACTAAAAAATTACATTAATGCCCTAAAATTGACACATTTCAATTCCACAATTAGAAGTCTTATAAGAATATAAATGAAAATTTTAAAACGCTTTGCAAGGTTTATGCACGCGATATTGGGAACGGCCAGGAGGTTTTGATGTTAATGTTAATGTTATTTTGATGTTTTGAGTAACTTTTTTGACAGAGGAATGCATAAATTTGCCCTTCTAGGACCAGCAACCTCGCGCAATAAGTGTTAAGTACAAAAATATGAAATAATGAAGAAAAGTTTGAATAGTATGAAAAAGAGATGTGGGCGTGTTTGGGTGATCTGCTTAAATAAAGTGATATGTTGGATTTTAAAGTTTAGACCATTAACTGCAAAGTCGAATAGTCATACATAATTGATGATATGTGGAAGATTATCACTCGGCATCATACGACTAGGACCTTAAATTAGTGCATCAGCTTTCTCAGACATTCTTGTTTTGTCGCATATATTAAGCTCAAGACGTCTTCCGCCACGGTTTTTGTTAAAAAGGTGCGGGAAGTTTGATTATTCCCCTATTTTGAATTTTCTCTTGAACGCCACAACTTGAAGAATTGCTATTAAGAACCACAACTAAGCTAAGTGATTAACCGTTTGTACTTATTGATTTCTTTTCATAGATGGAAAAGACGGGTTTTGAAGAAGTCACCGCTGCGAAGAAATATTTTTTGCCTGACGAAATTGGACGCTTGGTTTGAATCTTGACAAAGGCAAGTATTGGAAATCCGGTATCCTCGACTTTAGAGCGTTACACATAATCAAAAATGATCATCTTAAAAGGTTTCATGATTTATTCTTCTTGGTATTTTTGTCGATGATGTTTAATTTCATTAATTTTCAAGTTCATTTTTCAGTAGTTCACCTTTCGATGATATATTAGTGTATGTTTATATTTCAAGGTTATTCGACTTTCATTCACACTTAAAAGTGTGATAGAGATCCGAAGATAAATCATGCTGTCACAAACAAGAGAAAGAATTTAAGAAATATGTGTTTTGTATATATCAAGTAGGTCCATACAGATAGTAGATACATCAGGAGATAAGCTCAAAAAACTTCCAACGTCAGATCTATTATTACAAAGATAAAGAGTATTGAGACCAAGACAAAGAATTATGAGACATGCTTTGACTTGAATTTTAACAAATTTCTGGCAGCGAGGAGTTCTAAAAACATTTTTTAAAAATCAAAATGAACCAACATAATTGAAAAGACATCTTTAACGACTTCTTAACTTACGCTCGAAAAAAAGTGTCTTCTTCGTTGAAGCGCTGACAGAAGAGTTTTATCAGAAGCCCCAGTGGCAATTAAACATCTTTTGAATTGTTTCGAATATATTGGAGTTCAATTACGAGAAAAATGCAATGTTTTCTAAGAAACATTGGAACTACATTTCGAGAGGGCTGAAGTTTCCGGGAGGGGTAGTTTTAAGTATTTCATTCTTTACTAAGTTTCCTTGAGAATCTACAAGGAGTACATCGTAAAGACAGTGTTTCAACCTTTTGTAACACGAGAACACAAATGCGGGTTTTCATATTTGTTTCTCGGTTGCTATGGTACAGTCCAACGCTTGTCAATTCATATTCTCACCACTACAAAAAAAACTTGCTTCCTGACAAAATTGAACAGGGAAATTTTCCCAGCAACTTTAAAAACTTATATTTACAAAACAGAAACAGCTGCAAGCAAAACCATAAGCCGTCTAAACCCATTTTAGGATCGAGTGGGTGTTTTTCGTCCCCCATATCTAGTCCACGACAAAGCTAGGACATTTTTTAACTCTCCTAAACTTAATTAGTTTATTCATTATATAACTTTCTCCTTTAAAATCATCGAAATCAACAACTAAAATGAAACTGATTTTGAAAAATGTATTGAAAAACGAATAAGTATAGATAAGGGTAGTACAGAAAAAAGAGCGAGAAGAAAACGAAAAGTGGATGTAATTAACTATCTGGCCTAATGAATAGTTCAACCAGTAATGAATATTATTACTATGATTTATGATAATTTAAATAATAAAATTTATATTATAATTATTATTAAATTGTTATCATCACTATTACCACCAATATTTTAATATTGTTTTTGTATATATATATTTTTGTTTCAGGTTTAAGACACTTTTTTTAAATGATCACTATTTTTTAATATTATAAATGTAGATATATACCATACTGAACCTAAAAAAGCTATTTGTATAATATTTTAATTGTCAAGTCTAACTCGACCAAATTTAAATCAATGATGTAATGTTCATATTAATATTAATATTTAAATTATTATTATTATTAAAAAAATATTATTATTATTATTACCACCAATATTCATGCTTATATTAATTAATTAATTATCATCATTATTATACAATTGTTATTATTATTACTATTATTACTATATTTTTAAACTGGTGTTAATATAGATATTATAGAAATTAACAAATAACGTATGATAATAATAATAGTAATAATAATGATAATTGTTATTATTATTATTAGCTTTTTCAACAGTTTTTTTAAAGAATTTTTATAAATAGAAAACTCAATTTAGACTTTTTACGAAATTTGTATTCATTATAATTGTTATTCCTTAATAAATAGCTAAGATCGTACGCGCGCTCTGATTGGTTGAGAGCTGTGAATTCTCTCATTATAAACGCACGGCAGATGCAAAGCTATTTACTCGGGCTTCCTGTGGAAGAGCCCGAGTCTTAAATTCGGCTGTTTTTTTCCTGCTTTCTGACACAAGAAGCATTCACGTGTTTTTGTTCATAATTATCTTAAGGTGATGATACTTAATTATTCCGACCATATTACAAAGAAAAACATCATTGTACTCCCCCGCCCGGGCTCGAACTGGTAAGCTTTCGTTCTAAAGTACCACGCGCCATTCCTGTAACTTGTGGCGATATTACATCAGCCGGTTTAGTTCATCGTGAGTGCAACAGTATCAATCAACATATGGAACAAACTGGGCTTTATTTTCGTGAGAAATGCTTCAAAATCAATCGAATGTAGCCCTGAAATGGGCTTATCTCCGGTGTAATAACCTTTGACTGCTCACGAACTACGTCACAAAGCTTCCTTTGTTTAGTAGATCGAATCAGGATGAAATAAGAACTGAACACAAAGGTGTCCTCTGGGAATGGTTATTACACCGGAGTTAACCCCTGAAATGTTAAGAAAGTGTTTTTATCAAAAATATTCCCCGGAAAGCTTTTCCAGGTCTGCTAACATTTTCATCAAGAAAAGCAGATATTAGTGACTGTGTATTTGGGCCTCTAGTCGTTTATAGAAGGGAAAAGCGAAACTACTATAACTATTTCTGAGACCTCTTGTCGATTATATGATGCAAGAAGGTAATATTGGTGCATATCTGTTTATATTCGAGGTTAGTTTGATTCCACGAGAGCGCTTGCACGCAGGTTAATGCGAGCACTTAGCAATCTGTAGCTGTTGTTTTTATCCCTTTTTTCAGATACACAATTACAAACTAGTATTTCTTGAATACGCTGCATTTTATTTTATTTTTATTACTCGGGCTTCCAGTGGAAGAGCCCGAGTCTTAAATTCAGTTGTGTGTGTGTGTGTGTGTGTGTGTTTTTTTCTGCTTTCGGCAGCGAGAAGCAGTCACGTGTGTTTTTGTTAAGAATTATCTTAAGGCATATCAAGTTTTGGTTAACCATTTCCCCTAATCTATCTAGTTACCTTATAAGGCGCAATTCCCCTCAAAATCCACTCATAGAGGCCTGCCGTGGATGACAAGCTCAAGCGGTTCAATACAGTGTTTGGCTCTGATAAATATAATACGGCTTTTCGAAGCAAAAGGTCAATCAATTATCACGATTTGCGTGTAGTTTTTCAATTTTGGTTTTCCCTCGATGTCAAATATCTAATATTACCATTATAAACCACGGGAATTCCGCTTTTTATTGCTTAAAGAATAAGAATAAGAATAAGAATAAGAATAAGAATACGAATAAGAATAAGAATAAGAATAAGAATAAGAATAAGAATAAGAATAAGAATAAGAATAAGAATAAGAATAAGAATAAGAATAAGAATAAGAATAAGAATAAGAATAACAATAAGAATAAGAATAAGAATAAGAATAACAATAAGAATAAGAATAACAATAAGAATAACAATAAGAATAATAACCATTCCCCAAAATGATGGACCTTTTTCTTTATTTGGTCGGTGATGACGCTCGACTAGCGTTCTTTGTAAAATGACTGCGACTTTATCTTGAACACACCTTCATGCATGTTTTGATCGAATATAGCATCAGTGGTAAATTTACTTTGGATGCTATAAGTGTTTTTAGTAGCACAGATGCCTGCAAATGTGGAACTGCGTAGAAAGGAACAAATGTTCCCATGTGTTCAGTTCCGATAATAGCATGAGCTCCGTCTAACGCTTGGCTTTCAATGATTCAAAGTCGAACAGTTTCTGAAATACGTACTTAACAAATTTGTCACGACATGGCGGACATCAGGAAGCCAACAGCCCCCTTCAGTATTTCAGTTAACTTACAGTTAATATAATTGTGAAGTAATTGTCTATAACTGCTATAACCGTTAAAACTGTCATATCGTCATGGAAGCAATAGAACTTCTCTTGGGATAAAACGATTATAGCGGTTATAGCGGTTATAGCAGTTATGAGGGTACCACCCCTCCCCTTCAATATTTCAATGAACTTGCAGTTAATATGATTGGGAAGTAATTGTCTATAACTGCTATAACTGTTAAAACAGTCATATCGTCATGGAAGCAATAGAACTTCTCTTGGGATAAAACGGTTATAGCGGTTATAGCGGTTATAGCAGTTATGGCAGTTCTGAGGGTACCCCCTCCCCCCAATATTTCAATATTCAATAACAAACTTACAGTTATTATAATTATTTATATTAAATAGATAAGTTTATAAATTAAATATTAATAATGTATTTAATAACTATTAAAATTAATTATATATTTAATAGTTATTAACATTAATAAGTAATGAGTTCCCCCCCCCCCTCCTATTACAATGAACTTACAGTACAAATTATTGGTAAGTAATTTCCCATAACCGCTATAACCGTAATAGCCGTTATATCCGTATTCTGCCCGAAAGGAAGTGAAGTTCTCTCGGGGTAAAACGGTTATAGTGGCTATTGCGGCTATGAGGGTACCACCCCACCCCTCCAATATTTCAATGAACTTACAGTTAAATTAATTGGTAAGTAATTTTACATAACCGCTATAACCGCCAAAACTGTCATATCCGTATACCTTGGAAAACATTAAAGTTTTCTTGAGGTAGAACGGTAATAGCGGTTATGGCGGATATAATGACTACCACCCCTCCCCTTCAATATTCCAATGAACTTATGTCTGTGCAGCAATAGAGCTATAAGGGTCATTCCTTTAGTATAAGTAACTATTATATTGCAATTGAACATTCAACGCATTTCTTTCACACACAAAAATGAGCAGCCAGACGTGTTTTACAGTGTTATAATTCTATGAAAATACCGACAGAGCCAGCCACTTTGGTTTACCTGTAAGAGTGTGTTCAATGAACGAGTCGACAAATTTGTAGACAAGTTCACCAGACTTTTTCGTGTTTCATTCAAGCAAAACTTCGATGGCAATGCCGTTTCACAAAACAACAATGTATTGTTTTGGGATGCATGTACACTTCTATGAAGAAATACCAGGATTTTGTTACATTTCTATGAAAGATTCCAACGATTTGTTTACCTGTAAGGGATGTTTGGACAAAATTCATTTCAATGAACGAGTCGACCATAAATTCCTTCTTTATGTGATTGCGTAAGCACGGTCACCAGGGATTTTATGAATGCTTTAGTCCATCAAAGTTCGATGGCAATGCCGGTGTTAAAAACCAACAAAGTGTTGTTTTGAGGCGTACATTCCTTTGCCGACGCTAACATAAAAGTTCCGCAACCGCTAGCGTTAACTGTCAGTCCAAGCAAGAAGTCGACAGAGTGGCAGGTAAGAAGTTTAGCTACGTTTGCTCGTTTAAGTTCGGCTGTTTATCTCATTTCCCTTGATTTACGTCAAATTCAGAATTCTAACTCTATACAACTACTTAAACAGACTCTCGTTTATCACAAAATCGTCGGTGAATAAAGCCATCAGTAGATTCAGAGAGGAAGTTTGTGTAATAATTTTGATCAACCGAGCATCGCCTAGTCTAGTGAAGAACCAAACGTTTTCAAGAGCTTTCATCAGATAATCTGGTTCTGAAATTGAAGTGCGAATAACTACAAAATCCGATCCACTAAAATCAAATTTACCATTTATGTTTTTCAGAATGCCAGCAACGACTCCTTCACGACTGTTAACGAAAACAGCGATACGAGACAAACTTTTGGCAGATGTCATACCAGTAGTGGAACGCACTTGCTCTATTATTGGAGTAAAATGTAATTGGAG
This sequence comes from Scolanthus callimorphus, assembly GCA_033964015.1. Lineage (NCBI taxonomy): Eukaryota > Metazoa > Cnidaria > Anthozoa > Actiniaria > Edwardsiidae > Scolanthus > Scolanthus callimorphus. The sequence continues at coordinate 29,814,390 of CM066921.1, forward strand.
GGTCCAAGGTGGTTTGCAAGGAATCCGCTCGGCGTGGAGAGAAATAGTTAAGAAGCGTAATGAGTGTGATGTGGTTATACAGAAGACACCAGGCGTGGCTTTTTTCTTTTCGGCCATTTCTACATTCACCACGACAAAGGATAGCAAGGATGACAAGGAAGGCCACACCGAGGAGGACGAGGAAGGCGGTGAAGATAATGATCAAGCTTCAATTGATGCTCCGACCCAATTATCTCAGGTACATTGCGTGAAACTTGATTCATTGTAAGTAAGTATGTGACCAAACAGAGGGCACGCGTTGCCGAATTAGCCGATTGGGCACTTTAATACACAATTTTTACGATTGAGTGCATCGCCATTGTTCTCATCCGTTGTTACAAGCCTCAAGCGACAACATTTTAGATGGCACAATAAAAGTAGTAGTATTTTTCCAGACAAAGGCTCTACCAATCATTAATGTAACAATTGGTTTACCATAAGCGAAACTCCATTTTTGCACCTTGGTGACCCAGAAATGGTACACTCAATCGTTAAATTATCAAAGAGCATGCGCATTTTTGACGTTCTGTTTTTCGTGTAACCCCTTCTTTTGTTTTCTACTATAGTCCTCGGGAATCGCTCAAGCGGCTCAACAAAAATTACACCCCTCTATAACTTACTGGGTTGCAATACAATCACAGAACGGCATGCCCGTTTCTGCACTAGTTCTTCATAGAAGACTCGTTAAATGCGAAGTAGAAGTGAATTCCACTAGAGCGTCCAAGAAGAAAGGGGACGAACGACTTCAGAAGCTATGTCAGGAGGTAAAGGATCATAAGAACGCGCTGATGTCTTCACTTGTGAAAGAGTCTTTCAGTAACTATTGGGAAGAATTAACAGAATATTTAGAACTTGGAACTCTTCCCGTCACTCAATGCGACAACGTCGTGCGACTCGTTGTGCTATCTAAAGAATTCGCTACCAAGTTGCGTCCAGCATTACGATCCCTGCGAGAAGTTGGACTGGTATTTGATGTTTTCAGCCCTCACCAATTAGACGAGGAGACAAGTGACAGCCCTCCAGCAAAGGAGCTTGCACAGCCATTGACAGTTTTGTGCAATGACGTTGAACGTATATTGACCAAGTTACACTATGCATACAGAGGTGGTCAGGTGTACAAGAAGTCCACAGGAGCGCAATTCACCTACCAAAGAATGTGTACAGTTGGATCATTTTTGCATTCATTGCTAGGCAACCCAGACTTCAAGGACCGACTGATGAATCACATGCCACGTTTGAAAGCCCTTCTAGAAAACGAGGACTGCCAAGCCATCACCCAGCTTCAAATCGACAAAGATCTAGTTGAAGTAAATGATGGATGGTTTTGGTCATTCCAAAAAAGGGATTTCGTTCATGGTACGCTGAAGGAATCTGACGTTGGACAAATATCACCACGAGCATTCGTCAAGTATGACCATGGCCAAGATGACGTAGATGCGGGATACTTTGCTGGTATTCTGCGAAACAGTTTGTCCCCAGACCAAATCGAAATGTTCTGCCAGGACTTCCTTCTGTTGTTCGAGAAGAGAAGACATCACAAGCAAAAGGTCCCCTGTCTTGTGGGCCCTTCAAACAGTGGGAAGACATCACTCTTCCTGGCAACGTGCCAAATAATAGAACAAAGCAAGGTTGCAAGGATCACAAAACAGAAGGCCTTCAACAAGGCTATGATCAAGAAAGACACCGAATTGATAAACGTTGATGAGGCAACCGAAACCTTGATGAGCATTGATGACTGGAAAGTGATAACACAAGGCGGTTGGACGGCCCACGACCGAAAATGGAAGACCGCAGAAGGATTTCAGAACGATGCGCCGATGTTCATCACATGCCAAAAAGAGCTCGACTTCAAGAGTCCAGAAGACAACGAGGCAATGAAAAACCGTCTGAACATCTACATGTTCCAATCACTACCAGAAGTAAATACTCGAGCTGCCAAGTGGATCAAGACGCATCCTATGGAGATAATTGTCTGGTGTGCAAGACAAAGCAGACGTCCACTTGATAGCGACGTAAGTTGACTCAAAACACTGTTATAATCGGTTCTTTGTTAAGACCCCGTCCACAATGATTAATGTTTCAGCAAGTTCAGATTTTTTAATTTTCAAAGCACTCAAAACAGACTCTTACTTCTCTCCGTTTCTTTGTTAAACACTGACTATTCCTCTTTTATAGGATGAGGAAGTAGCACAACATGACAACGAAGGCGCAGTGCCGAAAGACGACCTTGAAAACATTCTGGCGGTGCGACTAGACGATGAAGAGGCGTCGCCGGGCGAGTCTGATAATGAAGACCAGTCAGTGAATGAACAGACAAGCAGTGAAGACGAGGGTTTGGACTGTTCATACGATGATCAGATCGCTGATCTCAACAGGTATCCCAGTAGTGAGATAGTAAAGATACCTTATGTGGAAACATGCTAATATTTTCTGTTCTTCTCTGTCGACAGGGCTAAAGACGAGTGTGAAGATAACGCAAAAGCAAGAATGATAGAATGGATGGTGGAGGAGGTGAGAAGAAACGACGAGTCCTACGACTTGATGCCAGAGAAGGGCGAATAGCGTTGCGGGAGCGAGAGATAGATAACCTGAGGAGACATGGTGTTGGGGAAGAGTTGCTGCTTCTTCTTCCAAGTCAACCAGGGGACCCAGTACCGACGCCTCTTCAACAGGAGATCGAGGAGGCGCAAGCTGAACATCGCCGGAAAAAGAAAGACGAAGAAGAAAGGCTGCTCCAAGCACAGGCAGAGCGCTTCTACGAAGACGAGTGGGTAATCGCAAAGGAGAAGGAAATGCTGAATTTGCGTAAACAAGAAGTGAATGCCAAAGATGAAGATACCAAGCGTGCTTTGTCCTATATGGCGAGCGTTGCACGAGACGCGCTAAGATTGCGCGTTCTCGGATTGGAGGTACCTGCAACTGCAAAAAATTGTTTCAACGAGAAGATGCTTGCGGAGAGACGAAAGGCCGTAGTGAAGCTTGGTCTTATCAAGGCTAGTCAAGTAGCGGTTATATCCCATCCCTGGGAACCACTTCCCTTCACAATCGGCGAAGAATGCGAAGACAATGAGATCATCCTGACGACTCCTATGTCTCAATCAAGGCCAAGCACTAGTGGTACTTCATCTCAGAGGTTTCTCATTCATCGCACGCCAAAACGACGAGCAAGTCAGAAAGGCGCCACTCCTTCCGTGCCAAAAAGAGGGCGTATTACTCATTTCTTCCCTCAAGTCAGCAGTGATTGAACACATTTTGCCCGAACAACCCGATACAGTGTGTAGATTTTCGTTAAATGTCTCGTAATAAGTCGCACGTGTTTATTTATTATTATTTATTATTTACTATTAATTTCTTAGGATGAACCAGAAACGAAAGGGCCTAACGTAAGAGCGCATTACAAATTTCTTTTCGAAAACTTGCTAGGTGGTCAGTCTGTAATAATGAGTTAAATCGATATTGATGTATTTCAAAAACGAGTTAAACAATGTAGATCGTCTTTCATTAAAATTATAAGGAATGAGAAATATGATCGGGTTTGCAATTAATAAAGTTTATTGATGTAAGTAGTAGCTTGCAAGGGCCTCCAGTTAATGCATTGCTATATGTTTATTTGAATTACCAGGCGAAAGAAATCTACAATGACAATAAAATCACGAGCATTTAAAAAACATCACCGTCTGTTGTTATGATCTTGGAATGCCGTTTATGTTATTGCTATCATTACTAAATCATCTGAACTATCCATTGCTTCGTGATCTCGTTGTAATTCATGCTACAACACACAAATCTCATTGTTCCAAAATATGGCGGTGCTCCAAGGGCCTCCAGTTCAGCGACTGCAAAACATTTAGTTCTTCCTCGATAATGTCTTCCCTTTTGACTGGCGGCGAGATGATATCCATAAATATGCTGTTTCCTTTCGTGTCGCTGTCTTCTAACTTAATTGCTATAAACAGGCAAGCGAGAATGAGCTTCCTTAGGCTGGACTTTTTTCTGTGCGACGTTCTATTGAGATGGCGCCATAACAGACTTTCCGCCAATTTGGCCGTTGACTTGGGATAGTTGCACGTACACATATCTTCAAAAAACATCCAGGCAAATTCGATATCCTTCTGAGATAGTTCAGGGTGTTTTTCTGTGAGTCTGTCCATCCTAGCTCGAAGGCGCTGCATCAAGTAAAGAGGTTGGACCGGACTGCGTCACCTCATTTTGTAGTACAGCAATATACCCAGCGATCTTTGAGGGCTTGCGAACGTTTTCAATTGGTTCCCAATACCGTCCCCATGACAACAAATTGGTTCCTAACATACCTAAAATTACTTTGTGGAGAATGACGGAAATCTTCGCGCTGCACGACTTAGCAAGGAGTTGGCTGTCCTCCCTTTTTGGAAATGAAGTTCGGGGTCCTTGAGGATAGCTTTCCATTGACCAAACCCATACCTCTTAAGTCCAGCCTTAAGATATTTGTCCTCTTCGGGGGTAAACATGACATTCTTCCGTCTCGTGGAGCTTAACAAGGCTTTCCCTTTTAATGCATTTTCGCGCTTGAGATTTGGCGTACAAGCGGGGAGTTCAGGGGGCGGAACTTCCTTGATTGTTTCGACCTCGTCAGTAGAAGAGCTGTCTGCTTTCTCGTCTTGCTCTTGGGAGGATGCACTAGACTTGTCAGAGAGCCGTGCGCGCACGTCGTTTTCAAGCTCTGAACCCTTGTCACCTTGCAATTCTTTGATAAACATGTGCGCCCTTGTCGCAACGTCGCGCGATCTTTGTTTTTGGTAGTGTACCCTGGCCACAACAGAAGTGTGTTTTTGGTCTTCCGATATGGTGTTTTGTGCACTGCTGTCCAGAGTTTCTCGAGCTTGCGGTCTCGACGATCTGTCGATAGCGGGTGGGATGAACGTATTTGCCGGTCGCGTCAAACACCAACTTGCTCATTAATTCTCCAAGTTTGCTGTGCTGGCCTCCATTTCTTGTCACGAGGACGTAATCACATGTTGGCTTTAATTGCGGCCGAATATGGGTGATGAATCCTTCAAGCACTTGCATGTTTGTGTCGGTTAAATAAATAGAGTCAAACCCATATTTTCCTGCAGTCTTAAACATTTTCTGGTCAATAAATCCACCGTTTGTCTTGGCTTTTGTGACCATGTCAACAGTCAAATACTGATACGTCATTGGGCGAGAACCTTTAACTTTGATAAACAAATACAGCGCGAGGAATTTGGTGGCAAATGATAAATCTAGCGGCGATGCTGCACGTGGACGTTCCTTACAGGTTTTAAGCACATTCTCGTAGCGCGACAAATAATGACCAACTGCTTCCAAGAGCTCCTCTAATGTTGCCCAATGTCCCTTAGCTTCTAGTGCGTCTATATCGAGGTCGCTAGTGCACTGAATGCGCATCATTTTAGAAACTGTTCTGCGTACCTTTTTCAAGTAGACTTCCGTGGTAGAAAAATTACTTAGCACCTTTGCCGACGCTCCGTTTACCTTTCTAAAATCTATAAGTTCTGCAATTGCGTCGATGTACCCCACCCGCCCAGCATGCCCAAGCTTCCATTCATCCTGAAGCACGTCAATAAACTTAAAAAGCAGATTAGGAGAGCACAAACTGAAGTCTATTATCTCAAATGTTAGGTCTTCTTCGTCTTCGCAGCAAAATTTCAAGAACTTCAAGCACCTGCTAACTATTTGCCGAGCTTGGCGATCACTTTTACAGCCACCTCCAGTGCCAGTTAGCCACGAAAAAACTTGCTGACCAATTTTACTTGAAATGTCAAACGTAGGCATTGATCTCAAATTACGCGCAGAGTTCCCAGCAGCTTCACGTTTTACAGAGGTACTCACATTCTCTTTAGAAAGGTTGATATCAGGCTTTTCGTCAAAGTAATAAACCAAAGATGCTTTTTCTTTACGTGTTTTCTGCATCCTCGCTGTGTGGCGAATCCATCGTGTTTGCATTCTTGAACTGGACAGTGAAAAAGGCCATCCACTTCGTCTTCCTCTAGGTGAAGTCTTTTAGGCTTGACCGAAGCATTCGGTAATTTCGACCAGTTAATTACCTCTCCTCGTTTGCTCATCTCACTCAGAAGTCAAGACTAAACTGATTGAGTCTCCAAACGACGCTATCGTTTTATACCACTTTTTGTTCCCAGGAGACGTATTTTTGAGCTAGCGAATCATAGCTCTTTGTGGTCATATCTGCCCAAACATGCCCTTTTGACAATACCCAAGAGAGTTAAACAAGCCCAGACACGAAATGTCGATGAAAAGAAGACGTGACACTTTGCTTGGGCTTGTCAGAAAATGACAATTAAACATGCCCAGACTTATTCTTACTTGTTAACACAAGCTAGTTAATCTGCAAGTTTAGACGTGCCTTCAATATTAGACAAAACTCGCATTGTTTTTTTTAGAAGACTTACCCTGTTAAAAAGGAACAATGCGTTCCCTTTTATAGTTAAACGAATCGTTCCGTTAAGGTGCTAATCGGAACCGTTTGGGCAATTGAGGAACGAAAATAACATTGTTCGGAACTGGTGTTCCTATATGACAACTAATTGGTCCGAATTTTTAGATAGGAACAGTTCACACAGGAACTATTGTTCCTATTAAGTAAAAAGGAACGCAGTCGAAAGGAACGATTGGTTCCTTTTAACTTTAAAAGGTCCTTTTGTTCCGTTTATTAGTCAATTGGTTCCTTTCACACCTTAAGGAAAGGACCAACAGGGCCTTTCTATGCAATTTTAAATAGGTCTTTTCGCTGTTAAAAGGAATGAAATCAAAAACGCGCGGAACACTAGCGCTTTGAAAAACTTGTCAGTTTTCATGTCGCGTCAGTTTAAAAGCAAATATCGAATTATGGTAGTCATAATCAGGTCTTAATTCAAAGACAGAAATTTTATGGCGATCAAGAGAGTAATTTAGGTCCACTTATAGGCTATCATCACTTTTGGGGAATGGTAATAATAGTTTGCATAGAGAGACTCAATAGCTTATTATGCACGGTCAATCGAAGACCACTGTTAGGGTGAGGTTGTAACCGTGTTGAAATAAAGGATTTACTACATACTATATAGATTTAGACACCGCCTAAAAGCGGAGCTCCCAATTATTACACTAGATGTATTATTTATACATCTTTCATTCATTTGTTTAGTTTATGAAAATTCGATGTTGGACAGTATCACTGACTGGTTTATCTGTATTATTTCTACCAAAGGTACTTGAAATGGGAGAGTCAATACTACAAAGCCAGTTACACCAATTAGGGTTGATCGTAGTTGTTCTCCTTAGTATAGACTTAAGTGAGTTGACCAAATATATAAGCACGGTCCACACGAGCGAGTTGACCAAATATATAGCACGGTCCACACGAGCGAGTTGACCAAATATATAAGCACGGTCCACACGAGCGAGTTGACCAAATATGTAAGCACGGTTCACACAAGCGAGTTGACCAATATATAAGCACGGTCCACACGAGTGAGTTGACCAAATATATAAGCACGGTCCACACGAGCGAGTTGACCAAATATATAAGCACGGTTCACACCAGCGAGTTGACCAAATATATAAGCACGGTCCACACGAGTGAGTTGACCAAATATATAGCACGGTCCACACGAGCGAGTTGACCAAATATATAAGCACGGTCCACACGAGCGAGTTGACCAAATATATAAGCACGGTCACACGAGCGAGTTGACCAAATATATAAGCACGGTCCACACGAGCGAGTTGACCAATATATAAGCACGGTCCACACGAGCGAGTTGACCAAATACATATCAAGAAAATTCCCTTAAAAAAATTGTCGACTTTCTTCAACTTCCTTATAAGGAAGTATCTGCATACCATATTTGGAATCCCAGTAAGTTTTTCACTATTTTTATTGACGTAGAATACTTCAAACTCAACCAGAACTCAAATACACTCGAGAAAATATGTTATGTGCATTTTCCGCTGTGTTTTTCACGGTCAAGAACCTGGAAACAAAGTAGACAACACCACAGGAAGCCCACTCTATCTCTAGAAAAGACGACAATGTTTTCTTGATATGTATAAGCACGGTCCACACGAGCGAGTTGACCAAATATATAAGCACGGTCCACACGAGCGAGTTGACCAAATATATAAGCACGGTTCACACAAGCGAGTTGACCAAATATATAAGCACGGTCCACACGAGGGAGTTGACCGAATATATAAGCACGGTCCACACGAGCGAGTTGACCAAATATATAAGCACGGTCCACACGAGCAATTTTTCCTTGACAAGAAATGACGGCGTAGACGAGCAACAAATATGCAATCCTCTATGCATCCTCTATGGCCTACCGGGGTCACAGCTTGATAAGCTCCAACGCATACAAAACACGGCAGCTAGGCTAGTGACTAGATCTAAGGCCCGTTTCAAACGTCGTGCTTCTCATGTGCCGAACCTAATTGTCCTGAAATAGTTTTTGGGCTTAGAAATAGTTTCAAATATCAGAGACGGTAAAATGTAAGAAAATAGATAACCTATAACAAAAACAATTGGAGTGTTAAATTAGTTTTTGCAGTATGTTTTTCTTTGGATGTTACCAAGAGAAAATAAATCTGCCATTAGGTTCGACACATGAGAAGCACGACGTTTGAAACGGGCCTAAGAAACACGAACACATCACTCGAACCGTTCTTCGTACTATGCACTGGCTCCCTGTCCGTATAAGAATCAATTTTAAGATCCTTTTGATAACTTTCAAGTCACTTCACGGCCAGGCTCCAGGCTATATATCTGAACTCATTGTTAAATATCAGCCTAAAAGAACTCTTAGATCTTCTCACTCCAATCTTTTATCTCTACCCAAGTCTCGCTCTAAAACTTATGGCGACCGTTGCGCTGCCACACGTCAGGTCCGCACCTTCCCTGTCGTCTTTCAAATCCAAACTTAAGACATTTTTATTCAATAATTGATATATACTTTTTTATTTTTTATTATCTTATTCTTGTTCTTATCAAAGTGTAAGGATTTTATCTTTTCCATTTAGTTAGTCCCTTTTTATTGTATTTTCACTTTTTAACAGGGCCCGTGGTTTGATGCGGGATTTTTTCTGAAATTATGCGGGTTTTTTTTCTGAAATTATGCGCTAAAAATTCGAAATTATGCGCTAAAAATACGAAATTATGCGGGATTGCGCAATATTTTTTTCCAAGTGCCGTACATATTTTGCTCTTTTCGCCTGTTTTGTTACATGGATATAGCTGCTATTTAACTTTAACAACTTTTGTTTGTCTAGAAAATGCTCTGTCATGAGTTCCAGTTGCTTCGCTTTACTAACGTCATGACGCTACCTACGTTTTCTTCTAGGGAGACGTGCGTTTTTATCGCGGTTAGCGTCCTGTTTTGCCGTGATTTTTCTTTGTAAAATATCCAAAGCGCAAACATGTGTTTGAATCTATCTTGCTCAGCTGGAAATATTAGTATTTGGCCAATTAGGCACGTTTTATTGCTTTTCGATATCCGTTCCCAGCGCGACGCTATTAGCATAGAACGCCTTGTTATTCTCATTTCTATCGAGTTGTTTTGACGTTGGACAGAGGATTTCAGAAGAAATGTATGACTTTTGTGAGAAAAAATAGGTAAGAAAGTTTAAAATTCACCAAGTAATGATGCCTTTTTGATGTTTTTCACAAAAGTTTGGGAAATTATGCGCGATTATGCGGGATTTGACGGATTATGCGCATTATGCGGAGAAGCCAAATATGCGTTTCCGCACCAGCGCATCAAACCACGGGCCCTGTTTTAAGTAACTCATTGTATATATTAACACTTTTATAAGATTTGTAAAACATAGGAGAAACAATAATGTAAGAGCATTGAGAATTTTTAAATGCTCAGGAATATTTTATTTATTTTTGTATTTATTTTATTTAATATTTGCCGGAAGCGATCTCTTTTTAAGCGAAAACGATGATTGCTCATCACCAGACATACAACACAAACAAGGGAAAATTGTTAAGGAAAATTTGCTCGTGTGGACGGAGGACGTCATTTTGGTCGCCGTACCAGCCGTGAGTGCATATGGTTGCTTGGAAACTAATGATGACGTCATGAAAAACTGTCACTTGTTCTTTGACGTCCGTCTGCACGAGCAAGTTTTTGTACGTGACAAGTTTTGTTTGTCAAATGAAAGCTAGACATGGCTTTCCAACAAGGATACTTGTCAACGGAAAAATTGTCAATTTTGTCTACACGAGCAAATAAAAATTGTCAAGGAAAAATTGCTTATGTGGACGGCGCTTTAGAAAGTCTGTTTTCTAATAAGCCTTTATTCTTCGTGGATGATCTACAGCAAGATCTTTTTCATTGTTCTTACTAAAAGAGTGCTTTAATTCAATGGGTAAATACCCGGGGGGGGGGGGGGACGGGGACTCCCATATTTTTGGTCGGGATGATCGTCGTATCTTTAAGGGTTAAAATCACGGTGGTTTGGTCTCTTTTAGGGGTGATCGTGATCTTCAATAAATTTTAGGGAAATTGGCATCTTTTAGGGCCGAAATATGTGTCCGAATTATTTTCTCTCATGATGGTGTTTCTAAAACTGTGATTACTCGATGAGAAGACGATAAATAAGAAGGCAGCAATTTAGTTAAACACGGAAATTTCATGATGAGTATCTTTTACCTGTTACCTGTCTCCTTCGCGCCTACTTGACACACAACGCCTCATCTTTTAGGCATCTTTTAGGGCTTTTAGGGTAAAAAATTATTTGAGCTACGCCATGTTTGGTATCTTTTAGGGGTGAAACTAAAATTTCCGACGATCATCCCCGACTAAAGAATATGGGAGCCCCCCCCCCCCCCCCCCCCCCCCCCCCCCCCGGGGGTAAATACAAAGTTCACATTCATTACTCGATGCTTGAGGGTTCAAGAGCAGGTGACAATTAAAACTGACATAACAATCGTTCAATCCATATATCAATAAAAGACTTATTTGAGTGACCTGCTGTGTCGTTATTGGTTCCCGATATATTATTTTTCATTTTGTATTTTAAGCAATTTTCTTATGAGGTCAATCTTGGCATAATTTAGAATCATAGTTGGCGTCTAATGTTTGCTAGAATCATACAAGTGATGGTAAAACTTGGGTTATATTTTCTTTAAACAACTAATGTGAACTGTGCGACAGAATGGAAATGTGTTTTGTTTGGGTTTCTAAACTCGCAGTTTTTAACTATATAAGCTCAAGATTTTAAGCAGTCCTAATACCCAAAGACAACACTCTAAATTTTGATGAAATTTCGAGAAATGAATAATGATACTTTGATCAGCACAAATACTTATATTTCCTTGAAAGTAGTATTTTTGTCAGCTTGTGCACTGAGTAAAGGTTGGTAAATTATTCAAGGGATGGTAGCTAATATTGTTTTCACAAAAAAATTGGAAAATAAATGCCACCGTATAAAACTGATAAAATAACAAAGAGAACAGATCATGACCAACTGTCATTCCCGCTCTGCCGAACTGCGTAGTTGTTTGTCCAAAAAGTGAACTGATCTTTGGTTTGGAACGGATCAAGTATTTCTTTGATTTCTTTCGATTGTTCAGTCATGCAGCTATGGTCGCTATTACTGAGTAATATTAAACCCAGCAGGGTTTAAAAAGATCCCTGGAAATCTTATTCAATTAGGGCGATTAAGCGATTAAGCTAAATTACAAAGTAACTTAAGACTAAATAAAAAAAAATGCTTTTGCATGGCCGCCATATTGGATTTTGATTTTTTTCTATTCTTGTCATCCAAAATGGCGCACACGCGAACGGCAAACTCGTTTTTTTCTTTTTACTCTGTTATGAAAGCGAGCAGAACAGTTTTTGTTGGAATCACAAAATTTTATTCCTATTCATTTGTAAATGATCAGGAATGAAGTGAAATTTTCATCATGCAAAATAATATTCTATGGTCATTTGAGAAATCCTTATCGGCAGATGCTGCGAAATCTTAATTCAGAGCTCATTATTTTTGATAATGTTGCTTTTTTTCAGTGAAGGTGACAATAAAGCTCTGATGAACTACTTAAACAGTGGAGAATATGACAAAACAACAAGGCCTGGCGCAGATAGTGGTGAGATTTCAGAAATTAGTTTCAAGCACGGAGAGGGCAAATTTCGAGATACGCCGTCGTCTCCGTTGAGGCTGGGGGCTAAATTTCGCCAAGTTTTCATACATTTTCACTAAACTCAGCTCCCCCCCCCCCCATCTTGCCATACAATCTTACTATGAGCCCCAATTTGAAACTTGTTCCGCTGTCCCTGTAAAGCTGCAATTGGGTCTTCTTCCACTTAAGGTCTCTGTAAACCCGTGAGGGGTGTCTTCGGAAAACATTCTCGTCGCGTCGCAATTAATGCTATGATAATCAGCTATACAGTAAAAACCCGCATAAAAGAACAGGTGTTTTGGGGATTCAGGCTGAATTTGGGTGTTTTCTGTTCTTAAGGTGTTCTTAAAATTTGTCTCTTAATGTTGCATAATAGCTTACTGCATACACTACCAACAGTCAAATAAAGAATGTGATTGGCAGAAGGTGACTAATTTAGTAACAACAATTAGTTAAGTCTAAAAACATTTGCTATATGTACCCTGGAATTCCCCATACAGTACATGCTGTAGACTCTGTGTACAATAGTCTAGCACATTATATTGATCTGGATGTACCATACTAGATTACTGTCCTCGAATCTAACTAGCAGCCATCTTTTTATACAAGAACAATTTCATTTTTCAGGCTGCATGTGTTCTTAAGTATAAGGTATCTTTTTGACCAAATTACAGCCTGAGTGTTCTTAATCAACTTGTTCTTTTATGCGGGTTTTTACTGTATATCATTTTAAAGCTAATATATTGCTCTATCTTATGAAGTTGTTTAGTTTTCGAGGTTTCAATTTTCTTGCCATTTTTAAGATCCCGAACTAAAAACTACCTTCTTTACTTGAGAAGCTCCAGACCACTAGCGGTTTGTTGCACAATTTCACACCTTGTCGGATTTTAATCTCGGAAAAATGAACTGCAAAAACGTGTCAGCGATTTTCGATATTTTGCATATAGTAACGAAAATATGATAGGTCGCGAAGTTGAAAGTCGCATTTTTTACAGTTTGTGGCCGCAAGATTTATCATAAAATCTTTTTCAAGTAAAAAATAAAAATTCCCTCACACGGTTTTTTTAGTTGTAAACATTTTCTAACGACACAGAAAATCTTAAATCGTGCGGGGTCAGGAGCTTCGCGAAAGTGAAAATTTGACTTAAAATTAAAGTGCTAGAAAAAGCGTGTAAAGATAATTAAATTACAGAAAATGAGTGGCGGGCAATACAAAAGAATGGGCAATGGAAGCCTAGGAAAACAGTTGACGCGTCATTTGAGGTTTTAGAAAAATACTTTAGGACTGTATCAAATGAATTTCGGAAAGAAAAAGCCATTTTATGAATTTTCACATTTTTGCCTTTCACGAGACCAAGTGATCTGTGTTTACCATTGCAGGAAAACCACTTCTCGTTGAAGTAGATGTATTCTTCGAAAGTTTTGGCAGGATTGAAGAAGTCGACATGGTAAGGGGTTTTAGGAGAAGATCTTGAGAAGTCCTTGAACGTCCCAGAAACCGTTCCAAATATTTTAAGTATTTCTGACCATGATGAGTCAACATTACAGTAGGGCAATTTGCAGTTACTTTGCGATCACTCCTATAGGTTTTTTTAGAATTAGTGTTTATTGTAATTAACAAATAACACGACTCCAAAGAAAACATTGAGCACCGCATTGTACTCAGGCTGCAGTCTCAGAGATTAGATTAGGAGTTCCTTTGAATTTCTCATCCAGTTTTCTTGCTTAAGCTTGGTGCACACTAGCGACATAACGACATAAGGACGTTATGTTGCAACGAAAAAAGTACGGGAAAATAATTGAAACAATCAATATTTTCCATGGATCTTCATTAGATTACTTCACCACAGCAATTTTATGTTAATTTTTGACGACTTCAACTTCTTGAAACCACTAAATTGTGTTCGCGTGACATGTTTCTTATGTCGTTATGTCGTTAGTGTGCACCAGGCTTTAGAGAACAAGCGGTCTTATATTTATACCACAACGCGCGCGTTTCTCGAATTCTGATTGGCTCTCAGCCAAGTATATACACCACAGAAGGCGTCATCATCGGCGCCCGCTAAGAACAAACCAATTTAGAAAATAACAGCTATGTTGTATTGTGAATGTGCGCATTCTGATTGGTTAAAAAGCGTGTTTGTAAGAGACCTGAGAAACACGATTGTCACGCAACGCTGTCGCGCGTGTGTATGTTATTTTCTAAAAGCAATAAAAATACTTTCTGCGTGCTCTCTGGTTTCTTACAAACACTCGGGGAATGTTGGTCGAACTGATAAAACTTGAAAGACACTCGCCTTCGGCTCGTGTCTTTCAAGTTTTGATCAGTTCTCCCAACATCCCCCTCGTGTTTGTAAGAAAGCAGAGAGCACGCGGAAAGTACTTTTATTGCTTAAGAGAACACTGTTTGGCTGCGCACGCGCGCTATTTTTGTCATTTATTTTTGCCTTTTTGTTGAGGCTACTCCTCGTGATTCCACAACAATTTAACCACTTTATTACGTCATTTCGTGGCATATAAGAGAACATACCACGGATAATTAGAGGAAATTTATTAAATATACAAATCTTATCTTTCATTTCAGCAAGTTGACCTTTACTTATACTTTCGTCAATACTGGACGGACAAACGCCTGGCCAAATACATTAACAAGACCACCATCCTAAACCGAGACTCTATTCCTAAACTCTGGATCCCTGATACCTATTGTTCAAATGCACGGGAATCTGACTTGCCGACAGAAGACCACAAGATGCATTCTACTCTTTCTATAGATACCAACGGCTCAATCTTCTACTCTCGAGGGTAAGTGTTTAAAGAGCCTCTGTCAGCCTCCATTTTGTTAGCCTAGCAACATACCAAGACAGAGAAAGCATCCATTTCCATCGGCTGATTTAGGGGATGCAGTGCAATATTTTCGATTGAATTCGCTAAATGAATAATAAAACTTTGTTTTTAGAAGACTATTTCAAGATTTCTACACGTAATTCGTTGTCTGATATCAACTGAAAACAATAACAAAGGAGTGGCTGACAAGGGCTCTTTAAAGGAGCCACAGGAAATGTCTGCTGAAACTCATCCATGGGAAAAGCGGAATTTTCCATGTTAAAAGAATGGTAAGTGTCCGGATTTCCCATGGTTTTCCTTACGAATTTCGAACATTCCCCACGCGTGTGCCTTGGAAAATTCAGCGTTTCCCATGGATTGATTTCTGCAGAAATTCCCTGTGGGCTCCATCATAGTTTGATATGCATGTATTACCCTATTATTTTACCAGTAGACTGTTACACCTTTTGCTTTTTCAATCCGCCGGCGGCTGTCTAAAATTGAGACCGTGATCACTATTGTGTACTACGTGATGAGTTGTATATACATCATGCACCTGTATTTTAATTAGTCTGATGATGGCATAGAACTTTGCCGAAATATAACTACATTTACGATCTTGTCCTTTTGTATGTTATAAACAGATATCAATATACTCGGCCTTTCGCTTATTGTCAGCCTTTTGTCATGCCTTTTGTACTCGTCAGCATTGTGTCAAATTGTTAGACTTCCCCTTTGAGCTAACTAAATTTGCCCTAAAATCGTGAAGTCCCCTTAAAGGGGCACTCGCACGCTTTATTTTTGTCAAAAAATAAGTATAATTCTAATCACCAAAAATACATTTAAGTTTACCGGGAATAACCAAAAATACAGTCCAGGTTTGTTAAATGACCTTTTAACTGTTAACTCAATACAAATCGATAGCGTTTTTATCTATTATCAAGAGGATGGAATTGGATTGCGATTTGAATTATTTGCTTGTCAAGCAAGCGTGCGAGTGCCCCTTTAAATAGGAAAACATTTTTCGTTCATTCTAGCACTCATATTGCTGCTGCGTGCATGATGCAACTGCAAGACTTCCCGATGGACACACAGAACTGTTCAATCTCACTCGGCAGCTGTAAGTAATATATCAAACACGAGACAGTGTGTTTCATCGGGATGGACATGACTACTACTTTATGCCTAGTACAAACCTCGATCCTAATTCTAGTCGCACCAATTTAGTTTGCTTTTTACTCCGGCCTCCCCGCTAGCAGGATTCGAGACTTTTTCCAGTCCCAGACGCGGGTTGAAGGAGTGTTAAGTATCGCTGAAAACCTACAATCCTCGACAGATTATCTTGAATAATTTCCTGACTTGACCTTTTAGCAAGCAAGCAACACGTTACCTCTTTATTCGTCATCGTTTCTCCCTCCCTCCCCCCTTCAATGTTGGTAAAAGACACCCAAAATCTTTTGCCTAGCCCATCCAACATTGAGAGGGGCGGGGGGAGAGGGCGGGATATCAATTTTAGCCAACTAATCTGTCTAAGATTGTAGTTGTAACGATTCTTGAGAATTTTCTCTAGAGCCAGGCACGGGTTCAAGTGGCAGGTTCAAGTATGTCTGAAAACCTTATACCTTGTTGACAGATTTTATCTTGTTTGTATTTAAAGCAAACTGAGCCGAAAGATATAATTTCGTATTTTGACCTGTGCGTGAGCTCGAAGTCGTTCGATTCACGTATGGATTGCTTGACAAAGGACGCCTTGATAAATCACCAAAAGATAAATCACCAAATAACTACGCCTTGAATTTGTCAATTGTTCACTCAGTTCTTCTAAAGATAGATATAGACAGAAGCCCGAGTTCACGCACTTATGCGTCTAGTTAATATAAAATAAAATATAGGTGTTTTATCAGGATTTCGACCACTGAGAAATATCGCAATTCGCACGTGTGAAAAATTGCAGTCGCAAAATTCAGCAAATCGAAGCTCTTTCCAAAAAGGTGGTGAGTACTGGGTACCACCTACCCCCATAAGTATCCAGTGTTTTTTTTCTCGAAACACAAATAAGGGATACCCGATTTTATTGCAGAATGTTGTTCTCTTCATGTAGAGCACAATGGTAGGGTTTTCATTATGATTCATCAATTATTTATCGAGGTATCGGCAGTTGAAAATCCTATTTTTAGGAAAATTGAGAGAGGTGGTGGGTCTCGGGTACCTACCCCTAAACTGGATACTTATAAAGTACCGTTGTTTTGACCTCTTCCCTTAGTGCAGTTTCATCTCCATTCTCTGACAATCCCCTTTTGTTATTAACATTCGCCGTCAGAACAAACAACTCTTTTATATGCAGATGGTTTCTCGGACACGGAGGTGGTCTACGATTGGAGAAATTCCAAGTTGGCGGTCGGTAACAAAGACATGGCGCAGTTTGAGGTTCTGGGAGCACAACCCTACAAACATGTGGAAAGTTGGCCAGGCGGTAAGAACATAAATATGATCTCTGCTAAAAGAAAACGAACTTTATGCAGAATTTCTGCTTTCAGAATTAACATACAAACCCTTATGAAATTGGAAATTTATAATGCAAAATCTATACATTGCCCGTTCGAAATTTAGATGACCAATATCCACAGTGTTTAGATACATCAATTAACTCCCTAAAGGTCCGCGTTTACACTTTTTTTTACACAATTTTTGCTTCATTTTTTTGTCGCGCGAGTCGCGGCGATTTTTCTCGCACGTACGCGTCAACTCAAAATCACTAATGTAAACCAGGGGCAACTCGGCGAGATCTGCCGCGATTTTTGTCGCGTGATGTCGCGGAGATTTCAAACATGTTCCAAACTCTTTGCAACTTCACGCGATTTGAAGAAAAGAGAGCACAGAAATCGCACCGGATTTGCATCTCGTTTACACTAGAGAATTGGAATTGCAACTCCGCGCGAGAAAAATCGCCGCGACAAATGCAACAAAAATCGCAAGTGTAAACCGTCCTTCAAGGCTTTCAAAAAACTCCTGATGTATTTTCGTACTGTGTTTTTGCGTGCCATTATTTATCATCTGTCACTTGTAATGCATGATATGTCACTTTGTCATGTTAAAGATTCTGGTTTAGCCTTTTCATCATCAGATAAAACATTTTAAAACAACTCAAAAACATTCGTCAAAACTTTATAACTGAAAAGAAACACAATTATGCCAGCACGACTCGAATTCCTTGGGCCCCGCCATCTTAGAGATGTGGCGTCACTCTTGCACTATAAATTATGCATTTCCATGTATACTGTAGATCTGAAAGAGGCCTTGCTCGCTACACACATAAACCAGAATAAGAGCACCAAGAAAACGATTTGTATGCTAAGAATGTAAATAGAAGAAAATCTAATTCAAAATAAGATGTTTATGCCGTCCTTATTAACGTCTGGCACAAGACTGAGTGATGTTATGTTTCCAATATGGCGACGCCTACCAATTAACACTTATTGGATGAGGCTGAGCATGATAGTGAGATTTGTCAATGCCGAGGTTTGTGTTATCTGCCGAAGCGAAGCTGAGGCGGATAACACTAACTCGAGGCGTTGGCAAATCTCATTATCATGCGAAAACCGAATTCAATAATTGTTTTATTATTCAGCAACCAGCAATTCTTACCTCTAAGTGAAGTCGACGACGAGGCCTTCCTCGGCGAAACGGTTTTTGAACTTTAGCTTACATTTATTGGTATTTTCCTCTTCGTATTCCATTCAAATAGCCATAGTTGAGGTTTAGATATCCTGAGCAATGATCTCTTGGCAAAGATCATAACAGATTCAACGAGAATATTGGCAAAATTGGCTTTCGCTTCCGAAATGAAAACCAAGATGGCGGCCAAACCTATTGGCTTGCGTTATGATGTCATTAGAGTGCATCAATCCTAATGTCTGTAGTATGACGTCAGGCACTGCGCGCCAACACAATTTCGCTGCGTACTCTTAGCCAATCAGAATCGAGATAGTGGCATGGCTGAATAATAATAGGTGATGGCGTCTCCTATTGAAGGGCTCCTGGTATAGGCGATTATTTGTTTACTCATTTGCATAAGCAGGGTCTAGCTTCAGAATTTTACAAACCTGATTGGATCATTCAAAACTCAGTGAAAATCGTCAATGCGTTCTCCGGAATAGTAACTATTTGATCTTGAGAATTTTTTTTACATTTTTCAAGATTTGATTTTCTTTTGGGCAGGAAGCTCATTAGTGCACATGTTTCTTGCAAATTGAGCTTCTCGCCATTCGCTCATAGTATTAGTTACTAACGTAAAAACGTTCTTAGTACGCTTCATTCACCAGATGCTATTGAAATTCAGATCATTTCTTTTTGTACATCCGTTACGCTTGCTGATTTTCACTAATGCTTATGCAAATGAGAAAAATCGTAAACACTGACGTAACAATATAATCGCATATAAGTTCATCCCGCACACGCACTCAGTATGAATGCACTCAAACAAAAGATAGCTAGAAATATGCATGAAATGGGAAAAGCATCCTGCAAAGAAGCGTGTACTTTATTTCTCTATTCACTATTTTCTTACCGTAATGACGCACAGACAAAATCATGATATCCTGTATATAGAACACTTTAAACAAGATATATCTTTTTAGCACGAACCACGTACAAACTATGCACGAATAATATCACTTAATAATAGCCTCTCTTAATATCCATCCCACGCTATTGTGTTAATCCTACCTCTAAAGTTGGCATTTCAAAAAAAATCCGCCAGAAACTGTAGACTTGACGAAGTTGCAAAACGTTCTTATTAGAAAACTCCCCTTACATCATTTGGAAGTTCTGTAAGTATTTTGGCTCACATGTTATAGAAAAAAGCAGGAATACTCCCCCGAACTTGGAGATACTCGAGAAACTAATTAGTGTTAATGCACTAATTCCAAACTAATTAGTGCTAATGCACTAATTCCAAACTAATTAGTGCTAATGCACTAATTCCAGGTCAAAGTGAAGCATCGACCAGC
Source organism: Scolanthus callimorphus (assembly GCA_033964015.1). Taxonomy (NCBI): domain Eukaryota; kingdom Metazoa; phylum Cnidaria; class Anthozoa; order Actiniaria; family Edwardsiidae; genus Scolanthus; species Scolanthus callimorphus. The sequence goes on from CM066921.1 coordinate 29,834,406, forward strand.
TCCCGTAAACGAGGTACTGTTAAAGTAGAGTGATACGGGGTCAGAATGGTTTGGACACTTAATTTTTGGAAACGAAACGCGAGCGAATAATAGCATTTCTTCTTTTCCCAACCTTTAGAGAGGGATTTAAGGAAGAGCTAATTGATTAATGGTGCTGTTCTAGGTAAAATTTTCGAACTTATATCTCATTCCAAAAAGAGGCTTCAAGAACTACCAGGTGTTTATTATCCCGGGACGACCCTTAAAGTATAGGGCAGTACAAGTACGAATTTCCTGTCGATTTTACAGTACTGTTTTAGTTCTCAGAGTGGGTTATATAACTCGCCAATCGGCGCATTGACAAATCTCAAGAAAAAAATTTCATGTCAGGGCTAAAGCTCTCTGTGCAATTTGCATGAGACGTAGAAATCTCTAAATAAACATCTAAAAACAAAGTTTCAGATTTGATTTACCAAATTCAATCGAGAACATTACTCTATATTCTCAAAATCAGCCGATGGAAATGGATCCTTTCTCCGACTTTTATGTTGCTATGCTGTCAAAATGGCGGCTGACACAGGTTCTTTAAGAAGGGAGATGTGTTTTAGAAGCTCGGCTTCCAGATGTAGTATATAAATGCAATGAAAGGCCGGTGTGAATACAGTATAAGCTTTGATCTTTACACTTGAAAACTTTCTTGAAAATTTATTATATGATAGGCCGAGCATTTGGAAATCAAAATTTCGAAATAGAGCCCAGGTATTAGCTAAAGAGCCCGTGTCAGCCACTCCTTTGTTATTGTTTTCGTTCGATATTAAAGACGATCTACGTGTAGAAATCTCTAAATCAACATCTAAAAATAAAGTTCCAGATTTTATTTACCAAATTCAATCGAAAAAATTGCTCGATATTCTCTAAATCAGCCGATGAAAATGGATCCTTTTTCCGACTTTTATGTTGCTATGCTGTCAAAATGGCGGCTGACACAGGCTCTTTAAGAAGGAAGATGTGTTTTAGAAGCTCGGCTTCCAGATGTAGTAAATATATAAATGCAACGAAAGGCCGGTGTGAATACAGTGTAAGCTTTGATCTTTACACTTGAAAACTTTCTTGAAATTTTTTTATACGGATAGGCCGAGCATTTGGAAATCAAAATTTCATGAGTTTAGGTATTAGTGGCATTTTTGAATCCAAACATGTTGGTCAGAACCCAGCCTAGTTCCTACCGTTCTATATAAACGGGCTTCCTGTGCTTAGATGAGCTGTGAGGAAGTGCGAGGGCTGGGCCAAGGGATGGCTTACCATGACGTCACACTTCCTATCTCCTACCCACTCTGGAAGCCCACCCAGACTAGGCTGGTCAGAACAGACTACCCCAGGCTTGGCGCTGCATGTCCTGCATAATAAGAGTCGAGCATGAGACTCCGACAATACCCCTCCTGCGCATGCTCACATTAAGCACAACACATAAGACTGCTGGCTGTCAAACTCACTGCTGCTGTTTTTCTGTTGCGTTTTGTCGTCCGTCCGTCAGGAAAACGTGGTTCACACGGCGCGATTGCTGACTTGCAAAGTCGCCGCGACGTCGTAGGCGTTTTGAACATGTTGAAATTCCACTGCGATACGGGTGCAATTTCGTAAGACGCAAACAAACTGGCAAATATCGCAGGTCGAAATCGCCGGCCGTTCACACCGCACGATATGAAGTCGACGATCGACGCAAAAATCGCACCTCATATCGCAGGTAAGGTCGCGCCGTGTGAACGGGCCTTAAGAAGCAGCGATAGATTTTACGAACCCTCTCCAGCTCTCTGCGACATGTTTTTGGTTGCTAAGTACTAGGCAATGCTTTTGGATAGAATTGGATATCTGAAAAGTTTACCATGCAGACAGACAATTAAGGAACATTTTTGTTATCGAAACATTAAACTCAATGGACGCCAGTACCCAGTCTGGTGATTGGAAATCAAAAGTTTAAGTTTGCATAATTATAAGTAATATTCAATATTCACGTTATGCTTAATCTTTTGCTGGACAAGGACAATTGACAAAAAACATGATTTAATTCCCATCTGGCTTTCTCACTTCAAATAAGAACGGTGTATCTATGAAGATCTCTTGGACTGAAAAGAAATTCATCACGTAAACGTTATTGTCTGAAAATTAAGTTGTCCAAATTATTTGGTCCTCAGTCATTACCCACGTTATAATAAGCATGTGATATATGAGGCTCGGGTCAAACGTGAAACTAGTTGGGTATTTGATTCAACAGTTGAGAATGTTTCTTCAATAATTTTTTTCAGACCTTTCAGTTTTCACGTCTAGCGTTTTCGAAGCGCTTTTTGAAAACATAAGGGGAGAGTTCATAACAACGGTTCTTCATTGGTATCCAGTTTAGGGGGATGGGTACCCGAGACCCACCACCTCTTTCAATCCTTCCTAAAAATTTCGACTGCTGATATCTCGTGAAATCGTTGATGAATCATAGCTAAAACCTACCCGTTGTGCTCTACACGAAGAGAACACATTTCTGCAGTAAAATCGGGTATCCTTTTTTGTTCTTCGAGAAAATAACTACTGGTCGATACCTATGGGAGAGGTAGTACCCGATAACCCACCACCTCATTCACCATCCCTGATACCTATCGAGTACCGTTGTTTTGACCTCTTCCCTAACTTCGGGAAAACTTTAATCATGTTCTTAACTGATTTGAAGATTCTCTGTCGACCTTCCCAACAGGTAACTACACCATCCTGACAGCAATGTTCCAGATGCAGCGTCGTATCGGCTATTTCATCATCCAACTCTACCTCCCGTGCATCTTCATCGTCATGCTCAGCTGGGTCGTGTTCTGGATGAGCCCTGATAACTCCGCTGACCGCCTGACCGTGGGCATCACCACCATCCTGACTATTGTCTTCTTGCTCGGTTACGTCAACTCTGTGTTGCCCAAGGTTTGTTCAGTCCTAGTTGTTTACTTGTTTACTTTTTAACCTGTTTACTTGTTGACCATCTTGACTATATTGTCTTCTTGCTCGGTTACGTCAACTCTGTGTTCCTGCTCAGCCCTAGTTGTTTACTTGTTTACTTTTTAACCTGTTTACTTGTTTGCTATACTGATTATTGTCTTCTTGCTCGGTTACGTAAACTCTGTGTCCCCTAAGGTTTGCTCAGCCCTAGTTGTTTACTTTTTAACCTGTTTACTTGTTGACCATCTTGACTATTGTCTTCTTGTTTGGTTACGTAAACTCTGTGTTGCCTAAGGTTTGCTCAGCCATAGTTGTTTACTTGTTTACTTTTTAACCTGTTTACTTGTTTGCCATCCTGACTTTGTCTTTCCTGTCTTTTTTACTTTGACTATATTGTCTTCCTGCTCGGTTACGTGAAGTCTGTGTTGTCCAAGGTTTGCACAGTCCCCAGTTGTTTACTTATTTACTATTTAATCTGTTTACATGTTTGCCTTCGTAAGGATTGTCAAGTCTGTGTTGCCCAAGGTTTGCCCAGTCGTAGTTGTTTACTTCCTTATTCGTCTTTTGTGCTGCTTGTTTACCTGTTAACTTGTTAGCTTGTTTACTACTTGTTTACTTGTCTAATTGTTTACTTGCTTACTTACTTTCTTTGCTTGTTTGTTTACTTGTGTACCTGTTTACTTGTTTACGTTTACTATATTGTCTTCCTGCTCGGTTACGTAAACTCTGTGTTGCCCAAGGTTTGCTCTGCAGTCCTAGTTGTTTACTTGTTTACTGTTTAACCTGTTTACTTGTTTGCAAAGCTCTTCCTGCTCGGTTACGCCAAATCCGTGTTGTTCAAGGTTTTCTCAGTCGTAGTTGTTTACTTTCTTACTCGTTTGCTTTGCTGCTTGTTTGCCTGTTTACTTGACGTTAGCTTGTTTTCTGTTCACCTGTTTACGTGGGAACCTTGTAATTGGAGCCTCGCTCTGTGAGGGCTTCCAGGCCTTCGTACAAATTCAATAAATTTGCACCAGACGCAAGCACTTGTTCACTTGTTTATTTGTTTACTCGTCTCTATAGGTGAGCTACCCGAAAGGCGTCGACTGGTACTTGATGACGGCATTCGTGTTTGTGTTTTTGTCGTTGATCGAGTGCGTCATCGTGGACAGGGTTGGTATCAAACGAAAAGCCAAGGAAGAAGAGCTCAACACTCCGAGAACTAGGGTGAGTCGCCAGTCTCATATTAAGAATGATACAGCGGACTGTCTTCGATTAAGAAGGGATCCACTACACAGGGAATTGCTGCGACACCCATCCATGGGAAAATCGGAATTTCCCATGGTAGAAGAATGGGAAGTGTTCGGATTTCCCATAGCTATCTATGTGAATTCCGAACAATTCCCATGCGTGTGCCTTGGGAAATTCAGCTCTTCCCATGGATGGGTTTCTGCAGCAATCCTGTGCTAGCAGTTCGAGTAAGCAGTTGACAAAAAAATATTGTATCCCTATATGTATCCCTATACAAAAAAATACCAATCCCTATACTTAAGAAAGCCACAAGACAGACTCGTAACATTTTACATTTGGATCACACAGATCCCTTTTTGGCAGCAATTGTGATCTCGGAGCCCAATCTGTGACCTTAAATCACAATAAATTTCGATCACTGATCCGATCCAGAGATACCTCAGCCCGCCATATTTAAGGCTTTGATCCCTGATCCGGTATACTATGTTACGAGCCAGTACAAGAAAACTTTATTAATGTACTTGTCATTTGAGAGCCCTGGATACCCAGGGCATAGCCGGGGTTTTCACTTGATTTTGGTTCCTCGATATGCGGGGAAACCTGGTATATATTAGTGGGTTTGGGTTTACGTTTTGTAGTGGGTTTGGGTTTACGTTTTGTAGTGGTGAAATGTAATGCCTCTCTGAACAGGGAGCGTGATCAAGCATAGGAGGCTCCATTCTCAAACCCAGAGCTCCCCGGCTCGTCACCACGCGGGGGGGGGGGGGGGGGGGAAGGCTCTGGTGATAGCAATCGACACGTGCGCGAGATTTGATAGAGTACTGTTGAGAGAAGGTAACTTTCTGCGCATGCCCCAACGTTCAACATTGGCCAATCAGCGAAGGCCCTCAAATGGATATCCCCAGAACCAACACCGCGGCAAAACGCATTTACCATGCGCCTAAGATTCACTTCCTGTGAAATGAAAACAAAAGAAATCATCTACATAACAAAAATATCTCGTGCTGTCTTGGAAATTTGGAAAACGTAAGCTCCAGACACAAAACGTAAGGCCAACAATTGCAGAGCAGCTAGAAAATGATCATATCTTTCTCTGAACGTTTGCACCTCGCACTTTAAGGCTTGCACCCGAAGCGAAAATTATGGTTTAAAATCAAAATTTATTGTTCGCTGTTGTTATGTAGATTTTTCAAATTGTTTTATTTCACAGGTCAGTGAATCTATAGCGCATGTGAACTGCGTTTTGCCGCGGTGTGCCCAAAACCTTACCGCGAGCAGACGAGCCAGGGAGCACTGGGTACGAGAATAAGGTGGCTCGAAATGGTTTCATTGCGCACGCGCGTGCTATCGAGATTGAGCCCGTGCGATTGCCGTTACCGGTATCATTCTCGTACCCAGAGCTCCCCGGCTCGCTCCTCGCAGGGGAGGCTCTGGTGAATCCATTTGAGGACCGTTGCTGATTGGGTGGTGTTGAACGTTGGTGCATGCGCAGAAAGATCTTTCTCTCAACGGTTCTGTAACAAATCTCGCGCATGCGTCAGTGGCTGTCACCAGAGCCTCCCCCGCGAGAAGACGAGCAGGGGAGCTCTGGGTAAGAGAATGTTACCGGTATCTATTGTATAAACAGTTGGCGCGTGCGCAGTAGGCACCTGGTGCATATCGTAAGATTTTGTGACCGGGTGGCATGAAGCAAAATATTGCATGTCTATATAACCTTGAAGTGGTTTTGTACATAGATTACAAGACTGGAATACATGGATTTCACCAAAGACCAGGTTGTTAGTCCATATCAGTCACTTCTTTTATATGCCGTCGCGAAATCTCAAATTCATCCAAAATTACTTTCTAAAGCTATTTGCAAAAAGCAGGTAGTAAAAGGGCTTGTCCATATTAACCTAGTTGTCTCGGGTGTTAGTGATATCCCCGTCCCTCGAGTTATCGCAGGCCAGAACTCCTCGTCTCGTCATCTCACAGGGAAGGCTCTGGTGACATCCATTCGAGGGCCTTCTCTTTATTGGTCATTCTTGTACTCAGAGCTCCACGGCTCGTCTGCGCGCGGGGGAAGCTCCGGTGACATCCATTTGAGGGCCTTCGCTGATTGGCTGCTGATTTTGAACGTTGGGGCATGCGCAGAAAGGTGTTTCTCTCAACGGCTCTGTATCAAATCTCGCACATGCGTCAATGGCTGTCAACAGAGCCTCCCCCGCGAGGTGACGAGCCGGGGAGCTCTGGCCGGGTTCAAGAATGGCGGTTGACGGTGTGCAACGACTTTTTTTTCTTGTGAAACAGGACGAGCAGTTGTCCCTTAGCCCCAGAAACAACTCTACCTCCCAAGACAACTCGCTTCACGTGTATAGGCCTTCTTGGCTTTACAGCTTTGCAATCGGCATCTAGGTTGAACATTTCGTCGGTTTTAGTTACAAAACAGACCACTTTAGTCCACACCTCACACACTTACAACATGCACAGCACACACTTCACACATTCTTGCACCATCTACACACACACACACACATAACACACGTGGGGTTTCAGACACTTGCTGACTGTATACTATTATAGTGTAGCTTAGAGAGACATTGCAATTACCACTGTATGCATTGCTACGCGACCTCAAAATTCAATGTTTGCGATGGGCGATTGGTGAATTTTGGCCGTCAATCAAACCAAAACGCTGGATTCGGCTACTAGCAGGCCGACATTGATTGCAAAATCAACCAAAATGGTTTTAGACTATCCTTTGACTTCCTTGACGCGAATGTTTAACTTTCTGGTTCAAGGATATTGACAACAATTTTCTTGCGTAAAATCGCCAATCGCCAAACAGCGAGTTTTGAGGTCGCGTAGCGATGCATACGGTGGTAAGTTTCATTACAGCTAAAACCGTTTCATCGTTTTGATCCGCCAATCAAACTATATGAGCAAATGAAACTCTCACCCTGTTTCGCGTAGTGCAGTCAACTGGCTTTCCTTTGAACTAAAACCAGACAACGTCGCGACAGAAAGCAAGGTGACTGCACTAGGCGAAACAGGGCAAGAATCTGATTGGCTCATGAGGTTTGACTGACGGAACAGCAAAGCCAAAAACAAATCAATGTTTTGAAAATGCGGGTCACGATGCAGTGATTTTAGCTGTAAAGAGCGTTTCACCACTGCAAAACATCAAGCCATATTTTAACCACAGGAACTTTTTTTTGAGAATATAAGCTAGTAAGGCTGGGGCAAAACCAACTAATAATTATATATATGCACGAACTGATTTGAAAATTACTGAGCATACTGAGTATGAGAAAAACTCGGATGCTCTTTCTGAGCTGTTGAGAACTCTGTGGTGGGTATCCTGTGTCACAGTGGCACACGCGCCAAAAATGGCGGGAACATTTCGACCAATCAGAATCGTTCCTCGCACAAACGCAACGAAAATTAAAAGTATACCAGTGGCTCCCTCTCACGAAATTCATTTGTCTAAAGTAACAATTTCATCGTTTTATATGCCTCAAGGTTTTCTATTCTTGCTATTTTTCTACAGCAATCACCTCTGCCCCTCTCCATCGAGAATTTCTCTGTCACGACGGAGGAGACCAAACAACCCAGCGCAGTTGACAGACCTCTCACTGGTAAAGACCCTTACCCATTGGGGCAACGACCTAAGCCTGTAATCGCATTCAACGAGGAAGACGCTCATCAACCCGAAAACGAAAAACACAAAATTCAATCCCTAGCATCAGCTAAATCCTGGAGAAGGTCGCTCCTCCCGATAAAAGGCTGGAAGGGCTACAGTACAGAGCACAAGATTGACAAGATCAGCAGGATTTTATTTCCTCTTCTTTATGGGATCTATAACCTGGCTTACTGGTATGTCTACTTGGCAGGGGTGGATATAATAGGTTGATGCTGGTCAGGTCATCACACGCACAAATAACACTTTGGAGGTAATTCACGGCCATCCTGATCTCAGTGACAATTAATTATAGTCCTCTAATCACCTTTGCTTTTATAGTTTGTCAGATATAAAAAGTGCCCACCAATAGTAGCCAGACATCATATCAAGAAAGTCGTTTTCATGGCAATTCCGCGTGGGTTGCCTGTGGTGTTCAAAACGTGACTCAGGCCCCTCGGCGGGGGGTAAAAACAAAATGGCGACCAAGAGAAGGATGTTTCTCGAGTATCTGCAAGTTTTGGTCAATTTGCCTGCTTTTTTCGCTAAGATATGAGAAAAAGTACTTACAGACCTTCCAAACAAGGTAAGGGGAATTTCCTAATAAGGAAGTTTTGCAACGTCGGCAAAACGACAGCTTTTGGCGAAATTTTCTTGATATGGGTAGGACACGGACGAGTGGAAGCGTGAGGACTGGGTCCCGACTCGTCCCCAGAAGAAGAAAAAGCACGCGCGCTAAGGATTACGGTCAGTATGGAGACAATGGGAAACGCAAAGCATTGCGCGCCGCCACTAGACACTACTAGGGACGGGTCAGGGCTGGGTCTAACACAGGAAACCCGCCTCGAACGTACTTTGGTTGTTTTGCACACGAAATGTATAGGAAATATTCAGATGACATACGAATACACAGGGAATTTCTGCAGAAACCCATCCACGGGAAAAGCTGAATTTCCCAAGGCACACGCATGACGCATGCGCGAGATTTGATACAGAGCCGTTGAGCGAAATATTATTCTGCGCATGCACCAACGTTCAAACCAGCCAATCAGCAAAAGTCCTCAAATGGATGTCACCAGAGCCTCCCCTGCGATGAGACGAGCCGGGGAGCTCTGGGTACCTGGTGCAGATACCATAAAGCGGTTTTGTACATTTAGTTTACAAGACTGGAATACATGGATTTCACTAAAAACCAGGTTGTTAGTCACCAGACATACCGCAATGTCCTCCGTGAATGGGCACACGCTTGGGAAGTGTTCGGAATACACATGTATAGCCATGGGAAATCCGAGCACTTCCCATTCTTCTACCATGGGAAATGCAGCTTTTCCCATGGATGGTTTGGGTTTTTATGGAGTTTTAGTTTCAAGCCTCATTCGCACATGCGTGACGACACAAAAAGATCTGCATCATCTCTCGGAATACTCATAGCCTCCTCACTCATTGGCTCAATTGCATTTTTAAACCGCACCGGGGGGTTGAGGACCTATGGGAAAATTTTCCAGGGAAGAGGGTGTATTGGACACAATCTAGTGGGTGTGTCTGGCGCATGGAAATTCCGAGGGGGGGAGGGGGAGGGGGAGGTGACTTTCAGGGACATTTTATCCAAAAATAGATTTTCCAGGGGTATGGAAAATGGAAATCCAGGGGAAGGGGTCTTTTATGAGGCTGGAAATTCCAGAGGAGGGGTCTGATTCCTGAAGAGTGGAAATTCCTAGGGAGGGGGTGTTTTTAAGGGAGGTCCTCAACCCCCTGGTGCGGTTTAAAAAGCAATTAGCCATTTCCCATTTCATCTTTTCCGAAAATCAAGGGTGCCATCAGACGGACTGGAAGTTTAGTCCCACCACAGCTCATCTGTAGCGTAATTACACACTTTTAAAATAAAAATATCACCCCTGAGAGGAGAGAACTTGGACTGAAAGTTGTGCTTGAATAAATAAGAATGCCAAAACATTTGCTTCCATATCCTTTTTGGTTAACGAGATATGTAAGATCAATGTTTTATGCAACTTTGATGACATGGCGAGAGGTAGAAAATATGCATGCTAATATCAACCAGTGCGATTATAATCCAGTGGCTTTTTTGCATGAATAGCGTGTATCTGGCTTCCATATCATTGTGTATCAAAACTGCTGGTATAGGAAGATTTATGACAAGTTAGAGAATTCTGTCTTAAGGAATACCTCTCGCCACGTCTGTATACATCTTTGATCTCACATATCTCGTGAACCAAAAAAGGTATCGAGACAGAATTTCTGTCATTATTATTTGTTCAAGCACAACTTTCAGTCCATGTTCTCTACTCTGATTGGTGTATGCACCTTAAGCTCGGGCTTTAGAAAAAAAAAAATTTGGTCGATCCCCATATTTTCACTCTCTAGCTCCACCAACGCCTCCAGTATCATACACAAGCGTCGGCGGTAGAAGCTAAATAATTGGACCCTGATTATTCCTTATTTTTTGGTATTCCTTTACATTTCTTACTTCGACGCAATAATCATGTGTTCGTAGCGCCCGTTATTCCTTATTCATTATTCAGCTTCCACCCCGTACAAGCACGAGTAAGACCTAAAGTATACGTCGAATATATTCGGGCCGACTACATTTAAACCAATAGATAATTTGCTTTTGAAAGTGTAATGAGTCGGTATCTTTCGAGTTCGGCGTATGCCCTAGGCCTAAGAGTGGAAGCATATTCATAGCATGCAGATCACGCCGGTCTGTATATAGTGTTTATAACCGTACATATCATTCAAGGTATCAAAATAAACGTACACACAAGTCTATCAAGTTTGTTTTGTCATCTTTACAGAACAGGACCTTCCATGGTTTTCATCTTTTGAAATCAAAAATGCATCCATACTACTTACCACTTACTGCAATTTTCATATTTCTGCGAACTCTACACAGACCAACAAACCACGGTTTGGCTTCCGTCACCAAATGAGTGAACAACTCTGGGTGGTTTCACGGAGGCTTTGATAGACCTGCAAAGTATTTAATTTGCCAAGTTTCAGGACGAAATAATGTAAATTATTGGTAAAGTTGCAGGCCCACGCGAAACAAGCGTAAGCGGAAGTTGCCCCGCTGTGGGCAAACTAGTCCCCAGTCCCTGAACGCTCCTTCGCGGCTCCGTTGTCCACAGGCAACAACGGAGGTCATTTCCTTAAATCGCTATACAAATATATATCAAAAAAATAAATATAATAGAACATACATTAAGAAAATTCTCATTAATTAAAAATAGTTTTGAAATACGTTTTGAGCTTTTCCATGTGCATTTCACGTTTTACAGTTATAGATAAAAAGAGAGACATTTTCTAAATGTTCTTTGATTTTTTTTTAGCTTATTCACAAGTTTCGAGGTTCAACCGTTGCCAGGAAACGCCAAATCATTTGAAATATGTGGCTTGCGCTGGTTTCGCCCAAACACCAATCTCCCAGACAATGTGACAGGTTTTTGTCATTGAGAAGTTAATTGGTATTTTAATGAACGAACCAGTACGGAATACTATTCTCTAGAACAGATGCTAATTTTTGTCCAATGATTAGACGAGTTGATCAAAATATAAATATCCGTTTCCTGCGATTTACATAATTTAGAGGCCTTTTGCATTTAGAGGTCACGGACCTAGTCACCTTTTAAATGAGCAGCTTTCTCCAAATGATACTTCGATGAAAAGAACATGGTGATTTTAGTAAAAAGCTAGAGTTTTCAGCTCTCGATGCATGCGCGAAAGAGTGAAAGAGAGAGCAAAAACAAAACTGCTTATTTTACTAGGAATTGTATGACTGGATGGCAAGGCTTCCAAAGTTGTAGTTTTGATCCCACTTTTTTGAGTTTGCATTGTAGCTTGCTGAAATTTTTACTATAATCAAATAGTCTCTTTTCATTTCTGAGCATCATTAGCTGCTCAATTTAAGGGTGACCGGGTCATGGACCTCAGTGCAAAAGCCCGTTCTGCAGCGAGTCTATGCCAACGACAAACCGCGGTTTGGCATCCGTCAATAAAACGAATGAGCAGCTCTGGGTGATTTTGCAGAGCATAGTTGAGAGATTTTGTTAAATGAGGGGAAGCAAGGCTTTGGAAACAAAAAGTAAAATGTAAAATACAAACGAAACTCCACGGGCCTGTCTTAATTAAAAGGTTTCACATTTGATTGACAGAAGCCTACACAGTTTCAGGCGCTCGGAATAGTAGGGTGTTCGCAGAATTATGAAAGTGGCTTGCTGGTTTTAATATCTTTTCTCTTTGCTTGTATTTGTTTATTATCAGAACAGATACTTCAGACAATACTTAAACTGAGAAAATACACTAAGTTGCTAAGAGCTAAAGGATAGAAAAAAAAACCGGAGTATTTTTTACCAGTTTACAACCACAACGCTCTTATTTTTGGGGCGAAATCTAAAGAAAGTATTGGAGTGATGGATCCATTGGGTGTTCTAGCCCTACTTTTTTTGTAGATCCAATTGATAAGAAAATATAAAAAAAACATACATGGAAAATGTATAAAATGGAATCCCTTTGTAAAATCCTGGATTCGCCACTGTATTGAAATCAGAAAACTGTCACGACCAAGTTAATATTAAATGACCCAAGGCAATGCTGCTATAGTTTCCCATCGTGGAAGCTTTCTATCGTGTTAGGTAAATTTGACATTTAATTTATCTGCGTCGCAAAGTCGCCTTCAAGTCGACATTGGAGACCACAGAAGTTAAAGGAAAAAGGTAGATACTTTTAGAACACTCAATCTGAAGGATAAATCATTGATCAACAAAACTATCTTATAGGGGACTCATTTGATAAATTGATGCGGACGCACGGCCTATCTTTTTGAGCCACAATAAACAAACTACTTTGAATTGAAACGCTTTGAGTAGCTGTCGAAAGGGGACAAAATGTCCATTAATTGATTTTAGCCAACGGAATTCCATTTCTCCTGCGTGGTTGGCTAGAAGAAAGCCCTTGTGTTATAATAAAACCCACTGAAATGATCCCTATTATATGTTTGCTATCAAAAACAAAATAGCATATTATCCATCAAATACAACCCCTGCGTGCTGTCTAACTAAAAGGCTTTACTATATAGGAACCATACAGAGGCCTGAACTTGCGTGGGTTTGTAAAACAGCTGTTATTTCACAGCCTACTTGCGCCCCTGGGGGGTGGGGTAAGGGTATTATGTTTTGGTTCTTGTAGTAACTTGATCTGAAATCAGTCAAACGGAAAAAACTCGAGTGAAAAGTCAAGTCACGGCTTCAGCGCGTGCCTTTTTCGTGTTTGCTTTTCTCTTCTGTGGATTACAGACAAAATGCGGCTGAAATCCTCGCTGTTTTATCGCTATCTAGCGATTTTGATCGCAGTTTGTTTCGTTTATCCGGCTGTTTACTTCAAGACGCTTCGAAGTTACGATGTCCCAGGGATGAAGTTGTTTCCGCCGCAATCAGGGCAAAGCGCTCTTTAAATTTCCCGGAAAACCACACTCTGCACAAAGAGCCCTTGGTGAACTGTGTAAAGCCTTCCATAGATGATTTCCCTCAAGATTTTATGACTCAATACCAAAGGCAAAAACAAGCGGGGGTTATAATCCATATACTTATCGCCTTGTACACATTCGGAGGACTAGCAGTGGTATGCGATGACTATTTTGTGTCTTCACTCGAACATATCTGCCATGGAATGAAACTCAGAAGCGATGTGGCGGGAGCAACTTTCATGGCAGCTGGGAGTTCAGCCCCGGAATTTTTCACGTCAGTTATTGGAGTTTTTATAACTAAGGGAGACATTGGCTTGGGAACCATTGTCGGATCTGCAGTGTTTAATATCTTGTTTATTGTAGCGATTTGTGGGTTATTTGCTGGTGCAACGCTCAGTCTATCATGGTGGCCTTTGACTAGAGATTCTGTGTGTTACATGTTAAGCGTTGCAGCACTTGTTGCAGTTACATATGACAAGAAAGTTTACTGGTATGAAGGCATGATACTGGTTATCATGTACCTCCTCTATGTTGTCATAATGTACTTTAACGGAACACTGGAGGCTCTGTTTTCACATATAGGAAATTCAGAGCTTAAAAATAAGACCGGAGGCGAGGAAGGGAAATCACTTATTGATAATGAGCAACAGACAGATGATGACGATGAAACAATGCCATCTGAGATCGATGCTGTTTCATTTGTTGGAACTGATGAGTCGTCGTTTGCAATGCCAGAGGGCCTTATAAGGAGAAGCTTATGGATAATCTTCCTCCCTCTCTCCTTTCTATTTTACATTACCATTCCTGACTGTCGCAAACCAAGATGGAAGAGCTGGTACTTTGTAACATTTGTTATGGCTGTTGTATGGATTGCTGGGTTATCATATGTCCTAGTCTGGATGGTAGAAATTATAGGCTATACACTAGAAATTCCTGATGTCGTCATGGGCCTCACATTTGTGGCAGCAGGTAGCAGTGTACCAGATGGGATATCAAGCTTGATAGTCGCACGACAGGGGGAGGGAAACATGGCAGTATCAAACACAATAGGAAGCAACATATTTGATATCTTACTCTGCCTAGGACTTCCGTGGCTGCTCAAAACCACTGCAGTAGAGCTCGGCAGTGTTGTAAATGTCCTAAGTGGAAGTATGATTTATACTTCCATATCTTTATTTGGCACTGTGGTTGTTACGATTCTTCTGATTGTTTTGAACAAATGGAAACTCAACAAATTCCTAGGAATTATATTTTATTTTTGTACCTGGTTTTTATATCTGTAGCAACTTTATTCGAGTTGAATGTTTTTGGTGATTTTAATCTCCCTGTCTGTTCAAACTAAGTGCACATTATTTGTCTTCCTAACTAAAACTAATTGCATTTCAGGCGTGTGTCTTAACAAATTTTTGGTGATTTTTTTAAGGACTGAGGTAAAAGAAACTAGTTCAAATTTTGGAGTGACTGAGAGGCAATTTCCAAGGCGGTTGCATTGGATTGGCTCCACATAAAGTTACTTTTTACATGGGGTAAATTTTTGGTTAGCATAATATGTCAACATATTATTTTGACAGTGGGCTTAAAAGGTGAAAAATGCCTAGCTACACCCCTGCATTTAATTTGCAAAAGTGGCTCACAGTGAAGGATTGCCATAATGTGATGTTGTTTCCATGATAAAGAGTGACCCTTTTTCCTTCTGTGTTGGGTACCCTGGGACCAAAATTTGAGGTTATGGGAACAAGTTGATGAATTGGTGTTTATTTGGTTTAGTTAGGGGGAAGGCTTTTTCTCTAAGTAAAGATCACAGTCTGTTATTTCTTGACATGCAGGTCTGTACATCTATTAACTATGTGTACATACAAGATCCTTAGTAAGACCCTTGTACTTGCTGGGGTTACTGCAAGGGCCCTAGGAACAATAACGAATCAGTTTTTTACTTCAGTTTTTGGGCAAACCTTTGCCCTCAAACTCAGCCCTGCAATGCTTTGCCTGTCTTTCCTTGCCACATAAAATCTCTTTTGTATGAATTTTAATTTACACCTGCAAAAGGCACCCCAGGCAGTTGTAATGGCTAGGGAAGGCAAATAATAACAAGGAATTATAAATTTAAGACTTTAAACTCAAGTTTTGTGCAAGATTTCACTACGATATGCCTAGAAATACAACAGGTATTGTTCCTGAGGCCCCTGATTTACTGTAGAACCTTTATTTTTATAGTTTTAGTGTCAAGATTGAGTTTTATTGACTTTTTTAGATTGAGGATAAATCCTTTTTTATTTTGTAGTTTGCTAGCAGGGAAAAACTAGAGTAGTATATGTTGACGATTTGGTTTCAGTAGTGAAACTAAAAAAACAAGGCTTTTAAAATTCAATACAAAAAGAGAATGAATTATTTTTGAACAAAGATATTGATTTACTTTTTGAAAATGTAAACAACAAAGACTTACTATTGTGAGATTTAGATACATAATTTTATATGAATCAGAACTATATTTTTTTATGTGAAAATATCTAGAGCATGATATATTGCTATAAAATATGAGATATTTTCTCCAAATACGTTGTATTGGGTTTTTTTTCACAGAGGGTTATGGTTTCACACTTATGGATGTGTCAATTCAATTGGCTTTTAGCTAAAAGCTGAGGATTTGATAAATGTGACAAATGTCAATTAATATATGCCATATGACCTGCCAACTTTTTAAAATTTTGGTGAGGGCTTTTGATTCTGGTAAAAAAATCAAACGTAAGCCAACAACGTTTCCACCAACCACCGGGCCATCCCAAAGATGTCCCAAGTACATTTCGAAGATGTCCAGAAGCAAATTAACATATCTCCTTGACAACAACAACAAAATGTACTCATTAAAAAAACTATTATTTTCAATAAGATATCACCAAATTGATGGATATCCTATTCCTTGTTAGTCAAATCACACAAGTGGTCTATACTCAGTTTTGCGCTCTGATTGGTTGAGCACTAGCAGGCTATAAGATATAGCCTTACTAGCAGCATACCTGCCAACTCTCCAGGTTTTTGCGGGGTCTCCAGGTTTTTATCCTTGATCTCCCGGGAAAAACAAAAAAACTTTCCATACATTTACTGTATGTCTCCCGGGTAAATTTTTCGGGATTTTCTCATACAGTTGTTGCATTTGAAACACAATCTCCAGGTTTTGGACCTTTCGGGGTTGGTGGGTATGTACAACATGTATGTAGAAGCGAAAGTGTTGAAAGCCAGAAAATATGGCAAAATGAACAGACCAGGAGGAATAATTAATCAGTCAATCGTTCTCGTTGAAATGTGTCGTTTGCTAAAATTTCCTTATGGAAGTTCCTACTTACCATATTTGGAATTCCAAGCGTTTTCCTACCTTATTTCTTGCCCTAAATTGTCAAAACCTTCGTCAAAACTTGCTGATTTTGGATAATTCGTGTAGTCGCCATCTTTGTTTTTTCCCCAGGAGCGTGGAAATACCTACACAGGTAGCCCGCGTCACGCACTGGTTATCTTTTGCGTCACGCGTGAGCTTCACAGTGTGTCAATCGCACATGTTAAAGCCCCTTAGCTCCTCGTTCTCCCCAAGGCTCAGTCCCCCGGCAAAAACAAAAAGAAAGTAAGCAACTTTATTAACGTCTCAAATCTTCTATTATTCTAGCCGTGCACGAGTGCACTACTAATTGGGGAGACGGTGCACACCTTACCCCCTTTCTCTATCAGAGCTCCAGGTGAAAGGAATTTAAAGCTATAAGCAAGCTACTCGGTTGGTCGATCCTGGTTTCGAACTCAGGACCGTACGCACAGTGTGCCGTGCACAAACACACTGCGCCACCTAGCCGTACCTCGCCGTACAGTCCCTGGAGAGGTTTCATGTCATTTTGCCTGAAAGCAGCGAATTAAGGGTATAAACAGCTGCTTCTCACACCGAGGGCTAACAAATCCCGCAACCATAGCTTGGTATTCTTCGAGAATGCGCGGTGTAGAAATAACACCTCTTCCAGAGAAAAACATCGTTGACACCCAGTACGTTTGAAGTTGCGGCGCTCGCTAACAAGATATTGACGAGAATGGTCGTCAGGTGGTTTAGGAGAATAATAGCCGCAAAGAACTCAAAACGATGTACAAATCATCGCCATTGCTACCGAGAATCTGATTTGATGTGTGTGATAGCGAACGATCCCTCCCGCGCAATTTGCGGAAGACTCCCCCGCATGTTTTTGTTTCTCACTTTCAAAAATATTAGCACTTCAGCAATAAACCAAAGATGATTTTTAAAAACGTTCCTGCAACAAATTAAATGGAAATGATATAATTATACAGATAAACACTCTTTTTATAAGAATCACGTTTATTAATTTTGTGTGTTTTGCGGGGGCGTACAACGATCACTTCTCCTGAAAAGCATTTACTGCGATTTTTCTAACTCTGCGAACTCCCGCTTGATATTTCCGAACACCAAACTGCGCATTGGTTTCCGTCCATCAACCCTTTTAAAGAGCCTGTGTCAGCCACTCCTTTGTTATTGTATTCGTTCAATATTACATAATTTACCAAATTCAATCGAGAACATTGCTCTATAGTCTCTAAATCAGCAAATGGAAATGGATGCTTTCTCCGACTTGGTATGTTACTATGCTGTCAAAATGGCGGCTTACAAAGGCTCTTTAAGTCAAGTCCACGCATGTTTACTGAGTTTGGTTTGCATTAATTACAGTGAAAATTGTGTTTTGAAGCCTCGCAACAGACCCATTTTCTGCATGCGGCTATTTTTGGATGTATTTTGAGAGCAGAACATTTTATTTTGCCTAAAGGTGCATTCTACATGCAGAGCAAAAACTTTCACCTTTTGCACCTAGTCCACCGTCTTGGGGCATGTTATTTTAAAGAACATCTTAAGAACATTCAAGGCTCAATTTGCAAAACATTTAAGAACTTTGGGTTGGAATTTACCCAGCCTCGAACAAAAATGAACGGTTGTTATCATTCTTATCAAAAAGACGTTTTTCGCATGGATGATACTACAACTGAATGCACCTGCCCGCTCCAGTGTTCTAAGGTTGAGATAAGCATCTCTAAGAAACGAAGAGATAATTGTTTTCATGACTGCGGTCGCTGGGAAAAAGGCTATTATATACGAGTAGCTAAAGTGTTATTGTATTTGCTTACGTGTGCGTCGCAGCCGGACAAATGTTTTTAAAGCCAGAGAGAAAGCGCTGCTTCAGCGAGTTCTTCCTAGCCCGCTCTACATTTACTATATAGCTCGCAATTGATTTCAAAGCAATTCGACCTTTGTGTGCGCGCACTTCACATCATACAGGGTATTTCTGTAGACACCCATCCATTCATGGGAAATTCTGAAATTCCAATGATGCAAGCATGGGAAGTGTTCAACTTTCCCATGGCTATATGTAAATTCCGAACACTTCACATAGGCGAAATTCATTTTATTCCCATTATTGGATGAGCGGGTTCTCATTACAGACAATTAATTTTAATGGAAAAGTGGAGGGTGGGTGGGCACACGGAATCTCTGCAGAAACCCATCCGTGGGAAAAGATGAATTTCTCAAGGCACACGCATGGGAAGTGTTCGGAATTCACATGGATAGCCATGGGAATTAAATCCGAACACTTCCCACTCTTCTACCATGGGAAATTCAGTTTTTCCCATGGGGTAAGTTAGTTTAAAGAAAAGCGAAATTCTGCTGAAGAGTGACCTAACGGTGCGCAACGGATTGTTTTTCAAAACGAAAAGTTCCCAGGTCCAGCGAGAGATAATCTGAGGAGATGCATGGACATTTTTTGTTCATGCTAATTGCAGTGTTTTTTTTTTTAGAATCTGTCCTTTTTAGTTTTTTTGACGCTTGGCGGTGCACAAAAAATCTAGTTCTGGCTGGCTAATTTGAAAGAAACAAATCACCTTTCTTTCTCTCTTTCGTTCTTCTTTTTCGATTTCTTCTTCATATTTTACCCTTTTTCTTTCATTCGTTTTTTCTTATTATTTCTTCTTTCTTTCATGTACACGTTTTCACGTAAACGTGCCGGCGCGCGCGAGTTTCGGATTCTATGGGCGCACAGCGCTGATGAATAATATAATGAATTCTGACGTCATAGATATATTAATAACACATCACACGTCACAATGTCACACTCCAAAACTAACCAATCACGCGCGCAATCACTACTGTCGATGCAGCCACCAGTTTCAAGTCGCCATCTCTTTGCGCATCGGTGGGACTTCTTATAAATATCCACCAAAACCATCTAAGGTGATGCCGTTATACGAGAGGTTTAAAGATCGGTATCTCTAACCGCGCAAATTAAAAGTCTGTCGGAAGATGACGAAGAGATATCAAAGGATCGTGTCAAAAGTGTGTTTCGGTTTGACGTTGACGGTTATTTGTGGCTCTTACTTGTACTGGAGATGTCGGGGAGAAAAGACCTCGGAGGAGGTAAATTTAACAAGTTTCCAGATAGTTTTTGAGCGGTGTGGACTCTAGACTTTCCCAAAGTCCGCTGTTCACTTTGTTCTAAGGAAAAACATAGAGTACGACTTGGGGCAAGTCTATGTGGACTCTTATTTGCCACGCTTTACGCCATCATCGTGGTCAAAATGCTGTGACTCACGAGCCGCAGGCAAGTGACTCCACAACAAATTTCGACCACGATGATGGCGTAAAGCGTGGTGAATAAGAGTCCACACCACTCAAAGCATCTGGAAATGTTTTTACCATGACAAAATGCCAAATGGTATAATTTATTATGATCATTTTCCGTTTCAATTAGCGCGAACATTCGAACAAATTCCCTTCGTTTTTGAGCCGCGCGCGCAGGCTGATGCGAGCAGAGTGGTATGGACTCTTTTATACCACAACGCGCGCGTTTCTCGAGTTCTGATTGGCTCTCAGCCGTGGGTACATAAAAGTATATACCACGAAACGCGCCATCATCAGTGCGCGCGCTCAAAAGAACCAACGAAAACACCGTTTGGCCGAGCGCACGCGCTGGTTATGTATTTATTTTTGCCGGCTGCGCCTCGTGAGTCCACAACATTTTATACCACAACGCGCGCGTTTCTCGAATTCTGATTGGCTCTCAGCCGTGGGTACATAAGAGGACATACCACGGAACGCGTCATCATAAGCGCGCGCGCTAAAAGAACCAACGAACAACACCGTTTGGCTGCGCGCGCGCTGCTTTTGCCTTTTTATTTTTGCCTTTTTGTTGTGGTATAAAACAAATGTCCTCTGATTTTCCGTGGTATGTCCTCTTATATACCAGGGAATGACGTAATAAAGTGGTCAAAATGTACTGCGGACCCACTCGGCTGCGCCTCGTGAGTCCACAACATTTTGACGACTTTATTACGTCATTCCGTGGTATATAAGAGGACATACCACGGAAAATCAGAGGACATTTGTTAATTGACCACTTTATTACGTCATTCCGTGGTAAAGAGGACATACCACGGAAAATCAGAGGACATTTGTTAAATTTCCCACGGCAAATCAGCCAATCATTTGCAAGAAACCTAGCTGTTATGGTAAAAATAACATTGGCCTTCGCACCGTGCAACTTTGGTCGGAAATCATTGTGATTTCAAATCGACCTCGCGCTGCGTTCTCGTTTGAAGGATGCGCACGCCGCATCCTCCAAAATTAACCAGGTATCCTGCGAGATTGCGCAAAATATCGTCAGATACTTAGTGAAATGTTTGTTGGGCTATGCGAAAGAACGTATTTTGTAATTACCATTGGTTCTATCTGTAATATTTCGTTGCAGGACCAACCGGGCCAACCTCTAGAACTAATATCCACGGGTTTGGGGCCACCATATAAGGAAGATATGGGAGAGACACTAATCCTGCTATCTGTTTGAGCTACATCGAATTTGGTGCCACCTTCGCAGATGACGAAACAATCTGGGTGCGGAGCGTTGGGTTCTTTGGGCGTCATGATGCTGGCCACGTGATTACTCCATCAACGCCGTAGCGCGACCGACTAGTGATTGCAAATATCATACCTAGACTGATTATAAGACCTTTGTGTGGTCAGCAGACAATCTGAAAATAAAGGATTCACTCACTCGACATCTGATTTCCTATCTATTGTTAATTGTACAATGAAACATCGTATGGCGACCGTACGGTTCTTACGTCCACGCCAGAGATATTCATTATCGCGATTATATAATTCGGCGCCAATTATTTTTTATCCATATAATTATTTTATTGGACAAAATCCACGTGGCACCTCTTTATTGGCATCTTTCTTTTTACGCATGCGCATAACAAAGAACTCTCTGTTAGTTAAACGAGTCTGACAAGTCTCTCTTGTCAAACTGGTTTGTTATTACTAATCGTACACACTAAAAAATTCCGAGCGGTAGTTGCCAATAAACTTGCTAAAAAATCAGTCGTACCCAGACGTTATTTTTTTTGCGTCAGTTTGCGGTGATTCTCAATAAAAATTGTTTTGGAGGCGTAGGACTGGGAACGAGTATTACACAGCGCGCAATGAACTGTAGTACATATCCCATAAATCTCTGCGCGCCCTGTTAAAAGTATCCCATAACTCTCTGCGCGCCCTGCTAAAAGTATCTCATAACTCGCGTTTTGGTGCTAAGGTGTCGTTGTTGATTGTTGTCTTGCTTATAGCGCTGCGCACAGATGAGATGACGTCATTAAAAACTCAGACAAACTTGAATTCTACTTGTCTCCAATATTCTCAGTTTTCTCTCTAAAAACGATACAAAATTCTGGTAGTTCCACTAATCATAGCAGAGCGTGTGTATGTACTACTACCCTGGCTCGTATTTTGAGCGAGCGCAATCCTTTAATTCTGAATGGGAATACAAGAGGGATTGTTTGTCTGAGTCTTGCGATCTAATTTTAGAATCTGTGCGCTATTGTGATACTTCCACGCGCAACAACCAAAGGTTGAGATTTATGTTAAAACGGCACTAATGCATGCTGTTACGTCATGGATGCTACCGTATAATCTTACATGACATTGTCTAAACATTCAGTACCGAGTCAACAGAGAGCTACAGTGCAGTTTAGCGATGGACCTCCTACCAGAGAGTATCGACAAGTGCTCCCCGAGACCACCACTGCTTGAGAACAAACTCCGTCTGTACAGCGGAGGTTTGTCGCCGTTTGTCGAGGTACTGGGAAGAGCATTAAGATTTTACGGCTTTCGTAACTATCTACAATCGACACTCGTTAACAAACAAGCTTACCTTTGCGAGAGTTCATTCTCTCCAAATAGATTATACGTCTTTTAGGAAGCAGCATTTTCGTACTTAGAATCCATGTCGTTGTTTCCGACAAAAAAAAAAACGAATGAAGTTTTTATGCTTGGTAGCGTTTGCGATTCATTTGACACTGAACTGAACCTCGAAACTTATAGTGTAAGTGCCGTGCGTGACGGCTGTCATTATTTCGCCATTTTCTCGATTAGAGAAAAGAAAGGTCTCGAACGATTTATAAAAAAACTCTTTTCATTAGAAAAGAGGCATGTTTTAGTGAGAAGCTATTAAGTTTTAACTGCTGAAATTCCTTTTTTTAATCAATCAGCCATTTGTTTCAGTCTGTTTTGGTTTATAGCGTGACATATCAGTGCACAATCTTGCATTTACAAATTAACATAATTTGTAGAGGACATTTGAATATTTGATCCACAGTTTGATGAGAATGTTAAGGTGGCTCATGACTAATTCACTGGAAATCACACCCTAAAAATAACTAACCCTTTTGCCTAGAAAGCGAAATATTTACAGATTTTCTTTTATGTTTTGGTGATAAAGGGTTCCTTTTTGCACTCTTTTTTCAAGGCCAATTATTTTCTCGTGCATTACGTAATGATTCAGGGACGCGTGTCCGTATCACTAGTCACAGACCTCATATTTATATGAATAAATATTCATATTTATGTTTGAATTCTGTAACGGCTCGACAGAGCGGAAATGCGACCAAAAATGAAATGTCTAACTTTGCCATATTTCAATATATAAGCTCAAGATTCCGTATACAAAGAGTTTCTATGGCTAAAAGCTTAATTCCAAATTTTTAAGAAAATTGAAGAATATGAATTTTAGATATGATTGAGCAAAGTTCGCATAATTCCTGATCAAAGTACTAATTCTCCCGTAAAATGGCACAGAAACCAAAGTTTAAAGCCTAATATCTCAAAGACGGATCCATTAGAAAAGTCATTTTTGATATTTTGTTTTTAATCAGACAAGGAGTCTGTATGCAAAAAATCAAGCTTATCTGAGCTAATCTGACCTTATTATTTGAAATTAAGTGGTCTAAGCAGGTCATTTCCGCTCTGCCTAACGGCTCTGGTTCTCTTGTACGGAGACAGGCTCTCGATCCACTGGTCATTCTTTGAAGACTAAACAAAGAAAAAAGTCTCCACCCAATGGAGGCTTCCTTTTAGGGCGCGAGTTTTTTAAACCCAAATCTAACCAACGGGAAACTTTGCAATGAGAACTAGCGAGTTTCGTGACACGTCATCGTTCCCGTTGCCGTCATCGCAGCTATATTTCCCAAATCAGCGCGGATGATGCGTTTCCGACTCGGCATGCTGCTTGGCAGCAGCGATTGATTGAAGATCTTTAAACTCCCTATTATTGTAGGAATATGCAGTCCCTTCCTCCATTGAATAAGGCCTAGTACATACGCCGCTCTTATCATGAGCCGTACCAAACTGTTACCATGAAATACTGATTCCCGGTTTGATTTAGGATAGTTTAGGCTACAAGCAGGCGAGAGGTGGACAAAAAATATTGTTTTATTGAGATTTTGCATTAGGATCGGCTCATGATAAGAGCGGCGTATGTACTAGGCCTAAGTCACCACATAAGGGAATTCCAGACCGGATTTCGGATTCCAAAGCTCACAAAGAGCCGGATTCCGGAATCCAGATTCCCTTCATGGCCGAATAAACGTACGATTCCTACAACTCCTTTCCTGTTGTTCCAGAGGGTGCGGTTAGTATTGGCCTTCAAAGGCATCGACTTTGAGCTGGTTCAAATAGATTTAGTCAACAAGCCCGAATGGTATGTAAAAGAGGTCAACCCTTTAACGGGAAAAGTACCGGTATTAGAACTTCCCGGTGGCAAATGTCTTCAGGAATCAATTCCCTGTTGTGGTAAGTGATGCACACACTCCACAAATTTTATTATTGGATTTCGTATACTCTGAAGTACATCGAACGCTACCAAATGATATGTCAGGGTTAGGGTCCTGAAAGAAAAGCAATAAAAGACAAATTTGTCTGCACTGGCAGCGGCAAGCTATATCATTTTTCGTTCCCCTCTCCCCCCTCTTTGCCCCTCCTGGTGGCAAGTTTCTTGAGGAATCAATTCCCTGTTGTGGTAAGTGATGCACACCCTCCGCACCACTCTTTCGTCTTGTTCCCCCTTCTTCTCACCCTTTTCTCCCACACATCTCCTCTCTTCTTCCTTCTTCTCCCCTCTTATCTCATCTTTCCCTCTCTTCTGCTCCCCTTCTTTCCCCAACTTATGCTGAAACTTCTGCTGGAAGTTGTTGATGTCCCGAATCTTTCTACAATCTTTGCGGGCGAATGTAAATAAATATATTTTTGAACATGATTACGGGGATCATGAGCACAGACGTCTTCCTTGCCGATTTTTAA
This sequence comes from Scolanthus callimorphus, assembly GCA_033964015.1. Lineage (NCBI taxonomy): Eukaryota > Metazoa > Cnidaria > Anthozoa > Actiniaria > Edwardsiidae > Scolanthus > Scolanthus callimorphus. The sequence continues at coordinate 29,859,381 of CM066921.1, forward strand.
GGGAGGAGAGCTGTATAAGCTAGTGATCCCGTTCATTTTTTTAGAATATCTGGAAGAAGTTTATCCTGAACCCCATCTTTATCCAAACGATCCGTACGAAAAGAACAGACAAAGGCTGCTCATTCAACTGTATTCAAAGGTAGGCACCACTGGGTTGATGACAGAACGGACCTGTTCCGTAGAAACCTGTTGCCTTTTAACCTGTTGCCTCGCCCCTTTCGCTGCTTTCCCACAAAATTAACAGGGCAACCTCATGCGCATGATTTCTTGCGTTCCGTTTTTTTAATCAGCGGCCACCTATTGGTGGGCGCTGTTCAAAGCGCAGGAGTAGATGAAGCTACTTTCAGATTGTAGATTTTGAATGTTCCGCGAAAATTGGTTGTCAAGGTTACAAATATTTCTTAGGAAAAAGATGGTGCGCATGGAAACAAGCGCCAGCGGTTTAATCCAACATTCTCACAATTAACTACCAACTTTCTGTTTTGAATTCCACAAAAATCTACAATCTAAAAATAGACTCTCCTGTGCATATGGCTAGTCCTAGTGGAGTAGATGGAGGCTCCTGTTGATGGGCTCCTGATTCTTCTACTCCTGTGCATATGGCTAGACCTAGTGGAGTAGATGGAGGCTCCTGTTGATGGGCTCCTGATTCTTCTACTCCTGTGCATATGGCTAGACCTAGTGGAGTAGATGGAGGCTCCTGTTGATGGGCTCCTTATTCTTTCTACTTCTGTGCATAGGATTAGACCTAATGCAGTAGATGGAAGGTCCTGTTGATGGGCTCCTGATTCTTCTACTGTGCATATGGCTAGACTTAGTGGAGTAGATGGAGGGTCCTGTTGATGGGCTCCCTGTGCATATGGCTAGACCTAGTGGAGTAGATGGAGGCTCCTGTTGATGGGCTCCTTATTCTTTCTGCTTCTGTGCATAGGATTAGACCTAATGCAGTAGATGGAAGGTCCTGTTGATGGGCTCCTGACTTCTACTCCTGTGCATATGCTAGACCTAGTGGAGTAGATGAAGGCTCCTGTTGATGGGCTCCCTGTGTATATGGCTAGACCTAGTGGAGTAGATGGAGGCACCTGTTGATGGGCTTCTGACTCTTCTACTCCTGTACATATATGGCTAGACCTAGTGGTTTAGATGGAGTCTCCTGTTGATGGGTCCTGATTCTTCTATACTCTTGTGCATATGGCAAGACCTAGTGGAGTAGATGGAGGGTCCTGTTGATGGGATCCTGACTCTTCTACTCCTGTGCTAAAAGTTAGACCTAGTGTAGTAGATGGAGGGCCCTGATGATGGGCTCCTGATTCTTCTTCTCCTGTGCATATGGCTAGACCTAGTGGAGAAGACGGAGGCTCTTGTTGACGCGCTCATGATTCTACTCCTGTACTTACGACTAAACTTAGTGGAGTAAATGGAGGCTCCTGTTGATGGGCTCCTGCCTTTTGTGTTATAGGCAAGTGAACCATTCTACAAGATTGTATTCGGAGGAAGAGACGAAGCAAACATTGCAGCATACAAAAAGGCCTTGGCACCTTTTGAGAGAGAGCTTGAAAGAAGAAACTCGACATATCTTGCAGGTATTTATGTTTCCAGATACCAACCACAGACACATACACAAAGAGAGAACGTGACTAAGAAACTAGAACAGTGAACGCCAATACCGTGGACCCTAAAATATTTCTGTCAAACTCAGCAAAAATTCATCAAGCATTAGCGTAAAGGGGATTTGGATACGTGGTCTTAATTTACATAGAATTTTGAGATTGTATTCCTTCTTTTTTTTATTCATTGTACCAGTTATAACAAAAACTCGAAAGTGTTTAAGTTTCATCAGGATTTCCAAACACCTCGAAGTCGGTTAAAAAACTCTGGGTTGTCTTTTCAACCCACTTCTCGTTGTTTGGAAATCCTGATGACACACTTTGTCTCGTGTTTGATATACTACTTCTCAGTGTTTGCATGTCCTGATGAAACACCCTGTCTCGTGTTTGATATACTACTTCTCGGTGTTTGCATATCCTGATGAAACACGCTGTCTCGTGTTTGATATATTAACCACCTTTTCGGTGTTTGGAAATCCTGATGAAACACCTTGTCTCGTGTTTGATATACTACTTCTCGGTGTTTGGAAATCTGATGAAACACGCTGTCTCGTGTTTGATATACTACTTCTCAGTGTTTGGAAATCCTGATGAAACACGCTGTCTCGTGTTTGATATACTACTTCTCCGTGTTTGGAAATCCTGATGAAACACTTTGTCTCGTGTTTGATATACTACTTCTCGGTGTTTGGAAATCTGATGAAACACGCTGTCTCGTGTTTGATATACTACTTCTCAGTGTTTGGAAATCCTGATGAAACACGCTGTCTCGTGTTTGATATACTACTTCTCGGTGTTTGTAAATCCTGATGAAACACTTTGTCTCGTGTTTGATTTACTACTTCTCGGTGTTTGGAAATCCTGACGAAACACGCTGTCTCGTGTTTGATATATTACTTACAAACTAGAAGTAATATTAGGAGCGCGTCATAGACAATGCTAATGCAAATCATTGTTATCATTGAAAATTGCTACAGGATATAGTAAATATAAATATTTAACGGACAACCATATTATGCATCGTCTTGTGCGCAGGGACGGGGTGGAAATGAACTTTCTACGAGTTTCTCACTTCGCAGTTTATGCAAGCTCAATATTTTGTATACAAGTAGCTCTTACAGCCAAAGACAAAATTCGAAATTTCGAAATTTGGAGGATGTGATCTTTAGATATTAGGGCCTAAACTTAAGTCCTGAGAGGTGATACTTTGATCAACACAAAACTTGCAGCGTGTACCGTAGTGCCCCAAAAGTCGGGGCAAGAAAAACACCGATCCAATGATAAAGCGATGAACAATAATTTGTTCTTTTACCATCAGGAGAAAAACCGGGCATGGTTGACTACATACTTTGGCCATTATTCGAGCGTCAGGCGATCATCCGGGACGATTTGGTCATCACGGACAAGGATATGCAAGCTCAATATTTTGTATACAAGTAGCTCTTACAGCCAAAGACAAAATTCGAAATTTCGAAATTTGGAGGATGTGATCTTTAGATATTAGGGCCTAAACTTAAGTCCTGAGAGGTGATACTTTGATCAACACAAAACTTGCAGCGTGTACCGTAGTGCCCCAAAAGTCGGGGCAAGAAAAACACCGATCCAATGATAAAGCGATGAACAATAATTTGTTCTTTTACCATCAGGAGAAAAACCGGGCATGGTTGACTACATACTTTGGCCATTATTCGAGCGTCAGGCGATCATCCGGGACGATTTGGTCATCACGGACAAGGATTTCCCGAGGTTAATCAAATGGGCCGAGGTCATGAGCAAAGATCCCGTGGTGAAGAAAGTGGGCATCCCTGGTGAACACCACTATCGGGTTTTCCAGGAGGTCGTTCTTCCTCCAATGCGAGCCTCAAAAAAGAAATAAAGTGTACAAAAACAGAGTTGAGTTTTGTAATCTCCACCAACACACAATCGCGAATCCCCAGACCCCTCAACCCTCCCTCCCAAACGATAAGGCTACAATTCCTTATGCTTTGGAACTTATACAATTGAGCATGCCGTTCACCCTCCAAAACGTTTCATAAGCGGCTGAGTATAAGTTTTTAAAGAATAGTCCGTTTTGTCCAGTTTTGGAGGGTGAACGGCATGCTCAATTATAACCCGAAAGTTGCGAATACCAAAGAGTCCAAAAGGTTTTTTAGTATTGTCTCCATTCAAGCTTCATCAGTGTCTCGTCGGTATTCACAACTTTTCTACTTCAGACTGAGGCTTCCACTGTATTTATGCGCCGTCGATGCCTATTCAACGGCAGAGTAGAGAATTCGAACTGGACTATTGAATGTTGAATTGGATGGGGGTCGTGAGGGCGAGAGAAAATATCGAGCGACAGACGCTGACCTGCTCGCTGGATTTTCTCTCGAGTCCCCTAGCTACTCCGATATTCGAGCGTCAAGCGTTTACCCAAGACTATATAGTTATGAGACAAGATCCCTCGCTATCGCAAGCTCGGCTAATTCCCATTTTCTCGGTATCACTGATAGCGCCTGTTGAGCTGGCTATTCTTGGTGTTCACCTCCGGAGGCATTCCATTTTTAGCGAGTTATTTCGAACAAAAAGCCAATATTCTGAAAGAGAACTATATCTTCAATTGCTTTGCCAAGTTTTAGACTGGTATATTGCAAGCGAGATATAAGCGAACGAATGTGAAAACTGTTTACTGTAAAATGTATGGCGCCGCCATGTTGGAGTCCCTCGGAAGAACTCCAACATGGCGGCCAAATTACCAAATGTGCCATCAGCCCACAATATGAACTAGTATTGTCCAAAATGTGATTTAGTTGCACTTATTTGGCATGTTGCCTTTCATCGAATGCTCCAAACGGGAGAATTGCCTGAAATATGGAGGGAAATCAATGACTAAAGCAGCGTGACTAGTGTCGCGTGACAGATTAAATTTGGTGTGAAGACTATTATTGGGGAACAGTAACTGGCCTGAAAAGCACAGTTTCATAGAGTCCATAGCTTCAAATTTAGGATTTTGATGACGTCATGTGAACACCAAGAATACAAATCTACGCTTATACCGTGGACCGACCCAAGAAACGTTTAAAAATGCGCAACGCGCAAACGACTTTACCTGTAAAAACTGACCATCTAGAAGAGCCCGTGTCGCGACTATGGCCAGCTCACATGACACACCAGGGAATTTATGCAGAAACCCGTCGATGGGAAAAGCTGAATTTCCATGGTAGAAGAATGGGAAGTGATCGGATTTCCCATGGCTATACATGTGACTTCCGAACACTTCCCATGCGTGTGCCTTGGGAAATTCAGCTTTTCCCATGGATGGGTTTCTGCAAAATTCCCTGTGATAGCAGAAAGGGGAGTCATGCACTCGAACTGGCGACTGCTCACCGTCGTCTCTATTTGAATGACTTCTTGTTTAGCGTTTCTTAAAATAACGTAATGTGAGTCAAATTGCACTCCTAGTAATCAGCTCCTGATAACTCACTTTGTTCCGGTATTCTTGGATTGCAATCTCGACCAACCATTTCTATGGGAATAATATAACAAAAGCATGGAAGCCATGTTGGTGCTAGGAACAAAAGCGGTAGACGAACTTTCTTTTGTTTTTCGGCAACAACATGGCCACCAGTGACGTCACATGCAATCCAAGAATTCGTTGCGCTACCTATGTCCAAAGGTCTCTTTGAATTCAAATAAACAAATGATAATTTTGGTACGGCTTTCTTTAAGATCTACATCATTACAGTACACGGGAAAAAGCAAAGTTTAGGTCTTCGCCGCACACTAATCATTTGAGAAAGGGTCTTAACACTACTACATTTACTGTACTTAAAACACAGAAACGCAAACTACATATTTTGACAAGCTTTGTCGGACATTGCTGAATATTTTGCGGGCTAAAATGTGGCTCAAGTCTTTTGTTATTATAACACTAATACAGTCGATGTTCTCAGGGCTCATTTTATCTCTGGGCTACGGACCAAAAACATGTACGCTTGCGACCATCGACTATATTCTGTAACGCCACACGCTCACTATTAGCCAGCTAATTTAAGACAGGTGACAATGCTCTGATGCTCTGTGTAGGGATACAGACTAGGCGTCGGACTGTGAGAGGTTGTATCATCGCTTTATATCCCCGTTAGAGTGTGTCCAAGTACCATTTCTAAAAACTAAAGAAAACAGAGAGAAAAACAATTTTTATATGCCCAATGATTTTCAGCACCACTATAAAATTAATTTTATGACCGACTGCTTTCGGTTATGTGGACATTCTTCGGCTGCGGCTCGTGATTTTACTTCTCCCCAACGCCCCCAACGCGTGTCGATAAAGTCATAGAAAGCTCTCGCACGCTTAATATTCGTCCACCGTGGACAAAAAATAAGTAAAATTTTAACCGTGAAAACACATGTACATTTGCCCGTAGTAATAATTAAAAAATCCTCCAGATTATTAGAAAAACCTTTCAATTGTTAATGCAATTCTAGGTTGTTTTGACCTGTTATCAAGAGGATGGAATTGGATTGCGATTTGAGCTATTTTCTTGTCAGAGAAATGACCATGCAGCAAGCGTGGTGATCCTTTAACTAAAACAGCCGGTGGAAATGGATCTTCATTCTCGGAATTTTTCTAGGCTGGAAAAATAGCGGCAGGCTGACGCCCTTTAAACAAGAACCCGGGATTTGTCAAAAAGAATCAAGGGTAGTTTGTTTTCGTTGAATTGAATTCGACGCGGCAAACAACCGACGCTTGAAACGGGCCTAAGCAAATAAACGGACTACTCTTTTTCGCTTTTTTTGTCGAAGAAAGCCAAATAAGTGTTATCTTATTTCAGTCCATGCCCTGGTGCTGTCTCATTGGCCGGCCCACTCAAGTATAGGGCCAAGCTGCTAAATGGCTTCCTTTTGTGACTCAAATTGAAAGCCATTTAGCAGTAATTACTATACGAAGCTAAAATCTACAAAATAGACAATAGCGTACATTTTACCCTATTATAAATACATCGGTATTTTCAATACTATAGACTACATTTTTTTAGTATCACCCAACTAGTGGACTATTGCCAACGCTGCATTCTGATTGGCTACGCTACTAGGGGACTATTATCAATAGACCACTAGTAGCGAAAGCGCCGATTTTGAACATGAAAACAATGGCGGCCGCTTCTCGTTTTGTCAAGGATTTTTTTAGACAATTTTTCACTTTTTTTGTCCAACTAGTTGGGTGATACTAAAGCAATTAAACCTCTCGCCCTCAAGGGCCATGGGTCAATAGCCCATTTGGCCCGCAGCCTCATGGGCTATTGACCCGTAAACTAGTTTCTTAATTGGCTTAAGCGCCTGTTGTAGTTTACCTGTTCATAATTGATTGTGACGGCTCCTTGTTGTCTTGTATCGTATTTTCTGAATGCGTCTGTCAATGACTTGAGCATTACGCAGCATTGAATAAAATCGTCAAATTTCATGGTTCTTTTCTCCGACCGGTCGAACTTCTGAACACACAGGTTACAAAACTGCATCGACCTAAAATGAAAGACAAATTGAAAGAGCCCCCATTACTAAACGTCTAAACGTGGGTGTGGCCCCTTTTGCGAGCAGAGGTTTCTTTCTGTCACTCGTTTATTAGCTAGCAAAAGTTGTTCGATTGTCTGGTTTTTCGCGTGGTTGTTTTGATTTGCGCCCGAAATAAACCACGCGAAATACACCCGGGGGACTCCCGTATGTTTTGGTCGGGGAAAATCGTCGGGAATTAACAGTTTCACCCCTAAAAGATACTAAGGGACGTGTATAAAGGGAGGGTGTATAAAGGGAGGGTCCAATTTTTTTTCACTCCTGTTTGGGGGAGTGTCATAATTTTTTCAGCAACATTTGGACGTTGAAGAGGGTAAAACAGATGCCGATAGTGGTTATTTCAGCAACCTCCCTATAAAAATTTCGGCGCGCTTCGCGCTCTTTGAGCAACGAAGGCACTACCCTGACGCCGTTTACAAGAACAAGTGTATCTTGACGAAGAAAAGTAAACTCTCCCAAAAATGCCCTGCAATGATAGGCCTGACGGGCAAGTCACTATATGTTTGAAAGATGACCCCATAGGTAAGCGTGAGTTTTCGACGTTACAAGCATAGAAATTCGTCATTAATTAGGCCGCGCTTCGCGCATATGAATATTAATAATTTCGTCATTTGCGACGCGCAGTTGTGCGGCATGAATAATATAACCTTGTTGGCTCAGGAGTCATCAGTAGAAGCTTTCATCTTAACCTATATAGTTGAGGTAGCATACGCCCTGGGCTCCCGGCAAAATATTCCTGAAGTGCCATATATTTACTGTATTTCTCCTGGTTTTCTTTGTTGAAATTTAATAATTCCTTTGTATTTCGTCTGAAATCCCAAGGTTTCTCGCGGTTTCTGTAAGTACTAGGTGAATATCTGGGGATTACTTACAGTCGATAACCAAAGGTTGTGAATGCTGTGTTGAGTTCGCTAGCATCTATGGTGCCTGATCGGTCTTGATCAAATCTGTAAAAGTAAGGAAATTGTTTCTAGATTATTGCAATGCAAAAGAAGACGTCTCTTTTTGCAAAAGTGAGGTATCCATGACCGAGAGCAAAGGTGCGGCTGAATTTCAGGCTAATTTTCTTTATTCTGCTGCCTAGTAAGAGAGAATCTGGGTTTATCAGGTATGGAGGGGTACACCAGGGGCGTAGCCAGGGGGTCCTGGGGTGAATGTGACCCCCCTCTTTAGAAGAAAAATACAGTAAACATTAAGAAAATATCGGAAAGCTGTAAAGGGGCGCCATACATTTGTACAGATGTGACCCCCCCCTCCTCCTTTCTCAAATACAGACAGACAGACAGAACATTTATTTAGACACGGTAAAAACATTCAGTTGATTACTGTACATGAAGATAATACATTGTTAAAATTAAAAACAAATTAACAATATACTGAAAAACTGTTTTACAAGTTAAAGATTTACAAGTTAAATCCAGTGGCTACGCCCCTGCACACTCTATTCCTGGTCATACAAGTGGTGTGTGGACAAGACCAGTTGGAAAATTCTTACCCATCAAAGCAGTTTTTCCATTGTTGGATGTATTGCCAAAGAGCTGCAAATTCATAAATATCAATAGTTCCAGATCTAAAAGCAAAGAGAAGATAAAATGTGAGACATGGGACTAATACCCGCTCCCTCCCCCTCCCCCAATACATGATATAGATCCCCTAATGGTGGTAGCATACATGCAGCTGTTAACTAAGCTGTTATCTAAGGCATCAGTCGTTCCACTTCTCCAATGCCGGTCTGCTTGACAGCTAAATTTTGTAAATAAGGCCGAACGCTCTGAACCGAAGGAGTGTAATCCAGTCGATCACAGAGATTGTACCCCACGGCTACTCATTAAGATCCGGGTCAGAACGTGCTCAAGTTAAAAGGGTACGAACACAGAGATTTTCTCAATTGTGTATTGTCCATTACGCCTCAGCATAAAATATTATATTCGCGCATTATATGCTTCTTATTGTTTTGTGGTGTTTTATTGTTACTGGCCCCCATTGCAATTCAGCTTTTGCTGCAATAATGGAAAATAAACACAATTATAACTCTGCAATGTATGGGCAGGACCAGGGGAGTGACTAAAATAGGGGGGCTAACCACCCCCTTTTCACTATTTCTGGTCTTACTTTTGCAACTATTCACTCCCAAGCTTTTTCTGAACTCACTACTAGTGAATATTTTCTGGAAAATAAAATACAAATATACACTTACGCATCTTTATCAAACATGCCAATCATCATACGACACGTCTCCTCATTAAAATGAGACCAATTAGAGTTCACCAGGGCTGCTCTGAGTTCTGTTGCTGTTATTTTCCCTGTTCTGTCCTGGTCCACTGTCTATAGTGTAAACAAAATAGGAAATAATTTTTACATAAAATATGAATCATTGTAGAGTGATAGCATTGTGTAAATACAGGAAAGATCCATATCGTACCTTTCCTCACATCATAACTCTCCCCCACCAAGGGGGTGGGGGAGTCAGTACTGGAAAGGAAATTCCAAGGAAAATTCCAAGGGTGGGGGTGTGTAGGGCTGGGGTGTGCCCTGAGGAAAATTCCCCCCTTGATGGGGCATGGATAATTTTGGAAATTACACATACAGCCAGTAAACAGCACAGGGAAACAACAAAGAAGACTTTATTTGTGGATAGTACCAGACATGTACATGGACATGATCCAGAAATGGTAGTCAAGCAAAAAGCGAGAGTGAGTGCTACATGCAAAAACATGTGAGAGCATGTAAGTGCTACAGCAGTGTGGTCCTGGAGTCTACCACTAATTGCCACAGGCAACCCAATTGCCTGCTGGTGTACCATGCGCCTTAGACTTGCCACAAGCGACCTCATACTAAAATGAGAATTCAAACACAAAGGACTTTTGTGAAAGTCTGTACATACCTGAAACCACTGCCACAGCGTTGGGTCAACCCCTGGGGGAGGTGCCCCTGGCATGTTTCCATGGTAACCAGGGTAATTTGATGGTGGTGGAGCACCATACGGTCCTGCCTGCTGTGGAGGATGCTGTCCATACTGTTGGTAGTGCTGCTGTTGCTGATGTTGTTGCTGATGTTGACCATATGCTTGACCACCCTGTGTATTAAAAATTAGTCTTTTAGCTATGGAGTCTCATGATACGGCAATACCACAGGTTAAATTTGCCATACAAATGCACTCAAAAGGACTCAAAACTGTATCATCACGATCTCTTATGCCCCCTCCTTGGGGCAAATCATGCCAATGAAATATAAAACACCTTATTGTGTGGTTCCAAGAAATATCCCCTTCTGGAATTTCCAAAGGAAAATACAGTATTTGTATAGAAGAAATCAGGTAAACCGACCCCCTCCCCCCTCTGGAATTCTAATCCCTTCTGGGGGGGGGGGGGGGGGGGAGTTGGATATTTTCTGGAACCACACATTTCAGTACAGGGATTTGAAGAAGGTAACAAATTATTTAGCCTGCATTTACAAACTGCTTTAGCTGCACTATTTATGTCTTAATTTTTCTGCTACAAAGCCCCCCACCACAGAGGGAATTGGCAATTTGTCTGTGTTATTTTCCATACAAATACTGTATTGTTCTTTGGAAATTCCAGAGGGGTGGGAGGGTCTTTAAGTACATTCCCTCTGTGGTGGGGGTATGGATTTTTTCTGGAATTGCACATTTACGGTATGCAAGGTATTAGCGGAACATTGTATACAATCACACAACTTTTGATTTTATCCATGACCCACTTCAAGCCTAAGTCCCCAAATTACAAGCAAAAGGGCTTAGCAAACCAGTCCATAAACAAATTCACTGTACTCTGGCTGAGATTTACAGCAGCTAGAGCCCTTTTCATGAACTTCTCCAGCATGACAACTCAACTGAGGTGGCACGTTCTCCACCCAGTTGACAATCTTGCACAATTTTTATCCGCCAAAATTCAGTCCCTCTCTTTGTTTACTATTTCACAATTTCCTAGGGAGAATTAAGCAATAAAGCTTCACCGGGAACTCACAAAAATCATCATAATTGATGGAGGTGGAGTAAATGGAAGAAGAAGAAGAACTCTATCTATGTCCCACAGGAGGTCGTTAAAAATGAACAAGTCAAGTGTATGATTTACTAGAACCGTGACAACACAAAATTAAGATCATGACGAACGACACGGCGCAGCACAACACAAATTATTAAGCAACGGTATCAACAATAAAATAAATAAAAATAACAATTGCGATTGTGAATCAGATATAAACTGTCTTTATGCTTTTTGACGTAGAGAACAGCATAAAATCCTAAAAGTTTATCTTGAATTTGATCAACAAACGGACTAGATGTATGGTTGAAAATCAAGTAAAGTTCACGCAAAAATAGTCCAGTAATACTCACGTAATTTGGATTATAAGATGGGGGATTGTTCCAAGACATTATTCTTTAAATACTATCGCAAAATTCTTCGTAAATTCGTAAATATCAAAGCTACGAAACAGCCATGAAATGGCTTCCAAATAACTTTGAACTGGCTTCCGTTTTCTATGAAATGACGGGAGGGAACTGGGAAGGAGTACAACTCCCGCGTAACACACAGGAAACCCATAAACTAGAAAATTTGATGGTGCCTTTCGGATCATTATTATCAGCTATTTTCGAATTTTCGCTAAATCTGTTCAAAACACTTTGTTATTTTATTAAAATACAAAACAATCCGATGTCTGGTAGACTTTAAAATGATCTATTTGGTTTTGTTGTGTCAATAATTTATGGATGTTTCCCTGTGGTACGGGGAGCCTGGGTAACAGTTCGGCCATCTTGGGCGGCCATGATTTGTGTTGTAAATACTCCTCGAAATCTTCAAGTTTTCTAGTCTTTTTGCGGATTTAACTATCCAAAACATGGAAGAAATAGACAGAACATATAACAAGTCCGAGTACATTGAGACGGTAACGCCCTTTTTTGAGCAAAATGTTTGATTTTTGTGTGATAAATTGTTGTGTGTAAATTTCCTTGACAGCACTCTTGTTGATTGTTGTGAATTTGCGTGTTTCGTTTCCACAGGCTTCTGGAAATAAAGTGAGTCGACAGTCAGTTTTATGTGGAAGTCAGAACATCGTTCTCAACGGAAAGGTACAGTACTGCATACCTGTCAATCCCTACCCTGCGAGCAGTGATTTCCTCCTCTGCTCGCAGGGTTAGTCAATCCCAGAAGTTCTGAAATCTGGAAATTTGTTGGAACCAGGAATGTATGGGCAAATACATCAAAATGAGGCTGGACGGGCATCGATGCCTGTCCAGCCTCGACTTAGTAATACGGATGTGTAGAAATTAATACTGGGTTCCATTTTCTGATAACTAATTTTGAGAATGCTGCAATCTTTGCTGCTGTGAGAAAGTTTATTGTGCAGTCTACACAAGTGTGTCCATGTGGGCATTGCTAATGTATAATTAATTATATTTGCATGAGTCCCCGCTTGAGCTCTTGGATAATAAAAAAAAGCAGTATAACAAAAATCAGCTTTACAGAGCATTTGGCTGTAAAGGGCTGATTCACATTTGAATGCAAACTGCAAGCACAAGTGCATTGCAAGGAGATGACTTGAAAGTGAGGTAATGAAATTTGGTCTTCCTTCCTTCAGACCATTATTCAGTCTGACTGTATAATCAGAGGTGACCTGGCTAATGTCAGAATTGGACGGCAATGTGTGATCAGCAAGAGAAGTGTCATCCGACCACCATTCAAAAAATTCAGCAAAGGGTAGGTACACATAATTATAGTGTAGTTTAAAGATGCTACCATTATTACTGTACACAACATCACTTTTCCAGAATTTTTCCTACATTTCTTGTATTTATTATGGCCCACAACTTTTGTAGTGCATTTTCTCACATGTAAAACCTCATCACTTGAGAGCATACTGACTGGAGACCTTACCACATCAGAACAGCAACCAACTGAACAGTTGCCATTTACATTTAGTTTTGCCATTTTTCCTAAGTGTAGTTTGAACATGAAATTTGATCCTAAATATCAACATTGCAGTTTTGTTGTTGTTGTTATTGTTGTATGGGTGGTATTCCATGCAGATTGTATTATATGATTGATATTATATGATTTTTTATACTGGTATGATTTTAGATTTAGATTTAGATGACAGTATAGATTGAAAAGTGCCAGTGGGCTTTTGAGGAATTCACACTATAGAAATAATTATTATTATATATGATTATGTTATTATTATTATTATTATTATTATTTTATATAATATTTTTACAGGGTTGCATTCTTCCCTCTACACATCGGCGATCATGTCATGATTGAGGAGGATTGTATTGTGAATGCAGCACAAGTTGGGTCATATGTCTACATTGGAAAGAACTGTGTCATTGTAAGTACATGTATGGTACACTGCTTGCCATGATTCCTGGATGCTAAATTAATCGATATTTACTGCAAATTTACTAAATTTACGTACTTATCTGTGTACCCATGAAAGGCCCAGTATAATATTTCTCAGCAAATTGGATATATTATTTGTTTAAAATTTAGTCTGAAAATGGGGTAGCACATCAAAGTTTCCTTACTTGTTTTGTCCAGGGTCGAAGGAGTGTATTAAAGGACTGCTGTGCCATAGCTGATAATACAGTGCTCCCACCAGAGACCGTTGTCCCTCCATTCACACTTTACTCAGGATCTCCAGGTATTTATTAATATTTAATATACTGTGTAATATTTTCAGATGACTGTAGTACTGTACCAGTTGATTTCTTGCTTTCAAATTAGCCAATCAGAAGCAAAAACTATTTAATCATTGACGTATAAGTCAGGGGTGTAGCTACCAATACGCAAAGTACACAACTGTGCACTAAAATTTTCACTGTGTTGTGATGTTTTTCTGATAATGATGTCTATCAGACTACTCTCTTGCATACAAAACAGCTCTAGCTACGCCCCTGTAAGTGATACCCTGTTAACATTCTACATAACTAAAGGAAGATCTTCTGAGGAGTTGGACAAGTGAAGTTATGCTGAATTGCAGTATATTTTTATCTCTTTTGAACATTTGGTGATGCAACAAAACTAATTCAGCATGTACACATATTATAGCTGGAATTGTCCATCTGCCATGTAGCTAATTCAGTGGTCCTTTACCTTGAATTGAATTGAATTGAACTTTTGTTTTTGCAGGAACGTTCACAGCAGAACTACCTGAGTGTATGCAGGAGATCATGACAGATATGACTAAGAACTATTATCAACATTTTATTCCTCTCAAGGAGGAACCCTCTTCAACAACCACAAGATAACATATTTCCATTTCAGTAGATACTGTAATAGTAAGCTTTCAAGGTTAGACCAAGGAGGTTTTATGTGTATTATATTTACATAAAACCTCCTTGATTAGACCTATAGCAGCTATAGGGTATCTATATTTATTCCCCTGGGTGGATTCTCGACTTCTTGGGTCACAGAGGTTCAGAGCTTTTTTTTTTTGGGGGGGGGGGGGAATTCTGAATGGGATTTGTTTGAGGAAGGAGGGGGTAACTCAAATAGGTGGATTTTTTTGGGTTTAGCAAAAACAAGATATCAGTAGGAAGACAGTAAAACAACATTTTTCAGACAGATAGATAGAATCTTCCATTGATATCATGACTAAAATAGAATCCCTAAGCTTTACATGTTAATTATCTAGTATGATTTACTAGTTTGTGTAAACCGAAACCCTCAATTTCTGGTTAAATCTAGACTGGGATTTTTGGGGGTTTAAATTTTGGTCATATGATTTTTGGGGGTTTGCATGGGATTTTTGGAGGGGTGTAATTTCATGTCGGTCTGACACCTCACCAAATGTCTAAAAGTCAAGAATACCCCCTGGGCCCATCCGACTGACTAGCTATGGTGACTAGAAGTTTCTTGTCCTTGCCGTGCAGTAAAAAATGTGGTTCAGAAAAATATTGTATAGACGTTCCCTGCTAGCAGAAGTCTCTCAAGGTCAGAAAATGAGAGGAGGGAAGACCTCTGTTAGCAGGGAAGTAAAGACGTAGCTTTGAAATTAATATAATTAGTATTTTAATATAGATTTAGACAGTTGTGTGTCCAAATAGATGTTTACAGTAAGTTACAATAATATGTAATGTGATCAAGAGTGTTGATCTGCTACCACTACCATTGCAGTAGAGTAATTGCTATTTATGGAATCTCATTTCCTTCTCAAACCCTTGTATTCTTTTATCAAGGTAATAATTATTTGTCAACCTAAATGTGGTCTATTGTCTTTGGAAATAAACCTTATTCGAAAAACGTTTCTTGCATTGACTTGCTCTTGGTGTTTACACTTGAAGAATATCCAAAGTACACTTCGGGGCGATAGAGTGGAAATGACTTTCTACAATCACTAAATTTCAAATAGTAAGGTTGGGTTAACTCCGATAAGCTTGAGTTTTTGCATACAGTCTCCTTAGTTGATGAAAAACAAAATCAAAAATGACTTTTTTCTAATGGATATTAGGCTTTTTAAAAACGTTTCGGTGCATTTTATGGGAGAAAAGTACTTTGATCAGGAATTATGCAAAATGTGTTCAATCATAATCTAAAAGTCATATTCTTCAAATTTCTTTAAAATTTGAGCACCCATACATACATATGACTTTATTTACCCAGGGGATTCTTATCAGTCGCTACATGAATACAGAAGCATCTGATTTCCCCCACTTTTTGAAGCTGTAGATATATGTTTTGTATTTACACGTAAAGAAGAAAAGGAACAGAAGCTTGTCCTTTCTGTTTCTGTTATTTGCAAGAGAACTAGCTCGTTTAAACCTAACTATGGGCGCTTTTTCACATTATTCCAAAAAGTTTTTTCGCGCACGAAAATTACGTGTCCACTTCATTTTATAAGGGTGCTCCGCCGACCTGATGCTTTCCATTTCCAAGAGTTGCGTGACAGTTCCCTCGCGTGACAGTTCCCTCGTCACGTGACGGTACATTTCACAACCGTGTTCTTCGTGTGGTCTTTGAACTCGACCCTGTACTGTAGTGATTTCGTGGTTGATTTTCTTGGTGATCTTCTTTCTGTCAGTTTCTGTGAGCCTGAGACAATGCCGTCAAAGGTAGGTCGATAAATAAATTACACGCCGTACGCGTGCTCAGTCAAACGACTTTGCCGAATTTGCCTATTTAGAGTTCCATAATACATAAGATATCTGATATCTGATTGGTACACCTCAAGTTTCTATTCCTGTGTTGATTATGGAAAATACTAGTATTTCCTTTTGGCTATACTACAATCATATAAAATAGAGCTTCCCTAATTTGAAGTGCTACGTTAGAAATTATAGTTCTTCTCTAAAATCATTTACGGCATGATCGACTTGCGTATCGAGTTATGGAAATCGACACTGTCACGAAAGGTTCAGAGCTCACTTTGGGTTTGACTTTATCAAATGAGATGCCTGCGAATGCTATCATTCGGAACTTACCATCGTATCATGAGCTGATGCAAATATTAAATTGAGGCAAAACTGTGTTTGCATTAAGCAATTAGAACATCGACAGTTTTTGAAGTGTGTGGCGTGTCATTAGCTCGGAGGTGGAATCCCATAAAAAAGTTAAGGGTGCTCTACGGGAAAAATATAATTCAACGTTTAGAGATGGCAACAAGGGCATGGCTCTTATAAATTTTAACCCTAAGAGAGATAGCAAAAGCAAGCTATGCATCAGTAAAGTTATAGAGGTCATTAGGCAAAAAGAGTTGGCGTTTCTCACATTATAAACCACGGAAATCAGTGTATAAAATCAATAATTATTTGTCAAAAACTGATGGGGTAGGGAGGTCACTCTCCAACATTCTTCCGTGGGGGAAGGGGGGAGGGGGGTGTTGTTTTTTGTTCTGGAACCACACATTATTATTATTATTATTGCAGCAATAAAAAAAAACAATATAGCCCCAAAAAAGAATCAAACAAGTGCTTAGTTCGAACAGGTCACGGAGGGAATTTACCTTTTCACTTCTATTCACTTTTATGTTCACTACTGTTTTAATTTTTCTTCAATGTTCAACAGCGTGGAATCCTTGAGCGTCTAGAGGCGGGAGAAGTTGTGGTGGGTGATGGGGGGTTTGTGTTTGCTCTGGAGAAGAGAGGGTATGTCAAGGCCGGAGTGTTCACTCCCGAGTGTGTGGTGGAACATCCGGACGCGGGTATGTACCCTCCAGGAAATAAGGAACACATACCAACTTTTGGATAATGCTGCAATTTGTAGATAGCCCGAAATAGGAGGCTCAAACAAGTTCTGATCATGTACGCATGAGCTAGAAAAGTAACTGTTATAGGCTTTTAGTAGTTAGCTTCTTTCTGTGCATAGTAAAGCAATCCCTCGTATATCTTTGACAATTGTTTCTCTCAAAACCTGGAAGGGGGGACCACAAGATTTAGATATATCGGCGCGTTTCGCGCGCATAAGGAAGACATCTAATACAGTTTTTAAGAACGCGCGCAAGGGTTAGCCTGCCACTCTGAGAAAGCTGATAAGGGCGCGCACAACGAAGCCAATACCTCCCCAAAATCCCCCACTTAAGGGCAGTCACTCTGTTCGAAAGAACTGACACCTTAGGTCAGCGTGAGTTCGACGTTACAAGCATAGAAATTCATCAATCGGGCCGCGCTTTACGTACATGAATAATAATAATTTCGTCATTTGCGGCGTGCTTTGCGCGCATAAAGAATTTACAGGCTTTGTTTACTAAACACCAAAAAATGGAATGTTTATCAACCTTTTCTCTGAGGCCTGATGAAATGCGTTTATTAAAATCAGGGCGCGCTTCGCCCGCAACAAAAGACGAATGCGATCCTCTGTTTCTGTAAAACGTCTTCTACTATAAATAGGGGACTCCGTAACAATAACTCGATTTGTTTTGAAGTCCTCCAACTACATAAAGAGTTCTTCCGTGCTGGCGCCGATGTGATGCAGGCTTATAATTTCTACGCATCAGAAGACAAGCTGGAAAATCGAGGAAACACAGCCATAAAATATGGGGTAGGGGAAGAAACATGGTTCACGCATGAACGCTTAGATGACGTGTTTAGACAAAACGGCAGTTCATTAATATGATAATGCAGGGTGATTACTCTCAGTAAGGGGTGGACCATTAGAAATCGAGGAAGAGGGGAATAGGGATCGGTCTATTGGAAGGATTGGCCTTGTTCGATTTTTTTGCTTGAAATTCTTCGTCCCCACTCCCCAAATTTCTAATGGTCCACCCCTAATGGACTATTGTCTGTATATTAACAGGTCAAGGATGTTAACGAGGCGGCATGTCGTCTTGCTCAACAACAACAACAACAACAACAAAACAACGACAAACAAACAAACAACAACAACAACAACACACAACAACAACAACAACAAATGGACAACCCCTAATGGACTATTGTCTGTATATTAACAGGTCAAGGATGTTAACGAGGCGGCATGTCGTCTTGCTCACGAAGTTGCCGATCCAAATGGCGCACTCGTAGCGGGAGGACTGTGTCTTATTCCTTCCTACTTTAGCGGGAAGGGGGAGAAAGTCTGTAAGGAAATCTTTCAACGCCAAGTGGATGTGCTCGTAAAATGTGGCGTGGATTTTATCATCGGCGAGGTAAGTGTCGTGACCTTCTATCTGTTTATGCTTTCGTCTCCATTGATGAACGAACTGAAAAATTGATATTACATTAGTTAAATTACCAATTTGTTCTGAGCTACCAGTGAAGGCGAGTGCAACGAAACGCCACAAGAATCGTGTCTATCTTTTTTCCAACAAAATAACGCTTTTGAAATTCTTCGTCCCCACTCCCCAAATTTCTAATGGTCCACCCCTAATGGACTATTTTATCATCGGCGAGGTAAGTGTCGTGACCTTCTATCTGTTTATGCTTTCGTCTCCATTGATGAACGAACTGAAAAACTGATATTACATTAGTTAAATTACCAATTTGTTCTGAGCTACCAGTGAAGGCGAGTGCAACGAAACGCCACAAGAATCGTGTCTATCTTTTTTCCAACAAAATAACGCTTAGCCGATGATAAAACGCCACAAGAATCGTGTCTATCTTTTTTCCAACAAAATAACGCCGTTGACGAATTTCAAATGACGAAAGGGAGACCAAACACACCTATAGCCAATCATGAACGAGTTACTGCTGAATGGTTTCCATCCCCGTCGGGGAAATAACAAGTCAAGTAAAATTACTAACACTCGTTGAACACGTGACTGATTTCTTTGTAAGCAAAGACAAGTGCAATTAATATCACGCGGGGAGCACGTGATCACTTTTAGTTAAAAATATGATTGGTCGATAGAAATGAGCGACCAATGAGAATGCAAAGTAAACGCAAATACAACCACATGTTTGTTCCAGACCTTTGGACATGTTGAGCAAGCAGTCTGGGCGACGGAAGTTAGCAAGGCCTCTGGGTTACCTGTGGCGATGTGCTTTAAGATTCATAAAGAAGACCTGGATGGTGTACCGATACACGAGGTGGCTGCCAGGGTGGCCAAAGCAGGTATTTTACCATTCGTGTTTTGTCACTTTTTTTAAGCGAAATTGTCCATCGCTACATCAAGAAAGTGCTGTCGTTTTTTATGGCAAATCCGCGCCGGACTGCCTGTGGTGTTCAAATCGTGTCTCAGGCTCCTCGGCGGGGGGTAAAAACAAAATGGCGACCAAGAGAAGGATGTTTCTCGAGTATCTGCAAGTTTTGGTCAATTTTCCTGCTTTTTTTCGCTAAGATATGAGGAAAAGTACTTACAGATCTTCCAAATAAGGTAAGGGGGAATTTCCTAATAAAAAAGTTTTGCAACGTCGGCAAAACGACAGTTTTTGGCGAAATTTTATGGATATGGGTATTTTCTATCAAGATATGCACCAGTCAATTGACAGCCCCGCACCCCCCCCCCCCCCCCCCCCATTCGCGCATTAGCGGGGCATTCACTTTTTGGCAAGTGAAAGGCAGTGAGCGCCTCGGTTTGCGGGGACAATCTGAGAGGTGAATGCACCGTCCCCAGGGTAATGATTAAGAGTGAATGCGCTCCTTGTCCAATGAATTTAGAAGATAACACAAAGGATTTTACTCACTGAAAAGAGTCATGTCAATGGTGGCCAGTTTTCAATGCAGCCGCAGCCGATCGCAAAGCGTAATAAAACCATATTTTTTCTACTTGCATGTACTTTCGCTAGTGTAGATTAAAATTTAATACGTGTAATTCAAGTAACAAAAATGTTCATATGGTCCGGTGAAGCAGCCCGGAAAGCGGGCTGGTTTCTGTTGTGTTGTGTACCGGGGAAGAGAGTGACTCCCCGCTCGATGTACTGTGTGGAAGCCGTGCGGAAAGAAAGTACATCTCCCGACCAACGGGGCAGTAATGTAGTGTGAATTATGTACGAAAGCCCCGCTAGTACCCCGCTAATGCGCGAATGGGGGGGGGGGGGGGGTGCTGGGCTGTCAATTGACTGGTGCAATAGTTCCCGTTGAAATGTGTCGTTTTCTAAAATTCCCTTATATGGAAGTTTCTACTTGGAATTCTATTTGGAATTCAAGAAGTTTTCCTAGCTTATTTACTCCAAATTGCCTAAAAGTTCGTCAAAACTTGCAGATTTTGGAGCGAAACGTCGTTCGTGTAGGCCTGGCACTAGCAACACAGGTTACCCTCGTCACGCACGGGTAGAAATCATTGACAAAAAAAAAAATACGACACATCTTTCTTGATATAACATAGTCAGTATATGGTTTCCACGCGTGCTAGTCCGTCTCAGAACGGGACACCACCTTTTTGGACCTCAGCAACAGAGGAGTGAACAATGGTGGTGGTAAACTGGGTATCTAGTGAAGCACCGTCTACAGCTTGTCAAACTTACTCATTAAAGAGCCCGTGTCAGCCACTCCTTTGTTATTGGTTTCGTTCGTTACGTGTAGAAATATCTTAATAAAAATCCAAAAATTAATTTTTAGATTTGATTTACCAAATTCAATCGAGAACATTGCTCTATCTTCTCTAAATCAGCCGACGGAAATGGATGCTTTCTCGGACTTGGTATTTATTCTTTCCATGTTGTTCCATGTTTTCTTATTACCACCAACTTTTGCCTCCAGTCTTTTCAAATTTGTTCGTAACTAGCCGTCGGCTCCATGATTATAACACTAGAAATTCTGATCATTACCGTTCCCACGCTTGTCGCACAAACATTAAAAAATTCACTATTCTTTTTCAAGGCCCAAAAATCTGGAAATCCCTACCTTTATATGTCGTATCATCTATCAACATCTCATCTTTTAAAAAGAAACTCACTGAATTTTTGCTTTCTCGTTAAATTTTTTTTTTCTTGTAATCTTTATTTGTCTGTTTCGTGCTTGAATGAGGGGACCTCCTCGCACAAGCCTGGTGGTTTTTTGAGGCCCTCTCGTCTCTATTTTTTTGTGTACTGCTTTATTGTATTGATTACTTTAATGGCAATAAAATTGAATTGAATTGAATGTTGCTATGCTGTCAAAATGGCGGCTGACACAGGCTCTTTAATTGCTTGAATTATTTTATCAAGGGGCGGATATTATCGGCGTGAACTGTTCGTGGGATCCGTCTAAGAGCCTTGAAGCAATGCAGTGCATCAAGGAAGGGTTGAATAAGGCGGGACTGTCCCGACACCTGATGGTTCAACCCCTCGGCTACCACACTCCTGATGTACCGGCAGCTGGGTTCACTACTCTACCGGAATTTCCTTATGGTAATTCATAGCTCTACGCGTTATGCTTGTGTCATTTGAGTCCTGTGTTTTTTTTAATCTCGATAAAGGCCCTTAGGCCGAGCGTTTATAAGATGTGCACCAAGACACCGCGCATTCTCGTACCCAGAGCTTCCCGGCTCGTCTGCTCGCAGGGGAGGCTCTGGGGACATCCATTTGAGGGCCGTCGCTGATTGGCTGATTTTGAGCATTGGAGCATGCGCTGAACGGTCTTTCTCTCAGCGGCTCTGCATTAAATCTCACGCATGCGTCAGTGGCTGTCACCAGAGCCTCCCCCGCGAGCTTACGAGCCGGGGCGCTCTGTGTTCGAGAATGGACACCGCGGCAAAACGCAGTTCACATGCGCTAAAGATTCACTGGACTGTGAAATGAAGACAATTGAAAAAATCTACATAACAACAGCGAACGATAAATTTTCACTTTAAACCATAATTTTCGCCTCGTGCACAATGTAGTTTATGGCCTTACGTTTTGTGTCTGGAGCTTATGTTTTCCAAATGTCCTTGACAGCACGAGATATCGAGATATTTCACAGGAAGGATAAATATAAATGAAAATATCGAAGGCCCGATACCCAGACTTAAAGTTTGGAATCTAAATTGCGCTGGGCCTCATTGGCGCAACTGGCTGCCAGGCGGCCATTAACACAGACATTGAGGAGGGTATTCCATTTCTGCAGAAACACATCCATGGGAAATGCTGAATTTCCTATGACACACGATTGGGAAGTGTTCGATTTTCGATTCCCATGGCTATACATGTTAAAGGCCCATCACCAACCGGGAGCCTTTGTCGGAGATTGTCTGTTGAATTTTTAGTCCATGGGCCAAGAGCCAAAAACGTGTCTAGAAATGAGATCTCGTAGCACCCCCCGGTAGACATAGTTTAATTGGTATCAAATTAAAGCTTATTTCCCACATTTTCAGAATTGAGTTGTTTGCATATTTGAAACTTGGGCGTTAGGGAGTAAGCGCGCTGTTTCTGAGGGGGGTAGGGCGGGGAAAATTTGTTCCAATTAAACTTGGTTGGAAGAGTTTTGGACAATAACTCAGCCAAACAGCAACCGAATCATTCCATACTTGCAATATATTGTTATTATATCATAAGCTGACGGATAGTGTTATTGGAACTTCTTAGACGGTTGCCATAGCAACGGACGCTTATCAGAGGACTATCAGTATTAGAAGAAACAAGATGTTTATATTATTGAAGACAAAAAGCTAACTGTAATTGCTTTTTACAATTGTCATTCACATTAAAATCGGTGACCATAGTTGAGTTATACCTTATCAGTATTGAAAATCTTAAAATTTCTAAATAAAGCTGCTATCCCTTTAAACGGTTTTTTTTTCTTTCTAGGCACTCAATATTTCAGATTATCATGCTGAAATATTAAAATCACAATATCTCAGGGATTATATAGCCGTTTTTAGTGAAATTTGGTCAGATGATGTAACTTTTACCAAAATCATATTTGTATGTTTGAAAAGCTGGAAATTTGGTTGCCATGGCAACGGATACTAAAATTAATTATTTTTTAACATTCGCCAAAGGTATGTATAGCAAAATCTGTGCGTTTAGGCAGTTAAACGCCCTAACGCCAGCTACTTCAATGGATTTGAAGAGGAAAGGGGATTTTTTTTAATATTTGGTTTGAAACACCTTAAATTAACTAGAATGGCGCTACATATGTCATGAATCAGACAGGCAGCAGATGCTCACACCCCTCCGACGGACACCCTTAACGCTGGGTATGTGTCTTAATCAACTATTTTCTAAAAAAGATACTGTTGTATTGTAGTGTTGGTCAGTATTTGGCGTGTGATTCTATAGAAATCAAATTCATTTTTAAGCTCCTTACAGGCATCTTGGGCCCGCCATCTTCTATTTTCCAATAATAAATTGGGTATTCAGGTCCGAAAATAAATTTCAGTGTGTTAAAGTTTGGTCCAAGGTAAACGATAATACGGCAATTAAAGCCGATTTAAGTGTTCGAATGTTTGTAATTACTTTCTATAACTAGTGCTAGAGCCCTGTTTTCTAGAACTCGGCAAAATTTAAAACGCTCAAGAAAGCTTGCTTCGCAGCCATTTTGAAGTCACATTGAATTTGGAGACTTTATAAAGACGTGCTGATGTTTTATTGCTCAAGGCTCGTGTTTATTATTATAGTTTTAATACGACATGCTTGAAAATCGCCATAATCTACTAGCTGCTTTTTTAGCTTGACAATCATATCAAATCAAATCATATTAGTCCATGCCTCTTCCCTTCTGTTCCATTCCTCGTTTTCCAATCCCATGATGCTCTGCACTCAAAACTAGGTCCGCCATTTTGGATCTGCTTTCCTTTACTTGTAAGGTAAGAAAACATTGTAATCACTGTTAGAATAACCATTAATTCTATACTTTTGAGATAAGTTTACATGCTAGATTTGAAATTTATCATTTTATCAAAGAAAGAGGGTGGAAAATAGAGTTATTTACGAATAAGTGTCGTTAGTGCATCTGCAAGTACCGAACTCGGCGAACATGTGCTTCAGTTTGAAAGTCAAAACTCGGCAATAAGCCTCAATAAGCTATTGCCTTTTTGACAAACTAAAAAAAGATGAGAAAACCTTTTTAGAATTGTTGCATTTTTATAAAATTAAGTCAGTTTTTGGCATCTTTAAGCAAAACATTTCGATTTTCGTTAGCCATCGTGATTGCCTGAATTGAAAATTTGTTCGGCGTAAGCCATTATTTTTTGCAAACTATAACTATTATAACAAAACCATTTGCCATTTTAGGTGAATTTCTGTTTAACTTTATTATTTAGATTTGGGCAAGGTTCCGGGTTCGTAATTCCTGGTCATTATCATGCCGCGTTTGATAAAATGAAATTAGAATATGACTGAAGAAAAGGGTGAAGACCTGGGGTGGAACAAATGCTTATGTCATGTCAGAGATGATGCAGCGGGTCCTTTAGTAAAGTTTTCAGAAACTAGTTGGAAAACATTTGAAAAGTGCGCAAGGCAGAAAGGAGATGAGATTTGGTTTGTTATGAAAGACCACTGGAATCAAGGGCCAAAAGGGTTCTACCACAGGCAATGTTACCAGAAATATACCAACGTTGGAGATATGCGTAGAAAGCGGCTAGTTTCGTCAGATCCCGACCTTGCCGATCCCGAATTACGAGCCTCAGAAGCACTAACACCGAAGCGTCTTCGATCAAGTGTAGATTTTGAAACGACTAAATGCATTATTTGTCAGAAAGATAAGAAGACCAAAGGTGCCCTTAGAAAGCGAGAGCCTCTTACTCTTAACACGAGCGAATATGGCAGTGCTTCTCTGATAAATGCTGCTAAAATCCGAGAAAACGACAATGTTCTCCTACAAGTCCAAGAGCAGGACACAATCGCAAAAGAAATAAAATATCATCGTTCTTGCTACAAAAACTTCACAAAAGCAGACACCTTAACGAAGCTCGAGAAGGAACGTTGCACCAGTGAAGACCAAGGAAACCAAGGCTATAAAGTTGCCTTTGAAGACATTCGTGAACGGGTTCAACGAGAAGTGGTAGGAAAGAACAAAGTTATCAGCATTTCTGATCTCACAACCCAGTTTGTGAGTGGTCTTGCTGACCAAGGAATCCAGGTACCAGACTATAGGAACTCGCAAACAAAGCAGCGCTTGATAAAATGTTTTGGTAAACAGCTCTCGTTTAAGCAGCCATCAAGAAAAAATGAGGCTGAACTTTTGTATCACACAAATGCTGAGAACGGAGGTTTTGTAGAAACAGCATTTGTGGCAATGTCTTTAGATGCGAATGTCAGTAAGTTTGGCGAAGATGATATGGGTGACGTATCAAGAGATCCAGGCTTTGATAATCCAGCAAGAATGGTGTACCGGACCTCAAAGGTTCTCCGCCAGTTGCTTCTTGATGTGAAATCCTCCATGAAATGGCCTCCCGAAGCGGAAAATCTCGATGACGGTACTTCTGTCGTTCCCTACTTAGTGTATAATATGTTGTGCTGGATGCTTTCACCGCATTGCGAGTTTAGTGAGACCAGGGTTAAAGACGTGTCTGACGACGTACGTCGCATCGCTCTTTCCATTTCACAAGATCTCGTCCACAGTATTACACGCGGTCGTGTTAAGACGCCTAAACATATTGTATTACCTATGGCCGTCAAAAGCTTAACTGGGAACGCGGAAGTCTTGACATTTCTTAACAGATTTGGACATGGATTATCATATAGCCAGATCATCGAAGTTGAAACATCTCTAGCCGAGAAACAGATGGCACGTGAGAGGGATGGAGTAGTGCTACCGAGTGCATGTGTACCTGGAGTGCCGGGGGTGTTTTACTGGGACAATAATGATTTACAAGAAGAGACACTGTCAGGTAGGTAGATAAATTTAATTCTATAGATGAGTTCATCACATGACCAGTGAATTCCACGTTAAGGTGGATCGACCCAGTAATCTTGCACCCATACCAACCAATTTTGAACCTCTCATATACACATACATACATCATACACACAACTCCCTGATAACACACATTCTACCCATAGACTGATATATATGCCAGTACAAAAGTTGGGGATATCGGAGTTAGTATCACGTGACGATCGGACCACGCCTATTTTTACTCTCACCCCAGTTTCAGGCTGTACCGACATTTTTTCGATAAATGCTTTACGGTACCTCGAGATTGACTGGTTGCCTATGTGTAACCGAAGTTCGACTAAATTCTACAGGCCCGATCTGTAATCTTAAAAATCAGGGCTATAATTTATGTAAAATCCAGTGTTATGAATTAACATGGCAGAGTTTGGTTCTTCATGTTTGTAAATTGAAAGTTTTTATAGCTCATTCTATTTGTTCTATCATCGTTACTGTGACATTTTCTCTATTTATCAGGTAAGGGTACAACCCACTGCACGAACGGAATAATAATCCAAAGGAAGCCCTTGACATGTTCTTTACCTCCCACAATGATACCCACCGAGCCTCGATCTAGGAAGCGCACTGTGACGACTGTTAGTGGTGATGTTCTTCCATATCAGTCCGGACGCCGCCAAGGCCCTCCAGCAGTACACATTAACACGCATAAAGTCATTCTCGCGGTTCCCGGTGTTTTAGATCACGCACGTTCAATCGACTTCGGGTGGATGCTCTGCAGACAACCTTTTGGAGATACACTGTTTGATCTTTCTCAAGACCGACGTCAGCGCATCCCATCATGGAAGGCATTTAACATGAAGTTGAGGGACGAGCCCCTCCGAGAAAGTAGCGTAGGCTACTGTCCTATTATAGAGGCGAGCCCCACAGAGCTTCCTACCGTGTATACTATCCTGAAGAAGTCATTGGAGATGGCAAATCAGCTGGAGCAACATGATGTTATCGTCGTGTTTGATCAGGCGATTTATGCGAAGGCTCTGGAGATCCAGTGGCAAACAGAAGATGAATTTAAGCGTATTGTAACGAGAATGGGCGCATTCCACATCATCTGTGCGTTCATGGCTGCTATTGGCAAGCGCTTCGCTGACGCTGGCCTATCAGATGTCTTGATAGAAAGTGGAATCGTGGCATCTGGTTCCGTGTCAGGCGTACTTGAGGGTCGACATTACA
The DNA here is from genome assembly GCA_033964015.1 of Scolanthus callimorphus. Classification (NCBI taxonomy): domain Eukaryota; kingdom Metazoa; phylum Cnidaria; class Anthozoa; order Actiniaria; family Edwardsiidae; genus Scolanthus; species Scolanthus callimorphus. Next base: position 29,886,895 of record CM066921.1, read on the forward strand.
ATCGCGCTGTTCGTACGCATAAGGTACGATAAATGTGCAGTTTTTGAAAGGGAAATATAATAGGCATGGTGCAACGATATGAATGCGAATTTTATTAAGATTTTATTAAAATTTATTTTTCTTTTTTTTTGTTTCTGTTCTGCAGATTGTTTATGAAGCTATGCATCGATTGTTATGGGAAGGTTTCAGGTCGTGGTTACAAACGAGCGGTCGACGTGTTAACTACGCAAGCCTCGTGAGGGATGTGCAGCAAATAAGAGAGGAGATCAAACGAGAAAGCGTTGAGAAGATGTTGTCGTCAGCAGAGTTCAAGGAATTGTTTCAGCTGTACGAGCAATACAAGAATGAGAACACTAGTCCACTCAAGACATTTTGGCTTACATATCTTGAAATGATTAGTATCCTTCTCAGTTTTATCAGGGCTACCCGAGAAGGAAACTGGGAGCTTCACATTGAATGCGTCAGAGCAATGCTCCCTTGGTTCTTTGCATACGATCACGTAAACTACGCAAGATACCTGCCGATTTACTTGATCCAAATGCTCTCGCTGGAGGAAACACATCCTCAAGCCTATCACCAGCTAGTCCATGGAGACTTTGGAGTGCAGCGTTCATGCCAAGGTTTCACTCAAGTGCCAGTCGACCAGACCATAGAACAAACGGTCAATCGCAGCACAAAGACTAAGGGGGGCATTGTGGGCTTCAGCTTGAAAAGAGGAGCAGTGCAGAAGTGGATTGCTACAGCCCATTCAAGAGCAGCCTTTCTCGACAAGTGCAGAGTAATGACCAGCTTAGACAGCACAACAAACCCCAAACCCAAGGAGTGCGGAGCTGCAAGACTAAAGAGAGATGAGGACGATGTGGAGAAGGTAAAAGATGTAATCACCAATTGGCACCATCCTTTTCAAGAATCAGAGCACTTGATAAGCATCAGCTCTGGGCGAATTGCAAGTGAAAATGTCAAACGCGATTTGCTAGCCGCTCAGGCAAAAGGCCAAGCAGCGTTTACTACGTTTGTTGAGTCCCGACTTGTCAATAAATCTAAGGATTTTTTCGACCCACTCACCAAACTGAAACTCGATACGTTCTCGGAAGCCTGTATAAAACAAAAGGTCAAGTCAGGTGGTAGAGACGTTATTATCAAAGCAGATAGCAGCCTGTTTGCACGTTTACTAGTGATTGGCCAGAGCCGAGAGATAGATTTGCGAGAACTTTTGACATACGAGCTTGGTCCAATTCCATGGGCGATTGCCCTGCCAGACGGTTCTCTAGTGAAGACCAACAAGTCGGCCCTGCCCAAGGTCCTAGAAGCTAACATGGAGTATGTCCAGAGGCTACCTGAGAACGCAGCCGTAATCATTGATGCTATGGCAATGCTTCAAACACTAACTCGAATACCAGAGAGATTTTCGAGCTTTGCTGAGATGGTGATAAATTTAGTACTCACTTTAGGCGCGACGGCAAAGAGGATCGATGTCGTAGCTGATCAGTACCCAAGAATCTCTATCAAGAATTCTGAACGTTCGAGAAGAGGAATGGGTGGTCAAGTGTCAATGAAGATAACGAGTCCAGATCAGCTCTGCCCGCGTCAATGGAAGAAAGTGATGTCCAGTGGAGAAAGCAAGACGAACCTGATGCAGTTCCTGGCAAAAGAGTGGGCAACGGAAGATTTGCTGCGACGTTCGCTGATCGATGTTTGTATGTTACTCATGGCGCGAATTGCACAAAGATAACATCATCTGAAGGTAGCATCATATCCGAGCCTGTTCCAGATCTTTACAGTAACCAAGAAGAGGCCGACACAAGGATGCTACTACATGCATTGCATGCTTCCACGAATGGGTATAGCCAAGTTTGCATTCGCTCTTCAGATACTGACGTCGAGGTGCTTGCCTGTTTTCACCAAGAGACCATTCCTGCAGATATCCTTATTGCTAGTGGAACTCGCACAAGAGCTCGCCTGGTTAGTATCCACGCAATTCGTGCCAAGTTTGGACCTGAGGTGTGCCAAGCTATGCCAGGTATGCATGCATTAACAGGCTGTGATACCGTCAGCGCATTTTACAACAAAGGGAAGAGCAAAGGTCTACAGTTGATAAGGGAAGATGAGAGATTGAGAAGGATCGTCAGCTGCCTTGGTGATCGTATACCCCCTAGAGACGATGCCATTAAGAGGCTAGAGCAATTTATTTGCTCTCTCTATGGTGCTACAGGCAGCAATAGTGTCAATGAAGCGCGTTACAACATTTTCTGTAAGAGTCGTAATCCGCAATCACATCAGCTCCCCCCAACAAGTACAGCGCTACGATTTCATATAATGCGTGCAAACTATCAATGTTATCTCTGGAAAAAAGCACTGACAGCGATTGTTCCCGAGCAGAATCCTGATGGACAAGGCTGGCGGCTCGTTGACGATGAACTCGAGGTTATGTGGACTGATATTCTCCCCGCCCCAGGCGCTATAATGGAACTGATCAGCTGCAGATGCAAGACTGCATGTCAGACAATGCGTTGCTCGTGTTTGAAGATGGGACTACCATGCACCGAGGCTTGTGGTTGCCCAGATGAATGTGAAAACTGCCCTTCTGAGGATCTTGGTGAGGAGGAAGATGATGAGCAAGATGATGAGGAACAAGCTGACGGTGTGCTTGCCTAGTACCGAGAGAAACTATGTATTTGTCTTATATGCCATGGTTGCTGCGTTTTTCATGCAGTATTCACCTTTCGCAACTCAAATACGCCTGAAGAGAAACCCTGTAACTTGGAGAAATTAAGGTGATTGAAAACATGTTATTTAAAAATGATTATTCCTTTAAAGAAATGCTTGTTAGGTTAAGACAGGCTCAAAGAACGCGATATTAGCCGTGAACTAAACCTTTAAATGATATTAAAAAGTTATTTAAGGTGCAACTCGTTGCCATGGCAACCGGATATTTCTACTTATGAACTGAACTGTGATGTACTTTTTGAGCAAAGTTACATCATCTGTGTAAGTTCCACTTAAAATGGAGCTATGATCACTGAGATGCTGAAATCTGAAAATTTGAAAACAAATCTGTAGATATGTGGTGCCTCAAAAAGAAAAATTCCCCATTTAAAGGGGCAGAACGAAAATGAAACTAATTTGAGTTATTTGATATCACTTAGGTGTCTGTGGAACATTTTCACTTCCCTTTTGGTAAATGAGCTCGTAACAAGGAAATGCAAGTTACTTTTTGGTACTCGAAACCTAAAAATTCACATTTTTGGCAAGGATTGGCCCACTTCCGGCTGGGGCCTGTTGCTATGGTAACCGACATTCAAAGTCCAATAACACTATTTGTTACCTTATGTCATAGTGACTATAACTTGCAAGTGTAAAATGGTATGCTTGCTGTTAGCTTGCGATGAGAGCAGGAAAGCATCACTCCAAATTCAATTGGAACAAATTTCCCCCACCATCCCCCCCTTAGAAACAGCGCGCTTAGCTCCTTAACGCCCAAGTTTCAAATATGCAAACAACTGAATTCTGAAAATATGGGAAATAAGCTTTAATTTGATACCAATTGAACTATGTCTACCGGGAGGTGCTACGGAAGTCCTATTTTTCGGGGCCTGGCCCATGGACTATTTCGCGGTTACGATCAGAAGAGCATCCTATCTTGAAGGTCAAAATTCATGTAGCCAACAATCAATTTCCTAGAGCGGTATTTGGATCATGCGCACTAACGAAACCCAAGTTCTTGGTCAGATCTAGCGCATGCGCATATAAAGGTTTCTGGACTCTCCTTTCGGCGACCACAGGAAACAATGGAGCCGCGAAGGAGAGTTCAGGGACTGGACTAGCCTTGACCTTGGTAGGGTAGCAAAGGAGAGACGTGACCTCGGTATATTTGAAAGTCGCGAAACACAGTAAAGCACAATTTCCTTTCCAATCGCATACAAGGGTCGCTGAGTGACAACTTCTTTTAAAAGCTTATCAAAGTCAACCTTCCTTCATCCGATTAAACCCTTTCCCCGGCTCGCAGATCACTTCACCAAACACTGAAGCACACCTATTTTCTCCCCAGCTCTTGAGCCGCGCACACTGACTCGGTTTGATGTTCATAAGTTCGCTCGTCAGGCGTACGACATGGGTATTCGGTACATTGGAGGCTGTTGTGGGTTTGAGCCTTATCATATCAGAGCTATTGCCGAGGAGGTAGGTTTCTATAAAAGACTCTTCGATTACGTTATACGGGGAGTGTTGCGTGACGCCCACTTCGAGCTCATTTGTAAGGTCAAAACAATGATACTCTAGGGGACCCGATTTATGGGGGGGGGGGGGGGGGGGGGGAGGGGATATGAGCCGAAATCACCATCCTATTTTTTAAGAAAATTCCAAATTTTGACTGCAAATATCTCGCAAAATAGTGACTATATTCCTCGAGCCCGAATGGGCTCTGACTCAATATCCCATGAAGCCGAAGGCCGAATGGGCTATTGACTCAGAGGCCATGAGGGCGAGAGGAATAATTGTTTTAGTCAAATCACACTAGCAGGTCAATTTGTATAGCCAAAAACGTTTTTTTGTCTGGTCATTTGCCATTTTCTGGCTTTCAAATCCGATACTTTTCGCTACTAGTAGGCTATAACTTATAGCCTAGAAGTAGCTCAACCAATCAGAATGCAGCATTGACAATATCCCGCTAGGGTGATTTGACTAAAATGAAAAAGTAGGCTCACTATCGTTCTGTATAATACGAGGCAAGTGCATTTATGCAATAAAATGTGGTACCCCTATATAACCATTCGAGTAGCCTAGACGGATACGACGTAGGCTACAATTCGAGAAAATAACAGTTGTAAATTCAGTAGGGGGTGGGGAGGGGTACTTCGTTCCGCAACCCGCGACCTCCCCTGACAAGATCGGGCTCCTAAAACGTTGGCTTATGAATAGGTAATTTGCACAGGGTTGATGGATGATGGTTCGCATAAAGTAGGCGTCAACAAATAAAATTGCCCGACCCGAGCGGCTGTGTCCAGTCTAACTGAGTATTTAGGTCGACCTCAATGTAATATGATGAACTTTGATTCAGACGTCGCCCAGTAAGTAAACTCCATAACATATGCCGCTTTCCTTCGGCCTGCCGTAAATAAGGTAATAAGCAGACAAAACAGGAGACGAGAGATGCCAACGTTTCGGATTTTACTTTCAATCCTTCATCAGGGCGGCTACTAAAACCGTTACAAAGATGATAAGAACTGGGATAAATATGCGGAAACGTGCCCAGTGGCGGCCCACTTCAACCCCAGCAACGGCCATAGCATGCCAGACCTTACCATCAAGGCAATCAAGAAGGTGGCTAAGTCTGAAGACCTCACCACTGTAGAGGGCTTCTGGATAAATAAGTTGAGAACAATAACTCCTGATGGACTCAATCTTAGAGAAGAATTTTAGTTTTTTTCTCTTTGTAACTAGCGTATTCTTTTCCTTGCGCGCGTTTGTTTGTTTGTTTTCTTGAGCGCGCGCATCTCATGCTTTGTATATACACGTTATCATCTTTGTAACGGTTTTAGTAGCCGCCCTGATGAAGGATTGAAAGTAAAATCCGAAACGTTGGCATCTCTCGGCTCCTGTTTTGTCTGCTTATTACCTTATTTACTTATATTTCTGCGGACATTGTATCCTATTGGATCCAGAGACATCGCTGTTTGAGTTTCTCGTCTTTCCCTTCGGCCTGCCGTATAATGTATGTATAATTTATACATTCAGTTCGGCACAACTTATATCTCGAAGCTTGAAACGACGTAGCGCATGCACGTATGAATTGGGCCGATACATGGAACCTTCCCTTGGAGGGAAGGGTTGATTGTCACCCGACGACTACATTAATTTGTTCAGTTATTTCTCGAATCTAATTGTCAGAAATGTCCTGTTCAAGGTAGAGGATTCTCTGACCACAAAAGGTTCTATCCGTCCGACGCTCTCCTTGAGACTCGTCCAATAGTAGAGTCTGTTAAGGGAAAAAATAGGTCGGATCGTGCACTTGTGCGTAAAGGCGTCAAATTTGGACCAAATGTTCCTTAGGTGAAATAAATCAGTTTTCGGGAGGGGTGCCATCATTTCGACCAAAGGGGGGTAGGGTAGGGGCAATTTTGTCTATTTCCTAATTTCCCAATATTTTCCTTGGTATTAAAGGGTTATAGATAAACAAGACCATGACAATTCTTCCTGTATGGTGCCCTTCACATTGGACTAGGTGGGGGTGCAACAAATGTCCGGCAAGGGGGGGAAGGGGGAGTTTCGGGTCACAATTTCGTGCTACCCTCGGAGATCATGATTTCATCGTACAATCACAAAATTCGACATAAATGTTCCTTAGGTAACATTTAACAGTTTTCGAAAGGGGTGCCACAATTTTGGCCCAATGGGGAGAGGGTAGGGAGAATTTTGTCCATCACCTGATTTTCCCTATATTTCAGTGGTATTAAAGAGTTATCAATAAACAAATCCACGGTAATTCTTCATAAATGGTCCCCTTCATATTTGACTAGACGGGGTGCTACAAACATTTGAAAAGGGGGAGGGGTGAGTAATGGATAAAATTTACAAGCTATGCGCTTTTTAATTTCAATTTGATTGTACAGTCACCAAATCCGACAAGAATGTTCCTTAGGCAACATCCAACAGTTTTTGGGAGGGGTGCCACAATTTCGGGCCAAGGGGGGGAGAGTAGGGACAATTTTGTACTTTACCTGATTATCCCTATATTTCAGCGGTATTAAAGAGTTATTGATAAACAACACCATGTCGATTCTTCATGAATGGTTCCCTTCACATTTGACTAGATGGGGGTGCTACAAACATTTGTCGCGGGGGAGAGGCGGGTTATGGGTGAAATTTACAAGTGCACGATCCGACCTATTTTTTCCCTTAACAGACTCTACTACAATAAAATATAATGTTTTTTTTTTTCAGTTAGATTTGGTGACTGTACAATCAAATTGAAATTAAAAAGCGCATAGCTTGTAAATTTTATCCATTACTCACCCCTCCCCCTTTTCAAATGTTTGTAGCACCCCGTCTAGTCAAGGGGACCATTTATGAAGAATTACCGTGGATTTGTTATATTGATAACTCTTTAATACCACTGAAATATAGGGAAAATCAGGTGATGGACAAAATTCTCCCTACCCTCTCCCCATTGGGCCAAAATTGTGGCACCCCTTTCGAAAACTGTTAAATGTTACCTAAGGAACATTTATGTCGAATTTTGTGATTGTACGATGAAATCATGATCTCCGAGGGTAGCACGAAATTGTGACCCGAAACTCCCCCTTCCCCCCCTTGCCGGACATTTGTTGCACCCCCACCTAGTCCAATGTGAAGGGCACCATACAGGAAGAATTGTCATGGTCTTGTTTATCTATAACCCTTTAATACCAAGGAAATATTGGGAAATTAGGAAATAGACAAAATTGCCCCTACCCTACCCCCCTTTGGTCGAAATGATGGCACCCCTCCCGAAAACTGATTTATTTCACCTAAGGAACATTTGGTCCAAATTTGACGCCTTTACGCACAAGTGCACGATCCGACCTATTTTTTCCCTTAACAGACTCTACTACAATAAAATATAATGTTTTTTTTTTCAGTTAGCAAAGGAGAGAGAAAAGCTCCCGCCAGGTAGTGACAAACACGGCCTGTGGGGGGAGGCCTTGAGTCAGCACACCATGCCATGGGTGCGAGCAAGGTAAAAGAGGAAAGCGGTCTCCTTGTGTAATATGTTCCCCGTCAAGCCAAAATGGACCTTTTACGGAGTTCCATATTTTTGAGAAAAAATGATGCAAAATGTAATGTTTAGAATTGCAGCTTTCACTTTTCCCGTGCGATTATTGTATTAAAAAGGGAAGATACCTAAATTGGTTTTGTATAACTCTTAACAAAACCGTAAAAAGAAATCGTGAGGAAACTCGATCAAAGTGGTCGAAATACACGACCGAGCTAGACAAAGAGAGATTGGAGGACTCAGCGAGGACTTAACAGGCAGCAAAAGGATGGTGCAAATTGCTGCAGTGCAGCTTAGAACCACGAGGGCTGTTGTACAGTACATGTGCCTCCGAGAGCCAGGTCATTGCACCGAGAAACAATCCCCTACTCTTACGAAGAGTGTAATGGGTTTAGTGTCCACCTTGAGCAGGAGTACAAGGGAAGGCAGACGGGACCTCGCTTATTGTCTCAACCGAAATAAAAGACTAAGAAACGCAATGAACCCGGACTACAGCGCCGTAAAGATGATCCAACCGTGCTCCCGCTATAAGGACCCATGGGCCAAATTGGTTGTCCTCGCCAGGAGTCAATCACAAGGAGCCTCCATCTACTCCACTAGATCTAGTCATATACACACAGGAGTAGAAGAATCAGGAGCCCATCAACAGGAGTCTCTATCTACTTCACTAGGTCTAGCAATATGTACAGGAGTAGAAGAACAAAGAGCCCATCAACAGGAGTCTCTATCTACTCCACTAGATCTAGTCATATACACAGGAGTAGAAGAGCAAAGAGCCCATCAACAGGAGTCTATCTACTCCACTAGGTCTAGGCCATATGCACAGGAGTAGAAGAACAAAGAGCCCATCAACAGGAGTCTCAATATACTCCACTAGGTCTAGCAATATGTACAAGAGTAGAAGAACAAAGAGCCCATCAACAGGAGTCTATCTACTCCACTAGGTCTAGCCATATGCACAGGAGTAGAAGAACAAAGAGCCCATCAACAGGAGTCTGTCTACTCCACTAGGTCTAGGCCATATGCACAGGAGTAGAAGAACAAAGAGCCAATCAACAGGAGTCTTTATCTACTCCACTAGGTCTAGCAATATGTACAGGAGTAGAAGAATCAGAAGCCTCCATCTACTCCACTAGGTCTAGCCATATGCACAGGAGTAGAAGAATCAGGAGCCTCCATCTACTCCACTAGGTCTAGCCATATATGCAGGAGTAGAAGAATCAGGTGCCCATCAACAGGAGCCTCCATCTACCCCGGGGGGGGGGGGGGGGGGGGGGGGGGGGGGGGGGGGGGGGGGGGGGGGGGGGGGGGACTCCCATATTTTTTGACCGGGGATGATCGTCGTATCTTTAAGGGGTTAAAATCACGGGGCCTTGGTCTCTTTTAGGGGTGATCTTAATCTTCAATAAAATTAGGGAGATTGGTATCTTTTAGGGCCGAAATATGTGTCCAAATTGTTTTCTCTCATGATGGTGCTTCTAAAAACCGTGTAAGAAAGAGAGATTATTCGATGAGAACACGATAAATTAGAAACAAACACGGAAATTTCTTGATGGGTATCTTTTACCTGTTACCTGTCTCCTTCGCGCCTACTTCACAAGGAATTCCAGCCGTACATCGCTTCGCAAGCTAATCTTGAGCTGAGCCCTCAGTGAAGCTGCTGACCGGCTGTTATTTCGCATGCGCAGTAAGAGAAAATAACCCCCTCCCCACAGTCAAACTCTGAAGTTGCAATTCTGTTTGAAATGTGTCGGCAACGACACCGGAGTTTTATAATTATATTTTAGCTGATCGGAGAAACGAGGAAAGCTGAAAACTTCAACTAATCTTGATGAACATCCGCACTTTGCATCGAGCACAATGATGAAGCTTTGCATTTTCCCGGGATCGCGTTTTAACTCACTGAATATTCCTGAGATATTTTCGCAAGATGAGCCATGTGATTCGAGAGAGGATATTTTGGCGTCTCATTCCTCGAAAACTGAACCAAGTACCACGCTAAAAATTCCATATACATTCAGTTTTCATTGGAGGATTCAAGCAAAAGTGGAGTGACTTTTGGAATTCATATCGAAGTTATTTAAGAAATTTATTTTCTTCAAGCGGTCGTTTCTAATTGTATTTCGAATGAAAAACATTCATTCAGTGATCCTCGCTGATCCGAGGCACTTTGAACAGCAATGGAAAGTCACATGTAATGCTTCGAGGTGTAGAAGATATTATTTACCCAGAAAAAGCATCACGATAGTGTATTCTGCTTAAATTTCTGTGTAGTACTTGCCATCTGGAAATTGACAATGTTGTAGCAATAATTATTCAGGTCAAAATTAAATAGTTTATTGTGGAAAAACTGAACCAAGTACCACGACGAGAGTCGGCACAGACATTCTACCATCTACATTCATTCGTATCGCCGTGGAGTTGTTCTTTGAATTTGTGTCCAACATACTGAAAAAAAATATTTCATTCAAATAAGTATTCTTCCTACAGTGTAGCGATGTCATTTACAATACACTCGAAAAAAATTCAATCAGAGTTATCCGCTGCTCCGAATCTCGATTTAAAGCAGTAGAAAGTAGCAGGGAATGCTTTGAGACATTGGAGATATGGAAGATTTGAATTTTCCAAGAAAAAGCATATCGAAATTTCAAGTGTATTGTTGGCTTGCATCTTAAAATTAGCAATGTTATGGCAAGAATTATTCAGGTAAAAATTAAATACTTCCTTGTGGAAAAACTGAACCAAGTACCATGACGAGAGTCGGCACATACATTCTACCATCTACATTCATTCGTATCGACGTGGAGTGGTTCTGGAATTTGTGTCCAACATACTGAAAAAAATTCATTCAAATAAGTATCCTTCCTACTACAGTGCAGCAATGTCATTTGCAATTACACTCCAAAAAATTCATCCAGAGATCTTTGCTGATCCGTGACTCGATTTAACAGATTTAAAGCAGTGGAAACTGAAAGGTCGTATTAAATAGAATGCTACGAGGACTTTGACGCACTGGAGATATGAAACATTTGAATTTTTCAAGGAAAAGCATATCGAGATTTCAAGTATTCTTCGCCTGCCAACTTGAAATTAACAATGCATTGCAAGTAATTATTCAGGTGAAAGTTAAATATTTTGTTGTGGAAAAACTGCACGAAGTACCATGACGAGAGTCAGCACAGATATTCTGCTATCCATATTCGTTCGTATCGCCGTAGAGTGGTTCTTGGAATTTATGTCCAAGATACTGAATATGAACGAGAAACATCAATAGAAATATATGACCGAAAGTGGCTAGAGTCTAATTAGTAGTAATTGCTTTTCGAGTTAGGTTCCTAGTATAGCCAGCGCCATAGCGAAGCAGATTTAGGGAAGATTATAACATAAAAACATAGCACTCTGAAAACATAGCACTGATGTAAATGGATTGATTTGCAATAAAAAGAGAGTCATAGCTGGATGGCTTGCGAAGTTATCGTCACCAGCGGTGATGAAGTCATTGCCTGGAGTGCTGGCACTTGAAAGGTTATCTGAATCGTAAACACTATTCGAATTCTCGCTTCGCATCGAAAAGATCACGCAATTTGAAATTTGACTGCAGCTTTTACACAAAAGTCAGCTGTACATATATATTTTACAATGTGGGCTCATGAATAAATTCCAGCGCGCGCATATATTTAGGCAGGATACGAGTCCGCACAAGTTTTGCTCGTTTCGATTAGATTTCCGCTCGAATTCCTTGTGAACTATTGGTAACTTTTGGTGAATCATTATTTTGCATTTCTTGCAGAGCCCAGCGATCTTACTGGGAGAATCTGCAGCCGGCCAGCGGTCGTCCCTATAGTGCAGCCTTATCTGAGCCCGCGTCAGGATGGGGTGTTACCGCTGGTGACAAAGACATGTTGCAGCACAAGGAGATGACGTCACAAGACGAAATTCAACAGACAATAGAAAAAGCGAGAGTGAAATAGATATGTTATATTGAAGCAAGCATCCGAGATTTTACTGCCTGTTTTTTTTTTAGGACGGGGCGAAAACAACTCAACATTTGATTAGGTTTTCACATGACTGTCGTGAAAGCGGTTCATGAGTAATTCACTGTCCAATCAAATGCGATAGTAATTCAACAACAAACCAATCAGAGAGCTAGGTGATTCACAATCTCTCAGGATCTCTCCTTTTCGCGAGCGAAGTAATCACAAAGAGTAATTGTGTTGTTTTCTCTGCGCGATCTCGTTGGCTGAAGTTCATGCCCTCGACAAATAACAAACGCAATTACCGAGTAATTTGTAATTACAGTCCTTTGAAAACCGCTCTAAACATTTTTGAATAATTACGCAACAATTTATTCATACGAGCTTTCAGAACCAGACAAATGCAATATTCAATGCTTGTTCAGTGATGTTGAACGTTGTTCAACGCATGTTTATCGTTTTCTACATCACTGAAAACGTAACCTCGGGCTAGTTTAATCTTGTTGAATGTTGAAAGTCACCTTTTCTATGTATCACAGCTAATAGGTTTGACTGCCTTCCACCAATTCCAACGATACAAATATTTCAGAATCTCCCCACCCTCTCGAGGGACGCTTATCTCAAAGAAGCCGAATTTGGCTTTAGGTAATGGTGGCTTTACAAGTCGAGATGGGTACGTGTGATGAAGTCTATAGTTCGTGTAAAAAAGCCACGGTGACCACCCTATCCGCCAGTTCGACCCAAAGCACTCTTTATACATAAACAAGTCTACCCATAGTCTTAGTCCTGGTCTAGAGAACTGTAGAAGACCTTGTCTGGGCAGTTTCCATGTCAAAACAGACAGTCCTTCGGCTCGAAACCTCTCAATAAACACCTCCTTGCCAATTTTCTCAAACTGTTTGTAGCTCATTCCTAAATCTACATCATAGTCCCAAGGTAGCATGTTCTTGTATCGTCGTGCGCCTATTAATGAGCCGTACATGAGCCAATGGTTTACTCCCATCGAGTCTAGAATCAGATGAACCTTGTAAGTGACGTTGAGAAGTTCAACTTTCTCATGTTCAGTGTAGTTAGGGCAGCTAAACGATGATTTGTTGTAGTCCGCGTAACTTGAAACTTGAGCGATGTTAAATAGTACCATAAGCAACAATAGAAATAGAAATAAGTATTTTACACATTTTGAGAAGGAGGGTCGCCTCAAAGATGAGAGAACAACGTGGCACTTTATAGCATACCACCAAAATGGATCCAGGTTCATTCTGCTCGTTATAAGCTTTCACTTGTTACGATCCGTGTGTCGTTTACATCTTCATATAGTTGAAGGATATCAGAAGCTCGACAACACAAAAAGGTGATTAATAACAATAAATTGCCAATGTTTTCGTTACGACTGATTTTCAAGTCATTCAAATACTACGAAAATAGCATATATATTGTAGCATGCAATGGTTGGTTTCCATTATTTAAATTTTGTCGAAGCGCTCGAAACGGTTCCAGGCTGAAGTCACTGAAAGTGAAGAGTTTAAGTACATAAACAATTTAATAATTCCTAATTGATGAACAAGCGATAGAAACGGGTTACTCTCAATGGTTTTGCCGAGAAAAAGTAAAATAAACAATAGAATCTTGCGTGATGGCTATATAAAGGAATCAATCATGTGAACTTCAAGTGTTTGGAGAATGTATTGGATCATATCAAAATGACTGGATCCTTCCTCATCACCAGAAATTTAGGACATCCGTTAGTGGTCAGCGGTTTCACCCATGAGCGCCTTCGCGAATTCAACGTGAGGGCGCCGCTCAGTTGGATTTTTCAAGGATATATTGGCTTTAGAATTACTAGAATTAAATAATTATTAAAATAATTTAAAAATATTACAAAAAAAAATAAAAAAATAAAATAAAAAAAAGTTAAAAAAAATTGGAAAAATAATCATAAATGAAAATCCCATAAATTTCTAAGTTCTCTACTTTTTCCTTTTTTCTTATTCTTCTTTATTTTCTCTTCTAAACAAGGCTTTGAGTGATTCTACGCTAAAAATGGGGGAAACCGCTGGCGTTCCCGCGCAATTCGCGGTCTCGCACACAGCCTTCGCGAGAACGTCAAAATGATGGGCTTATTTGGGGCATTTGAGGACATAAAATCTAGCTTTGTCTATGTCCCTAACTATATTAGGGCCTGTTGTTCAACATGGCGACCAAAACGAGCTTCTGTGGACAGATTTTACTTGTGTTTTGGCCTTCCGAATTCGACCGAGTTTTGAAGATTTAGCGAGGCAAGATGGCTGAATTTCAAGGAGATTACAGCTACTGCAAAGCACAAATGTTATTAGACACCATTTGATCAATTTTATTGCCAAAAACGATGTCATTGAGAGAAAGTACAGGCCTTGTGGAAGTCGACTTCACTTGAAACTACTTCGATCGGGTAAGATTCTGGTTTTCCTTACGAGTTATAAACTATATATTCTTATTTTGCGCTCGCAAAATAGTGTAGATGTATGGAGTTTAGGCCGTGTACGTTCAATTTCTATTAGACACCATTAAATCAACTCTACAATAATTTATTTTAGCGTTAGGTTGTTGCTATAATAATGTTTTTTACGAGGCCGGTTGAAAGAAATTGATTCATCGCTAACAGCGCGAGAAAATCTAAGTTTTGTAGTTTTAGTCCATATGTTTTCTGTATTGAATGTGACACTCACTCAAACATCTGAGCCGCTGATTTATTATTCAAAATGGCGGACGTGTCCTAAATTTCTGGTGATGTATGCTATTTTTGCTGCTACATTAGATATTGAAGCCTTATCAACCAATGAGGATGCTTGATCGAGGTCACGTGAGAACCCTCCAAACTTAGTTATGCACGTGGCTCGGAAGTTGAGGGAAAACGATGGATAAGGCATATTTCCATATTTACCTGAATCTATCTAGAAAGAGAAATAGAGAAATAAACAACACGAATTTTGTGTGATGGCTACAGGAAGCGATCACTGAATAAATATCAAAATGATAGGTCAAACCTTCTCATGCGAAACAAGACTTGCTCAGCATTTCTCGCTAGATTTGGATAAAACATTACCCTAATTAGTTGATTTCCTCAAGAAATTATTTTAGGAAGTGGAAGCTCCTCACAAGGGTTACGTTCTCTCCCATTCAGATGATTGGCGGATCGGCAAATCCATAATCCTTTCGAAGTTTTGAAAACGCGCAGCGCGCAACAACAGTTTTAGCTGTAATAGATGTTGTTTCTTTCTTTTTTTCGGGCGGATATTTTACGAGTACGCGGAATCCGTTGACTCAAATTTTTCCACACCGTCTGGGCACATTCTTGTATGCAGATCTCATCTGCTCGCGGAGGAAGCCCTGGGGACACCATTTGCAATTGAGGGCCTTCGCTAATTGGCTAGCCTGCTAGCAGGCGTTGGAGGCTGTTTTTATCGGCGAAAACCCGGAGTTCGTAGTCGCCAGCGCCATCTTGGATTTTTTTGGCCGAGTGAGAATGGGGCGAGTTTTGTCACTCGCCCCATTGATCTGATCTGATTTTGAACGTTGTGTCATGCAGAGAAAGTTATTTCTCTCAACGGGCTCCTTATCGAATCTCGCGCATGCGTCAATGGGTCTGGGCTCGACAATTGTCTGAGCCAATCAAATCTTGCCTCATTTCTGGAGCTGGTTGAGCGCTTCGTCTTCCGTGACAAACTGAAATGAAACCGACAATGCACGCTTATAATGTATGTCATTTTTATATATAGTATTGGAATATACTTACAAATAATATTACGTATGAAAACGAATTATTAGCTTACTAGTTTGTTGGTATTGTACTTCCTTGTTTTTTTGAGAGCCGTAAGCTCTTCAAGAGCGGACCTCAGCACATTACCTGGTGGTAATTATCCGTTTTTGTGCTTCAACTGCATAGTAACTCAAGATTGTGATAAGTGGAAGCTTATAGCGAGTAGACATGAACCTGAATCCATTTCGGTGGTATGTTAAGTGTCGTCGTGTTGTCAACTGTACTTTGAGGCGACCCTCCTTCTCAAAATGTGTAAAATACTTCTTTCTATTTCTATTGTTGTTGATGGTGCTATTTAACATCGCTCAAGTTTCAAGTTACGCGGACTACAACAAATCATCGTTTAGCTGCCCTAACTACACTGAACATGAGAAAGTTGAACTTCTCAACGTCACTTACAAGGTGCATCTGATTCTAGACTCAATGGGAGTAATCCATTGGCTCATGTACGGCTCCTTAATAGGCGCACGACGATACAAGAACATGCTACCTTGGGACTACGATGTAGATTTAGGAATGAGCTACAAACAGTTTGAGAAAATTGGCAAGGAGGTGTTTATTGAGAGGTTTCGAGCCGAGGGACTGTCTGTTGTTGCATGGACATTGCCCAGACAAGGTCTTCTACATTTGTTTAGACCAGGACAAAGACTAGGTGTAGACTTGTTTATGTATAAAGAGTACTTTGGGTCGAACTGGCGGATAGGGTGGTCACCGTGGCTTTTTTATACGAACTATAGACTTCATCACACGTACCCATCTCGACTTGTGGAGCCACCATTACCTAAAGCCACATTTAGCTTCTTTGAGATAAGCGTCCCTCGAGAGGGCGGGAGATTCTAAAATACTTGTATCGTTGGAATTGGTGGAAGACAGTCAAACCTATTAGCTGCGGTGACTAGATAGATAAGCCATTCGTGTTGATCATAGAACTTGGCCAGAAAAGAGCCCTCCCCTTGTCGATACATTTTGGTACCGTACTGTCCACAGCAATATTAGGGACCGGTCGTTATTTAAGTCGGATCATTGTAAGAGACCCAGATACTGCCTTCAGAAAAGAGGGGGAGGTTTTAGTGACTTGCCATGATAGCCATTGTGGGAGACCTTATGTTAGGCTTTGAAATGGGATTGGAGTCACTGGGATTTTGCCAATAGAACTAGAAATGGGTCAATTTGCTTTTAACTGAACCAACAATGAAATATCAATGTCTGTAAAGAGTGGCTTTAAAATTTTGTGAACTGCTTTTAAAATTTTGCCCTACGACTGCAATACAAACACTCTGTACACATGTCTAAAAGTCACTTTTTAACGCTGGGATTTTGAAAACTCTGACTGGAAAACTTCAGGACTGGGATCTCGCGAAACTTTTACACTGAGAAATGGGATTTGGACCCCCTTCAGGACCTGTTTGAATCATTTGACTGACATGGATGGAGGGGAATGGGGGTCCTGAAATGTTTCAGTCTATCAGAGGGGGGCTCCCGAAAACAATCAATGCTATCAGGTGGAGTTCTTGAAATTTTTTTGGATCACAGGTATTTTCTCCTCCACCCCCCTCTCCGACATAAATAATGACCGGTCCCTTATATTCTCACTTGATCCCACTGTACTCTATATAGATGGGGAGGACACCTGGTGGAGCTCAAGATGGCAACTGCAAAACGAGGGAGGGAGGGTGGGTAAACGAACTGGCTTCTGGCCCCACCGGTCTTCTTGGGATGAGTACAATAAGACTATTATGAGTGGCAGCCCTCTTCCTGGGACGCCATCTTGGTGCCGAGATCTCAACCAAATTGGTGATTATGCTAATGACACCAAGTGAGAATATTAATGCGTTTTCGTTTGAAAACGGAGGATGCGATTCGTCATCACTGAGATTGCTAAACAGGAAAAAGTCTATCAAATCTTGTTTTACTGTGTTTAATAAAAATATATAAGTGTTCTAAAACTCTTGAGGAAAATTAAAAAAGCATGTTTCAATATTTTAGCAACATGAAATACTCTTCAAGTCAGACCGTTTTTTACCCGTCCACAAGTTATGCAGCACTTCCCTTCTGACAGGAATCTCTAGTTATTCTTGAGTTTGACTTTATAGTCACTAGATAGAGCGGGCGTTTTTAAGGCTTTGGATCTAGGGTACTCGCATTTCAATCAAGTTTGATAAATTCACTGGCGTACGCTACAAAACAGAAGCTATTCTATTTTTATCATCCCCAGATCACTTATATCACTTGATATTAGCCAAATAACTAATATAGGTATATTTTATCTGCAAGACTGCCGATTTTCGCCCAAATGATGTAACTTCAAACTTCAAGAACTGTTCATCCCAACAAGATTTCAAAATCTCATTGTTGCAATACGTTTCCATCTGCTCTGTAATAGTTCCACGAAGCCTACAATCATTATTCCTATTGTAGTTAAAGAGCTATTAAAACCTAGACTAGTACTTTGGCTATCCATCAGTTATTCATCAGTTATTCACTGGCGTACGCTACAAAACAAAATAAACGCTGTTCATTTTTAAAGTCTATTTTTAGTCCAAACTGGTGCAGACACGTCAAGCTTGGCAAAAAATGTCAACGTCTATCTTTGGCGAAGGGCGGTCAGTCTACCTACGTAGCATATCTGCATGAATGTGTACGAAGCGGGTTTCTCGGTTCGTTGACCAAAAGGTTAAAAACACAACGTTTAAGACTCCAGCACAGACAGGTTCGTCCAATCTGCCAGTTTTCAAAACAAGGTAATTGCAAAGAACATTCCTAGCTATTCACAGTGTTAAACACTGGAAAGACTTTTTTCAAAGTGCCTCTGTCAGCCGCCATTTTGTTAGCCTAGCAACACACCGAGTCAGAGAAGGCATCCTTTTACATCGGGTGGTTTAGGGAATGTGGTGCGGAATGTTCTCGATTGAATTCGCTAGATCAAGTATTCACCTGTTCAGAACAGTTTGCACCGTCACAACTGTCTGTTGTGATGCGTCATGTTACCAAATAGATATACAAAACCAGAATCATGGGCACTGGTTTTATGATCAATAGCATACTTATCATCCTGTTTTAGCCATTGGTTCTACAATACATCTCTCGCAAAAATTACTCTGCGTTAATTAAAACACCATAATTCTGTTCTTCTTATAGTTTTTTCCCATAAAGAAACGCGCGCTGCAACAGATTGTTATGACGGTTTCTGAAATAGGTGTAAATCGTATCTAGATGATATTTTGCGATTTCTACACGCAATTGTTAATATAGCATTTATTATACGATATTGGGATCTCATTTAAATTCATGAACAATCTTGATCATAGAAGCTGGTAAGGTAAGTCCTACGTCTTTTAAAATACAATACGACTAACGTAGGACGAGTTTACTAAACTATGATATGGACGCATTTTACATGCAATACAATACAATAATTTTATTAGATAATCCATAATGGCTTTTCATGCCTAATTTACAATAATTATATAATAATAATCAAATATAAGTTGCCACTTACAGCAAAATCAATAAAGACAACATATAACAATAACAGTAACAATGATTATAACAATGATTATTACAATGATTATAACAATGATTATAGCGTGGATTTCATAAACCCGTGAAACAAAGTGTAATAGTCAAAGTGTAGTAGTCAAGCCATAATCATTGCTATAATCATTATAACAATGATTATAGCAATGATTATAGCAATGATTATAACAATGATTATAACAATGATAATAGCAATGATAATAGCAATGATTATAACAATGATTATAACAATGATTATAACAATAATTATAACAATGATTATAACAATGATTATAACAATGATTAGAAAATAACACCTATGTTGTATTGTGAATGTGCGCATTCTGATTGGTTAAAAGGCGTGTTTGTAAGAGACCTGAGAAACACGATTGTCACGCAACGCTGTCGCGCGTGTGTATGTTATTTTCTAAAAGCAATAAAAATACTTTCTGCGTGCTCTCTGGTTTCTTACAAACACTCGGGAATGTTGGTCGAACTGATAAAACTTGAAAGACACTCGCCTTCGGCTCGTGTCTTTCAAGTTTTGATCAGTTCTCCCAACATCCCCCTCGTGTTTGTAAGAAAGCAGAGAGCACGCGGAAAGTACTTTTATTGCTTAATTATAACAATGATTATAACAATGATTATAACAATGACAACAGTTCTTAGCAATATACAATAATATATGACAAATGACAACGCAAAAAGGAAATAATTACGACCAGAGCAACATAAAAATAAACAATGCATCAGACGCTCATCTAGATCATCCATGGGATAAACTACTTGAAAAAACTTTCTGAACATAAAAATCTTTTCCAGTCTCTTCAAGAATTATTCATAATTATGGAGCAATCGGACTATTCGAGAAGAAACATTTAATTCATCGCTCTCCTGCTCCAAAGTGCACTTTGCTCAAATACCTTCAATATTGTCTTGGTATATTGGTATAGCGTGCGGATTACAACAACAGGAAGTCTATGTGAAAAATCCAGTCGGCTGATGCCGGACATAATAAACGCCAATGCTAGTAGTGTGCATAAATACAACACAAGATATGCAGCAAATAAAAATCTCTGCAAACCCAGAGTAAGAACAAATATAGGCAAGCAATCAATTGTTTTTGTGGCGTCTGATATCTGGAAAGATTTTACCATCTCGGATTAAGGATTCTAGCATCTTTGCTTTTCCAAAACTTGCTAAGCATCATCTACTGTTTGTTCAATGACTAAATAGAGAACCATAAAATTATTTATCTGCTGTACTAATAACCTGGATAAGCTCTTATATATATATTTTATATTTTAATAGTTAGGGAGGCTAACTAGAAAACTGGATAGTTCACTTGGTCTCCCTGCTCGCACTTTTTTTTCTACCAAAATATAAACTCACTCCAAACCTATAATCTGCATATAACTCCAACTGATATAGCCTTATGAGTAAATAAAGTTGATTTGATTTGATTTGATTTTAACTTTCAGAAAACCTAACCTTGTGCGTTTCCTGTGGTTTTCAGAATTCTACCTCTTAAGCCTAGTTTTCATATAGCCTTATCTGTAGCCTGCTCACAGGCGTTGGAGAGTAGTTTTAGGTCGAGAAACGCGAGTTTGCTTTCGCTTGGCCGCCATCTTGGATTTGTCACATTTTGTCACAAATCCAAGATGGCGGCCAAGCGAAAGCAAACTCGCGTTTCTCGACCTAAACTACTCTCCAACGCTTGCGAGTAGGCTATCTTATCTGTCGTATCTTTCGTATCAGTCAACCGTGAAACATTCCAGTTTCCATTGTTTCACGGTCGACTGATGCGACTATAGATAAGACTATATGGAAACCAGGTCTTACTGTGCGACTACGTCCAACCGGGTCATCCCGTAAAAAGTTTGTCATTCAGAGATTTTAAACCTGTGATACGCCTGACGATGAGTAATTAAATGTTTGAAGTTATTTCTGCTCATAATTTTCACAATTTTTAGAGAAAAGCGAATATTTCGATGTCTGAGATCTCAAGAAAGTCAAGATCCTTTGTTCTGTACTCGCTTTCTGATTGGCTTTCTACTTACAAAATGGCCCGTGTCGCGCAATAACATTTCCGAAAGCCAAACTGCGCTTTGGCTTCCATAGCCAGGTAACATGGTTACCTTAGGCCTAGGGCATACGTCGAATTAGAGTCGCGTCGAATACATAATATATAGATTTAGCCACTGGCTAAAAGCGGAGCTCCTGGTTATAAAATGTTCTATGTGAATGAAAGGGATTCCATGTGTACATGGTTTATATGGTTGCTTTAGAGTCTTCCCTTCACGAGATATTAATTCTTCAAGCATAGATGACGTCATCGATGACGTCATGTCACGTGACCACTTCATTTCGCTCATCTGGTGGCCTAGACTACACTACCCAAGTTTGGTTGTTTTAGAATCTTCCCTTCACGTGATATTCATTTTTAAGCATAGATGACGTCATCGATGACGTCATATCACGTGACCACTTCATTTCGCTCACCTGGTGGCCTAGACTACAATACCCAAGTTTGATTCTTTTAGAGTCTTCCCTTCACGAGATATTAATTTTTCAAGCATAGATGACGTCATCGATGACGTCATATCACGTGACCACTTCATTTCGCTCATCTGGTGGTCTAGACTACACTAGCCAAGTTTGGTTGTTTTAGAGTCTTCCCTTCACGTGATATTCATTTTTTAAACATAGATGACGTCATCGATGACGTCATATCACGTGACCACTACATTTCGCTCATCTGGTGGTCTAGACTACACTACCCAAGTTTGGTTGTTTTAGAGTCGTCCCTTCACGAGATATTATTTTTTTAAGCATAGATGACGTCATCGATGACGTCATATCACGTGACCATTTCATTTCGCTCATCTGGTGGTCTAGACTACACTACCCAAGTTTGGTTGTTATAGAGTCTTCCCTTCACGTGATATTCATTTTTCAATCACTGATGACGTCATCGATGACGTCATATCACGTGTCCGGGTTACAGCACCCCCCTTGTGGCATAGACAAAATATCCCAAGTATGGTTGTCTAAGCGTGTTCCCTTGAGGAGATATATTTTTTTCTTTGCATACCACAGGGATCCCATGTGTACACGGACGGACGGACGGACGGACGGACGGACGGACGGACGGACGGACGGACGGACGGACGGACGACGGACGGACGGCGTACGCTATAGGTTTAATACCAGAAAAATAAAGAAAAAATCATATCTCCCGAAGGGTAGCTTCTATAGAAGCCAAACTTGGACAAACTTTCAAAGACCACAAGAGGAACACTACACCAAAGTCACGTGCCCTTACGTCATCAATGACGTCATCAAAATGATCCGTAATGCCCGTGACGTTCAAAAATCAACTCGATAGTATACTATACGTTTTTCTCTTAGGTATGGTGCTCCGCTATAAAACAATAGATAATTGTTATTTGAAAGTATAATGAGTCGGTATCTTTTGAAAAAAATGTAATCGGTTCGACCTTAATCATACGTATGCCCTAGGCCTTACTCATTTACCAGAAATGAGTAAGGTAAAAAGAAAAGTTTAGGCCAGTTAGAAGAGATTTTCACATAATATAGTTACAGAGTCTATGCTTCCATTTGCCTTGGAAAAATTACGGAAACTTTGAGCTATTTATCCGCTTATCGACTGAAGCATTACAGAAGGGCCGTAGCGCTTACTGGAGTGCCCCCCCCCCCCCCCTCAGTTTTTCCCCGAAACAACCCTTAATCAAAGTTCTCCCAAACATGCAATAATTTCACATGCTGGGCTATAAATTTTCGCGCAAAAGAGTTTGAACTTTCCTTACAAACTGCCTTGAGTTTTTTTATATGTCGTGCCCCCCCCCCCCCCCCCCCAGTTTTTGGAGACTTGCTACGGCCCTGTAAAGTAACATTGTTGCCGCAAAAATGCTTCCACGTTTAGTCAATTCAAGCCGAAAATTTATGGGCAACATTGTCGCCGAAACTTATTGTTACCTATAACCAAATACATAAGTCGTTGGAACACCTAGTCCTTCCTTCCCCTCCCAATGTTGAGTGGGAAATAATACTGGACACGATTTTGGACAACATTGAATGGAGAGGGCCGAGAGAGCGCGTTCTCTCGGCAAAGCGTTCCAGCATTTTGCATATGATTGTAGTTTAGCCAGCGCTTTAACGTGACTCCCACAAAATTTATAAAAAGCGATTTTCAGACTTTTTTTTTTTCAAACTCGCCAGCGTCAAGTTAACAATATAATAACTTTCAACTTCAACTTTATTCATAGTAGGTTTTTCCACAAGTTTCTACAAAATTCATTAAAAGTTGCTCGAAAAAATGTCAAAAATTGTTCAAACGCTGCTGCCTAACTCTCTTTAAAAATTCGCCATATTTTGGTATCTTGGGTCCACAATATAGATTAATCTATTACAGTGATTATTTACATTCACTTGCAACTGCAAATTGAGCTTCCTTTTTCTATTAGGGTATTTATACAATTGTTATTCTAGAAACTCCAAATAGCTGGGAGGCGTTTTCGGATTTGTCCGAAGATGTACCGAACGTGTCACGAAGTTGAATCGATCGCATCCGAACCTGTTCGCGGGCTTTCGAGGTAGCCGAACTGGAACTAAAAAAAAACAACTTTTTTGTCAAAGGTTGCCAAGTATAGACCCTTTTACCACTGTATGCATTGCTACGCGACCTCAAAATTCACTGTTGCGATGGGCGATTGGTAATTTTTAGCCGTAATCAAACCAAAACGTTGGATTCGGCTACTTCGGTGGGTCGACATTAAAGAGTCCTAGTCAGCCACTCCTTTGACGGGCTTTGTTATTGTTTTCAGTCGATATCAGATAACGAATTATGTGTAGAAATCTTGAAGAAGTCTTCTAAAAATGAAGTTTTATTATTCATTTATTCATTAATTCAATCGCAAATATTGCACTTCATTCCCTAAATCAGGCGATGGAAATGGATGCTTTCTCTCTGTTTTGGTATGTTGCTAGGATGACAAAATGGAGGCTGACAGAGGCTCTTTAATTGTAAAATCAACTAAATAATTGTAAGCTATCCTTTGCCTTTCTGTCCTAGAATTATTAACTTTCTGACTCAAGAAAATTGACATTACAATTCCTTTGCTGAGAATCGCCAATCGCAACCGTGAATTTTGAGGTCGCGTAGCAATGTATACAGTGGTAAGTCCCGGTGATACCAACGTGGCCTGGAGTGTTTTGCTCTATTTATCGACTGAACTGACTTCACTGGCAAAAGAATAAATTCTACGTCATTCGCGGAAAACAAGCTTGTTGGTACTTATTAGAAGGGTCTATAGCAACCTGTGAAATTCTACAGCTAACTATGAGAATATTTCTCCTCAGGGTGGTACCACAATGCGATCTCTCGTACCGTTGCTAACTCTAGTGGTGTCAATCCACGCTGCGGTCCAAGTGGATTTATCACCTTTCGCAATCGTGGTCGAAAAGCCAACAAAAGAAACAAAAACGTCACGTGATACTTCTGAGGATGTTATACAGAACGAGCAGCCAATGAACGAGCGAGCAGACGACATGTTGGAAGCCCCGGATGCTGAAAAGTCAGAGAAGATCGAAGACCCGGATGTTCTGGAGTCAGCGAAAATGGAAGCCCCGGATGTCCAAGAGTCAGCAAAAATGGAAGTCCCGGATGTCCAAGAGCCAGAGGAAATGGAAGTCCCGGATGTCCAAGAGTCAGAGAAAATGCAAGACCTGGATGTCCAAGGGCCAGAGAAAATCGAAAACTCAAAAACACTTTGAGAGATCAGGGAACCCTTCGCGAATACAGATAAAAAACTAAACATTTAAGAAAAGAAACATTTGGAACCAGCAGCTCGATTCTTATGTAGTACATATATTTTCTATAAAATAGTACTTTGCTACACAACATGGAGCACGATTGGTTAGGTTTATCACGAGAAATTATTAGAAAGATTTTAATAAAAAAAGAAATGATGTAGAGGATATTACACGGTGGCGCTAAGATATGAGTTTTATTTTCGAGTGGCAAGAACAACATTTTTACGAATGAGCGCAGCGAATCAGTAAAATATTGTTTTTGACACGAGAAAATAAAACTCATATCTTCAAGCCACCGTGTAATTTTCTTTTTATTATATAGACAAACCAGAAAAAAATGTTCCAAATTGATTTCCAAGCACTTTTGTTTTGACCGATATCCTCACTAGTGAGGATATGGAAAATATGTCACTCAGGTCCCGGATGTAGCTTCGTATGAGATCTACGAGTGGCGTATTTCCCAGTAAAACACTCGTGTCTATATAATAAAAGATAGTAATAATAATAATAATATGTAGGCCGACTTAAATAGCGCTTAATCCTAGAGTTCAAAAGCGCTTTACAATATTTACAAGCTATTAAGAAACTTATAACAAGTGCAATAGATTCCGAGACCGTTAGCTCATCTGGCACGCACACACTCAAACTTCGTTACTGCGATTTTCATATTCTGCGAACTCTATACCGACTTAAGCCTGGTACACACTTGCGACATAACGACATAAGAAAATGTCACGCGAACAAAATTTAGTGGTTTCAAGAAGTTGAAGTCGTCAAAAAATAACATAAGATTGCTTTGGTGAAGTAATCTAATGAAGATCCATGAAAAATATTGATTGTTTCAATTATTTTTCCGTACTTTTTTCGTTGCAACATAACGTCCTTATGTCGTTATGTCGCTAGTGTGCACCGGGCTTTACAAACCACGGTTTGGCTTCCGTCAATCAAACTGGTGACAACTCTGGGTAATTTCACGGAGGGTTTGATAGATCTTGTGATCTCATAGGGCTAGGCTAGGCTTCAAAACAGAATTTTTCACTGTAAAATGCAAACCAAACTCAGAAAACATGTCTGGACTTGACTTAAAAGGTTTGATTGACGGAAGCCAAAACGCAGTTTGGCGTTCGGAAATGTCAACTGGGAGTTCGCAGAATTATGAAAATTGCAGTAAAGTTATTGAGTTCTGAATATGTAATAAATCATGTTTACTTGTCGAAGTGTGAACGCAATATTAGCTTCTTGATAACGTCATAAAATTCCGTGATCACTGAACTGTAGACTGAGTTTATTCAAGTTGTGCCAAGAGTGCTTGAGACAAAAAGGTAGGAGTCTTTTTTTAAAGGCATAATTTGTAGAAACTAGATAACGATCATATCCTTTGCTTTCTTCCAATAAGGTTTTATTTTCTTTATTCAAATAGCCATCAGTATTTAGATCCCCGCACATTCCATCATTCCTGTATATTTTTGTGCCCTGAAGATGGTTTATAATTAAACCTCCGTGTAGTGAATATCACTTTGTATAGCTTTTTCGGTTTAACTTTCATAGTTTTCTATTTAAAATCGTCAGCGAGCCCTGGATTTTGTCCTGGATTTATGTGGCACAAAATGAAGGAAAGTGAAAATATTGCGCAGTAGAATGTCTTTTACAAATCAAATAATATTGGCTGCTGAAATTTAAAAAAAGCTGTAAATAACATATAAAGAACAATTTTAAAAAATCGGATACGAAAGTATGGTGATTTTTAATGGCATGCTAAACCTAGCATTGATTTCGATGAAGTATATGAGAGAAATCATGTCGAGAAACAATCCAGCTCTGAAACCTAGAGTCGTTTCTGCCGCGTTCTCACAGGTGTGAACAAATATTTCAGGGGCCCAAGAGCTCCTCCTCGCATGCTATTTATGTCTAAAACATTTCCTACGAAAAACCGCTTTCTTCAACAAAACCCATTGATACTGTGAAAGCTTAAAGAGAGCCTGTGTCAGCCGCCATTTTGACAGCATAGCAACATACCAAGTCGGAGAAAGCATCCATTTCCATCGGCTGATTTAGAGAATATAGAGCAATGTTCTCGATTGAATTTGGTAAATCAAATCTGAAACTTTGTTTTTAGATGTTTATTAAGAGATTTCTACTCGTAAATCGTCTTCTAATATCGAACGAAAACAATAACAAAGAAGACGGGCTCTTTAACTCACAGCAACGCTAAAACTGTCCTTGAACCATTTCTGCAAACTGAACTTGTAAAACTACAGGGCCTGATAGATGTTGAGGAGATAGACAAGAAAATGCCAGAAATTGGTATCCGAAAATTCCTATGGGCAATATTGTTGGCAAAATATAAACTCTGCTAACGCTTTCTATCCGCGTTATTAATTACTCTAGATTAGTGTATTAGTCTACAGGTTGGTTAAAAATGTTTTAGTATAAAGTAGGATAATAATTAAATAAATAATAGGATATAAAATTCAATACATTTTTAATAACTGATCTTGTAATAAATCAGTCTGTTATTATAAGCAATAGATATGTCTAGAAGACTCGCATCACTGATATTTTTATTTAAAAATTTGAATATAAGTGATGTTCTGAAACCGCAATATGTCAGTTATGATATTTGCCCCTCCGTTAGCGAAATGTATGTATACACCTATTTCAATTAACATTTCTCGTGAAACCATGCTCCATAGTTCGCAATTATAATTCTTCTCCTGGATTTTTAAAACGCACCAGTTTTAAATGTCAAGTTATGAGTAGTATACAGCCGATTGCGTTTGAGCATTTTACCCTAACAGTTTGCACGTTATGTTTGAACGTTGTGACAGTTGCGTTTCTGGGATGAAACGAGACGTTTCTATGGAGAACCAAAGAGTTCTGTCCTCTCTGATTGGTCAATGAAAAATACACATGGCGGTTGCCCTTGGAAACGTCCGACTTTTTGTCTCACAACGCAACTTTCAAACGTTCAAACGTAACGTGCGAACTGTTAGGGTAAAACGCTCAAACGCAATCGGCTGTATTTGACAGTTTTTCATTTTATATACATATATTTTTGTAAATAGCCGTAGTTCAGCCTTTTGGCTGACAAGGTTATAAAAAAGTTCTCTATCTATCTATCTCGTATAATATATGCTGGTGTGGACGGGGGCCGTTTTGGGGTCCAATGTGCGCATGCGTCCTCGATACCGGTACTCGGTGCAGGTTGAGCCCATCCTCGTACCCAGTTCGTCCCCGCTCGTATACCCCTGGGGGAGGCTCTGGTGACAGCCATTGACGCACGCGCGACATTGATACAGACCCGTCGAGAGAAACAACTTTCTGCGCATGCTCCAACGTTCAAAATCAGCCAATCAGCGACGGCCCTCAAATGGATGTTACCAGAGCCTCCCATGCGAGCAGACGAGCCGGGGAGCTCTGGGTACGAGAATGGCCCATGTAGAAAGTGTGCGAGCAGACGAGCCGGGGAGCTCTGGGTACGAGAATGGTCCATGTAGAAAGTGTGCGAGCAGACGAGCCGGGGAGCTCTGGGTACGAGAATGGTCCATGTAGAAAGTGTGCGAGCAGACGAGCCGGGGAGCTCTGGGTACGAGAATGGTCCATGTAGAAAGTGTGCGAGCAGACGAGCCGGGGAGCTCTGGGTACGAGAACGGGAACAATGGCAAGGCTTGTGCGCATGTGTCCCGGTAGACTACAATCAGCGACAAAAGTGGTTGAGAATTTTCCTTCGAAAATGCTTTTCTCCATTTCAACTGCGTAAGCGATGTCTTCTTGGCTTTAATTTCCCCTCCCCCTTATTCAATGTTGAAGCCCAACCACTAGCGCGTTTGACAAAACAACATTGAGTTGGGGGGAGGGGTTTTAACCAGAAGGGTAGCGGTTTATTTTATGGAAACACAACACCTTTTAGTATGGCGATCTGTAACGATTATAGACATAAAATTCTCAACAATTTTGTCGGTGATTGTCTGAAAATCGAATTTTTCGGAAATGAAGTTAAAACGGGCTAGTATGGCTAAAATCATACAAATTTGAAAGACAGAACGAATTGTGTGTCCTAATTTCGAAAGTTGAAGCTACTTGGAGCCATTTGCATTCTTATTCATTGATACAGACAACAAGGTTTTCAAGGAAATTGGGGGCCATTTTGGACAGAGAACAAGGGCTGCGCCAAGAAGCTGTCAGTTGAACTAAATTAAATGATATTAAATTCGTGAGGAAACAAAGCTTATCAAAATGAGCCTTGTTAGGAGTTTTGTGGATATAAATCGTGA
The DNA here is from genome assembly GCA_033964015.1 of Scolanthus callimorphus. Lineage (NCBI taxonomy): Eukaryota > Metazoa > Cnidaria > Anthozoa > Actiniaria > Edwardsiidae > Scolanthus > Scolanthus callimorphus. Next base: position 29,916,040 of record CM066921.1, read on the forward strand.
AAGCTGCACAAAACTGAAGTTTCAGTGCAAATAAGAGATCATCTTCCGGTGATGACGTCACCTGTTTGATTTGACTTCCGGTGAAGTGTGGTTCCCGAGAAAATCTGCCCATAACTTAATCGCGGAGAGAGATTTAGGTTTCTGGGAACTTCAGGTGAATGAAATGTGCAAATATAATCATCCCGACGCAAAACAACTGGAATTGAAACGCTTTGAGGGATCTACAAACAGTTTTTCGGTTGATATAACGCTTCACCGTACGGCGCGGCAAAAACAAAAAGAAATCTGGTATTGTTCTCTTTATCTCTCAGAATGGTGACGCGTACGGCGTGCCGTTTTGTGTTAATTTTCGTGTTTAAATTAAAGAAATCAGACTAGCTCATTAACTTTTACTGTGTAAATGATAAAACAACTTGAAATAAATACTTTTCGTTGTTTTTTGGTACTCGGTAATATGAAATTTCGAGGTTTTCGAGCTAAATCGCGAGGCACACTTCCCTTACACTCGTCAACAACATATGTATTAGCCATGTTTTCTCATTTTGTCCTCTCTTCACTAATGTATCGACACATAATTTTTCGAGATATTACTAAGAGCTAACTCATGTGCTACTTTTCGTGTGTTATCTTGTAAACAACACGATTTTGTGGCATCGAATGCGCGTGTTGAGAACTGGTTGTCTGTGTTTTCCTTGTTTTGCCAGGGATTTCTCTGTCAAATTTGCTCAAAAAATCGTTGTTGTGCAGTCGGTATACGTTAACAAGCCAAATTCTTCGTTCAATTATTTGTTGAACAGCATCATCATAGGCCATTCACACCATTATTGGATTCCACGAAGCACCACAGTGAGCCTGGTGGCGGAATTTCCTCAAATCGATGACGTCAAGGGTCGCGCGAGGCTGTCTTTGCTGCATAGTTTCCAGAATAAAAGCTCACTTTTTCGTCCAGTAGATCCGAATAATCATGATAACTACATTAAAATCATTATGAAATGATTGCTTTTGTCAATCTGCGTGAGTTTATTCGCTTTTCACCTAATGCGGTTGGTCCAGGAAGTCGTGAAAACAATAAAACCAGTATTCCCAAGCTCAGACAATCAGCGACAAAAGTGGTTGAGAATTTTCCTTCGAAAATGCTTTTCTCCATTTCAACTGCGTAAGCGATGTCTTCTTGGCTTTAATTTCCCCTCCCCCTTATTCAATGTTGAAGCCCAACCACTAGCGCGTTTGACAAAACAACATTGAGTTGGGGGGAGGGGTTTTAACCAGAAGGGTAGCGGTTTATTTTATGGAAACACAACACCTTTTAGTATGGCGATCTGTAACGATTATAGACATAAAATTCTCAACAATTTTGTCGGTGATTGTCTGAAAATCGAATTTTTCGGAAATGAAGTTAAAACGGGCTAGTATGGCTAAAATCATACAAATTTGAAAGACAGAACGAATTGTGTGTCCTAATTTCGAAAGTTGAAGCTACTTGGAGCCATTTGCATTCTTATTCATTGATACAGACAACAAGGTTTTCAAGGAAATTGGGGGCCATTTTGGACAGAGAACAAGGGCTGCGCCAAGAAGCTGTCAGTTGAACTAAATTAAATGATATTAAATTCGTGAGGAAACAAAGCTTATCAAAATGAGCCTTGTTAGGAGTTTTGTGGATATAAATCGTGAAAGCTGCACAAAACTGAAGTTTCAGTGCAAATAAGAGATCATCTTCCGGTGATGACGTCACCTGTTTGATTTGACTTCCGGTGAAGTGTGGTTCCCGAGAAAATCTGCCCATAACTTAATCGCGGAGAGAGATTTAGGTTTCTGGGAACTTCAGGTGAATGAAATGTGCAAATATAATCATCCCGACGCAAAACAACTGGAATTGAAACGCTTTGAGGGATCTACAAACAGTTTTTCGGTTGATATAACGCTTCACCGTACGGCGCGGCAAAAACAAAAAGAAATCTGGTATTGTTCTCTTTATCTCTCAGAATGGTGACGCGTACGGCGTGCCGTTTTGTGTTAATTTTCGTGTTTAAATTAAAGAAATCAGACTAGCTCATTAACTTTTACTGTGTAAATGATAAAACAACTTGAAATAAATACTTTTCGTTGTTTTTTTGGTACTCGGTAATATGAAATTTCGAGGTTTTCGAGCTAAATCGCGAGGCACACTTCCCTTACACTCGTCAACAACATATGTATTAGCCATGTTTTCTCATTTTGTCCTCTCTTCACTAATGTATCGACACATAATTTTTCGAGATATTACTAAGAGCTAACTCATGTGCTACTTTTCGTGTGTTATCTTGTAAACAACACGATTTTGTGGCATCGAATGCGCGTGTTGAGAACTGGTTGTCTGTGTTTTCCTTGTTTTGCCAGGGATTTCTCTGTCAAATTTGCTCAAAAATCGTTGTTGTGCAGTCGGTATACGTTAACAAGCCAAATTCTTCGTTCAATTATTTGTTGAACAGCATCATCATAGGCCATTCACACCATTATTGGATTCCACGAAGCACCACAGTGAGCCTGGTGGCGGAATTTCCTCAAATCGATGACGTCAAGGGTCGCGCGAGGCTGTCTTTGCTGCATAGTTTCCAGAATAAAAAGCTCACTTTTTCGTCCAGTAGATCCGAATAATCATGATAACTACATTAAAATCATTATGAAATGATTGCTTTTGTCAATCTGCGTGAGTTTATTCGCTTTTCACCTAATGCGGTTGGTCCAGGAAGTCGTGAAAACAATAAAACCAGTATTCCCAAGCTCAGACAATCAGCGACAAAAGTGGTTGAGAATTTTCCTTCGAAAATGCTTTTCTCCATTTCAACTGCGTAAGCGATGTCTTCTTGGCTTTAATTTCCCCTCCCCCTTATTCAATGTTGAAGCCCAACCACTAGCGCGTTTGACAAAACAACATTGAGTTGGGGGGAGGGGTTTTAACCAGAAGGGTAGCGGTTTATTTTATGGAAACACAACACCTTTTAGTATGGCGATCTGTAACGATTATAGACATAAAATTCTCAACAATTTTGTCGGTGATTGTCTGAAAATCGAATTTTTCGGAAATGAAGTTAAAACGGGCTAGTATGGCTAAAATCATACAAATTTGAAAGACAGAACGAATTGTGTGTCCTAATTTCGAAAGTTGAAGCTACTTGGAGCCATTTGCATTCTTATTCATTGATACAGACAACAAGGTTTTCAAGGAAATTGGGGGCCATTTTGGACAGAGAACAAGGGCTGCGCCAAGAAGCTGTCAGTTGAACTAAATTAAATGATATTAAATTCGTGAGGAAACAAAGCTTATCAAAATGAGCCTTGTTAGGAGTTTTGTGGATATAAATCGTGAAAGCTGCACAAAACTGAAGTTTCAGTGCAAATAAGAGATCATCTTCCGGTGATGACGTCACCTGTTTGATTTGACTTCCGGTGAAGTGTGGTTCCCGAGAAATCTGCCCATAACTTAATCGCGGAGAGAGATTTAGGTTTCTGGGAACTTCAGGTGAATGAAATGTGCAAATATAATCATCCCGACGCAAAACAACTGGAATTGAAACGCTTTGAGGGATCTACAAACAGTTTTTCGGTTGATATAACGCTTCACCGTACGGCGCGGCAAAAACAAAAAGAAATCTGGTATTGTTCTCTTTATCTCTCAGAATGGTGACGCGTACGGCGTGCCGTTTTGTGTTAATTTTCGTGTTTAAATTAAAGAAATCAGACTAGCTCATTAACTTTTACTGTGTAAATGATAAAACAACTTGAAATAAATACTTTTCGTTGTTTTTTTGGTACTCGGTAATATGAAATTTCGAGGTTTTCGAGCTAAATCGCGAGGCACACTTCCCTTACACTCGTCAACAACATATGTATTAGCCATGTTTTCTCATTTTGTCCTCTCTTCACTAATGTATCGACACATAATTTTCGAGATATTACTAAGAGCTAACTCATGTGCTACTTTTCGTGTGTTATCTTGTAAACAACACGATTTTGTGGCATCGAATGCGCGTGTTGAGAACTGGTTGTCTGTGTTTTCCTTGTTTTGCCAGGGATTTCTCTGTCAAATTTGCTCAAAAATCGTTGTTGTGCAGTCGGTATACGTTAACAAGCCAAATTCTTCGTTCAATTATTTGTTGAACAGCATCATCATAGGCCATTCACACCATTATTGGATTCCACGAAGCACCACAGTGAGCCTGGTGGCGGAATTTCCTCAAATCGATGACGTCAAGGGTCGCGCGAGGCTGTCTTTGCTGCATAGTTTCCAGAATAAAAAGCTCACTTTTTCGTCCAGTAGATCCGAATAATCATGATAACTACATTAAAATCATTATGAAATGATTGCTTTTGTCAATCTGCGTGAGTTTATTCGCTTTTCACCTAATGCGGTTGGTCCAGGAAGTCGTGAAAACAATAAAACCAGTATTCCCAAGCTCAGACAATCAGCGACAAAAGTGGTTGAGAATTTTCCTTCGAAAATGCTTTTCTCCATTTCAACTGCGTAAGCGATGTCTTCTTGGCTTTAATTTCCCCTCCCCCTTATTCAATGTTGAAGCCCAACCACTAGCGCGTTTGACAAAACAACATTGAGTTGGGGGAGGGGTTTTAACCAGAAGGGTAGCGGTTTATTTTATGGAAACACAACACCTTTTAGTATGGCGATCTGTAACGATTATAGACATAAAATTCTCAACAATTTTGTCGGTGATTGTCTGAAAATCGAATTTTTCGGAAATGAAGTTAAAACGGGCTAGTATGGCTAAAATCATACAAATTTGAAAGACAGAACGAATTGTGTGTCCTAATTTCGAAAGTTGAAGCTACTTGGAGCCATTTGCATTCTTATTCATTGATACAGACAACAAGGTTTTCAAGGAAATTGGGGGCCATTTTGGACAGAGAACAAGGGCTGCGCCAAGAAGCTGTCAGTTGAACTAAATTAAATGATATTAAATTCGTGAGGAAACAAAGCTTATCAAAATGAGCCTTGTTAGGAGTTTTGTGGATATAAATCGTGAAAGCTGCACAAAACTGAAGTTTCAGTGCAAATAAGAGATCATCTTCCGGTGATGACGTCACCTGTTTGATTTGACTTCCGGTGAAGTGTGGTTCCCGAGAAATCTGCCCATAACTTAATCGCGGAGAGAGATTTAGGTTTCTGGGAACTTCAGGTGAATGAAATGTGCAAATATAATCATCCCGACGCAAAACAACTGGAATTGAAACGCTTTGAGGGATCTACAAACAGTTTTTTCGGTTGATATAACGCTTCACCGTACGGCGCGGCAAAAACAAAAAGAAATCTGGTATTGTTCTCTTTATCTCTCAGAATGGTGACGCGTACGGCGTGCCGTTTTGTGTTAATTTTCGTGTTTAAATTAAAGAAATCAGACTAACTCATTAACTTTTACTGTGTAAATGATAAAACAACTTGAAATAAATACTTTTCGTTGTTTTTTGGTACTCGGTAATATGAAATTTCGAGGTTTTCGAGCTAAATCGCGAGGCACATTTCCCTTACACTCGTCAACAACATATGTATTAGCCATGTTTTCTCATTTTGTCCTCTCTTCACTAATGTATCGACACATAATTTTTCGAGATATTACTAAGAGCTAACTCATGTGCTACTTTTCGTGTGTTATCTTGTAAACAACACGATTTTGTGGCATCGAATGCGCGTGTTGAGAACTGGTTGTCTGTGTTTTCCTTGTTTTGCCAGGGATTTCTCTGTCAAATTTGCTCAAAAATCGTTGTTGTGCAGTCGGTATACGTTAACAAGCCAAATTCTTCGTTCAATTATTTGTTGAACAGCATCATCATAGGCCATTCACACCATTATTGGATTCCACGAAGCACCACAGTGAGCCTGGTGGCGGAATTTCCTCAAATCGATGACGTCAAGGGTCGCGCGAGGCTGTCTTTGCTGCATAGTTTCCAGAATAAAAAGCTCACTTTTTCGTCCAGTAGATCCGAATAATCATGATAACTACATTAAAATCATTATGAAATGATTGCTTTTGTCAATCTGCGTGAGTTTATTCGCTTTTCACCTAATGCGGTTGGTCCAGGAAGTCGTGAAAACAATAAAACCAGTATTCCCAAGCTCAGACAATCAGCGACAAAAGTGGTTGAGAATTTTCCTTCGAAAATGCTTTTCTCCATTTCAACTGCGTAAGCGATGTCTTCTTGGCTTTAATTTCCCCTCCCCCTTATTCAATGTTGAAGCCCAACCACTAGCGCGTTTGACAAAACAACATTGAGTTGGGGGGAGGGGTTTTAACCAGAAGGGTAGCGGTTTATTTTATGGAAACACAACACTTTTTAGTATGGCGATCTGTAACGATTATAGACATAAAATTCTCAACAATTTTGTCGGTGATTGTCTGAAAATCGAATTTTTCGGAAATGAAGTTAAAACGGGCTAGTATGGCTAAAATCATACAAATTTGAAAGACAGAACGAATTGTGTGTCCTAATTTCGAAAGTTGAAGCTACTTGGAGCCATTTGCATTCTTATTCATTGATACAGACAACAAGGTTTTCAAGGAAATTGGGGCCATTTTGGACAGAGAACAAGGGCTGCGCCAAGAAGCTGTCAGTTGAACTAAATTAAATGATATTAAATTCGTGAGGAAACAAAGCTTATCAAAATGAGCCTTGTTAGGAGTTTTGTGGATATAAATCGTGAAAGCTGCACAAAACTGAAGTTTCAGTGCAAATAAGAGATCATCTTCCGGTGATGACGTCACCTGTTTGATTTGACTTCCGGTGAAGTGTGGTTCCCGAGAAAATCTGCCCATAACTTAATCGCGGAGAGAGATTTAGGTTTCTGGGAACTTCAGGTGAATGAAATGTGCAAATATAATCATCCCGACGCAAAACAACTGGAATTGAAACGCTTTGAGGGATCTACAAACAGTTTTTCGGTTGATATAACGCTTCACCGTACGGCGCGGCAAAAACAAAAAGAAATCTGGTATTGTTCTCTTTATCTCTCAGAATGGTGACGCGTACGGCGTGCCGTTTTGTGTTAATTTTCGTGTTTAAATTAAAGAAATCAGACTAGCTCATTAACTTTTACTGTGTAAATGATAAAACAACTTGAAATAAATACTTTTCGTTGTTTTTTTGGTACTCGGTAATATGAAATTTCGAGGTTTTCGAGCTAAATCGCGAGGCACACTTCCCTTACACTCGTCAACAACATATGTATTAGCCATGTTTTCTCATTTTGTCCTCTCTTCACTAATGTATCGACACATAATTTTTCGAGATATACTAAAGAGCTAACTCATGTGCTACTTTTCGTGTGTTATCTTGTAAACAACACGATTTTGTGGCATCGAATGCGCGTGTTGAGAACTGGTTGTCTGTGTTTTCCTTGTTTTGCCAGGGATTTCTCTGTCAAATTTGCTCAAAAATCGTTGTTGTGCAGTCGGTATACGTTAACAAGCCAAATTCTTCGTTCAATTATTTGTTGAACAGCATCATCATAGGCCATTCACACCATTATTGGATTCCACGAAGCACCACAGTGAGCCTGGTGGCGGAATTTCCTCAAATCGATGACGTCAAGGGTCGCGCGAGGCTGTCTTTGCTGCATAGTTTCCAGAATAAAAAGCTCACTTTTTCGTCCAGTAGATCCGAATAATCATGATAACTACATTAAAATCATTATGAAATGATTGCTTTTGTCAATCTGCGTGAGTTTATTCGCTTTTCACCTAATGCGGTTGGTCCAGGAAGTCGTGAAAACAATAAAACCAGTATTCCCAAGCTCAGACAATCAGCGACAAAAGTGGTTGAGAATTTTCCTTCGAAAATGCTTTTCTCCATTTCAACTGCGTAAGCGATGTCTTCTTGGCTTTAATTTCCCCTCCCCCTTATTCAATGTTGAAGCCCAACCACTAGCGCGTTTGACAAAACAACATTGAGTTGGGGGGAGGGGTTTTAACCAGAAGGGTAGCGGTTTATTTTATGGAAACACAACACTTTTAGTATGGCGATCTGTAACGATTATAGACATAAAATTCTCAACAATTTGTCGGTGATTGTCTGAAAATCGAATTTTTCGGAAATGAAGTTAAAACGGGCTAGTATGGCTAAAATCATACAAATTTGAAAGACAGAACGAATTGTGTGTCCTAATTTCGAAAGTTGAAGCTACTTGGAGCCATTTGCATTCTTATTCATTGATACAGACAACAAGGTTTTCAAGGAAATTGGGGGCCATTTTGGACAGAGAACAAGGGCTGCGCCAAGAAGCTGTCAGTTGAACTAAATTAAATGATATTAAATTCGTGAGGAAACAAAGCTTATCAAAATGAGCCTTGTTAGGAGTTTTGTGGATATAAATCGTGAAAGCTGCACAAAACTGAAGTTTCAGTGCAAATAAGAGATCATCTTCGGTGATGACGTCACCTGTTTGATTTGACTTCCGGTGAAGTGTGGTTCCCGAGAAATCTGCCCATAACTTAATCGCGGAAGAGAGATTTAGGTTTCTGGGAACTTCAGGTGAATGAAATGTGCAAATATAATCATCCCGACGCAAAACAACTGGAATTGAAACGCTTTGAGGGATCTACAAACAGTTTTTAGGTTGATATAACGCTTCACCGTACGGCGCGGCAAAAACAAAAAGAAATCTGGTATTGTTCTCTTTATCTCTCAGAATGGTGACGCGTACGGCGTGCCGTTTTGTGTTAATTTTCGTGTTTAAATTAAAGAAATCAGACTAACTCATTAACTTTTACTGTGTAAATGATAAAACAACTTGAAATAAATACTTTTCGTTGTTTTTTTGGTACTCGGTAATATGAAATTTCGAGGTTTTCGAGCTAAATCGCGAGGCACACTTCCCTTACACTCGTCAACAACATATGTATTAGCCATGTTTTCTCATTTTGTCCTCTCTTCACTAATGTATCGACACATAATTTTTCGAGATATTACTAAGAGCTAACTCATGTGCTACTTTTCGTGTGTTATCTTGTAAACAACACGATTTTGTGGCATCGAATGCGCGTGTTGAGAACTGGTTGTCTGTGTTTTCCTTGTTTTGCCAGGGATTTCTCTGTCAAATTTGCTCAAAAATCGTTGTTGTGCAGTCGGTATACGTTAACAAGCCAAATTCTTCGTTCAATTATTTGTTGAACAGCATCATCATAGGCCATTCACACCATTATTGGATTCCACGAAGCACCACAGTGAGCCTGGTGGCGGAATTTCCTCAAATCGATGACGTCAAGGGTCGCGCGAGGCTGTCTTTGCTGCATAGTTTCCAGAATAAAAAGCTCACTTTTTCGTCCAGTAGATCCGAATAATCATGATAACTACATTAAAATCATTATGAAATGATTGCTTTTGTCAATCTGCGTGAGTTTATTCGCTTTTCACCTAATGCGGTTGGTCCAGGAAGTCGTGAAAACAATAAAACCAGTATTCCCAAGCTCAGACAATCAGCGACAAAAGTGGTTGAGAATTTTCCTTCGAAAATGCTTTTCTCCATTTCAACTGCGTAAGCGATGTCTTCTTGGCTTTAATTTCCCCTCCCCCTTATTCAATGTTGAAGCCCAACCACTAGCGCGTTTGACAAAACAACATTGAGTTGGGGGGAGGGTTTTAACCAGAAGGGTAGCGGTTTATTTTATGGAAACACAACACCTTTTAGTATGGCGATCTGTAACGATTATAGACATAAAATTCTCAACAATTTTGTCGGTGATTGTCTGAAAATCGAATTTTTCGGAAATGAAGTTAAAACGGGCTAGTATGGCTAAAATCATACAAATTTGAAAGACAGAACGAATTGTGTGTCCTAATTTCGAAAGTTGAAGCTACTTGGAGCCATTTGCATTCTTATTCATTGATACAGACAACAAGGTTTTCAAGGAAATTGGGGGCCATTTTGGACAGAGAACAAGGGCTGCGCCAAGAAGCTGTCAGTTGAACTAAATTAAATGATATTAAATTCGTGAGGAAACAAAGCTTATCAAAATGAGCCTTGTTAGGAGTTTTGTGGATATAAATCGTGAAAGCTGCACAAAACTGAAGTTTCAGTGCAAATAAGAGATCATCTTCCGGTGATGACGTCACCTGTTTGATTTGACTTCCGGTGAAGTGTGGTTCCCGAGAAAATCTGCCCATAACTTAATCGCGAAGAGAGATTTAGGTTTCTGGGAACTTCAGGTGAATGAAATGTGCAAATATAATCATCCCGACGCAAAACAACTGGAATTGAAACGCTTTGAGGGATCTACAAACAGTTTTTAGGTTGATATAACGCTTCACCGTACGGCGCGGCAAAAACAAAAAGAAATCTGGTATTGTTCTCTTTATCTCTCAGAATGGTGACGCGTACGGCGTGCCGTTTTGTGTTAATTTTCGTGTTTAAATTAAAGAAATCAGACTAGCTCATTAACTTTTACTGTGTAAATGATAAAACAACTTGAAATAAATACTTTTCGTTGTTTTTTGGTACTCGGTAATATGAAATTTCGAGGTTTTCGAGCTAAATCGCGAGGCACATTCCCTTACACTCGTCAACAACATATGTATTAGCCATGTTTTCTCATTTTGTCCTCTCTTCACTAATGTATCGACACATAATTTTTCGAGATATTACTAAGAGCTAACTCATGTGCTACTTTTCGTGTGTTATCTTGTAAACAACACGATTTTATGGCATCGAATGCGCGTGTTGAGAACTGGTTGTCTGTGTTTTCCTTGTTTTGCCAGGGATTTCTCTGTCAAATTTGCTCAAAAATCGTTGTTGTGCAGTCGGTATACGTTAACAAGCCAAATTCTTCGTTCAATTATTTGTTGAACAGCATCATCATAGGCCATTCACACCATTATTGGATTCCACGAAGCACCACAGTGAGCCTGGTGGCGGAATTTCCTCAAATCGATGACGTCAAGGGTCGCGCGAGGCTGTCTTTGCTGCATAGTTTCCAGAATAAAAAGCTCACTTTTTCGTCCAGTAGATCCGAATAATCATGATAACTACATTAAAATCATTATGAAATGATTGCTTTTGTCAATCTGCGTGAGTTTATTCGCTTTTCACCTAATGCGGTTGGTCCAGGAAGTCGTGAAAACAATAAAACCAGTATTCCCAAGCTCAGACAATCAGCGACAAAAGTGGTTGAGAATTTTCCTTCGAAAATGCTTTTCTCCATTTCAACTGCGTAAGCGATGTCTTCTTGGCTTTAATTTCCCCTCCCCCTTATTCAATGTTGAAGCCCAACCACTAGCGCGTTTGACAAAACAACATTGAGTTGGGGGAGAGGGTTTTAACCAGAAGGGTAGCGGTTTATTTTATGGAAACACAACACCTTTTTAGTATGGCGATCTGTAACGATTATAGACATAAAATTCTCAACAATTTTGTCGGTGATTGTCTGAAAATCGAATTTTTCGGAAATGAAGTTAAAACGGGCTAGTATGGCTAAAATCATACAAATTTGAAAGACAGAACGAATTGTGTGTCCTAATTTCGAAAGTTGAAGCTACTTGGAGCCATTTGCATTCTTATTCATTGATACAGACAACAAGGTTTTCAAGGAAATTGGGGGCCATTTTGGACAGAGAACAAGGGCTGCGCCAAGAAGCTGTCAGTTGAACTAAATTAAATGATATTAAATTCGTGAGGAAACAAAGCTTATCAAAATGAGCCTTGTTAGGAGTTTTGTGGATATAAATCGTGAAAGCTGCACAAAACTGAAGTTTCAGTGCAAATAAGAGATCATCTTCCGGTGATGACGTCACCTGTTTGATTTGACTTCCGGTGAAGTGTGGTTCCCGAGAAAATCTGCCCATAACTTAATCGCGAAGAGAGATTTAGGTTTCTGGGAACTTCAGGTGAATGAAATGTGCAAATATAATCATCCCGACGCAAAACAACTGGAATTGAAACGCTTTGAGGGATCTACAAACAGTTTTTAGGTTGATATAACGCTTCACCGTACGGCGCGGCAAAAACAAAAAGAAATCTGGTATTGTTCTCTTTATCTCTCAGAATGGTGACGCGTACGGCGTGCCGTTTTGTGTTAATTTTCGTGTTTAAATTAAAGAAATCAGACTAACTCATTAACTTTTACTGTGTAAATGATAAAACAACTTGAAATAAATACTTTTCGTTGTTTTTTTGGTACTCGGTAATATGAAATTTCGAGGTTTTCGAGCTAAATCGCGAGGCACATTTCCCTTACACTCGTCAACAACATATGTATTAGCCATGTTTTCTCATTTTGTCCTCTCTTCACTAATGTATCGACACATAATTTTTCGAGATATTACTAAGAGCTAACTCATGTGCTACTTTTCGTGTGTTATCTTGTAAACAACACGATTTTATGGCATCGAATGCGCGTGTTGAGAACTGGTTGTCTGTGTTTTTCTTGTTTTGCCAGGGATTTCTCTGTCAAATTTGCTCAAAAATCGTTGTTGTGCAGTCGGTATACGTTAACAAGCCAAATTCTTCGTTCAATTATTTGTTGAACAGCATCATCATAGGCCATTCACACCATTATTGGATTCCACGAAGCACCACAGTGAGCCTGGTGGCGGAATTTCCTCAAATCGATGACGTCAAGGGTCGCGCGAGGCTGTCTTTGCTGCATAGTTTCCAGAATAAAAAGCTCACTTTTTCGTCCAGTAGATCCGAATAATCATGATAACTACATTAAAATCATTATGAAATGATTGCTTTTGTCAATCTGCGTGAGTTTATTCGCTTTTCACCTAATGCGGTTGGTCCAGGAAGTCGTGAAAACAATAAAACCAGTATTCCCAAGCTCAGACAATCAGCGACAAAAGTGGTTGAGAATTTTCCTTCGAAAATGCTTTTCTCCATTTCAACTGCGTAAGCGATGTCTTCTTGGCTTTAATTTCCCCTCCCCCTTATTCAATGTTGAAGCCCAACCACTAGCGCGTTTGACAAAACAACATTGAGTTGGGGGGAGGGGTTTTAACCAGAAGGGTAGCGGTTTATTTTATGGAAACACAACACTTTTTAGTATGGCGATCTGTAACGATTATAGACATAAAATTCTCAACAATTTTGTCGGTGATTGTCTGAAAATCGAATTTTTCGGAAATGAAGTTAAAACGGGCTAGTATGGCTAAAATCATACAAATTTGAAAGACAGAACGAATTGTGTGTCCTAATTTCGAAAGTTGAAGCTACTTGGAGCCATTTGCATTCTTATTCATTGATACAGACAACAAGGTTTTCAAGGAAATTGGGGGCCATTTTGGACAGAGAACAAGGGCTGCGCCAAGAAGCTGTCAGTTGAACTAAATTAAATGATATTAAATTCGTGAGGAAACAAAGCTTATCAAAATGAGCCTTGTTAGGAGTTTTGTGGATATAAATCGTGAAAGCTGCACAAAACTGAAGTTTCAGTGCAAATAAGAGATCATCTTCCGGTGATGACGTCACCTGTTTGATTTGACTTCCGGTGAAGTGTGGTTCCCGAGAAAATCTGCCCATAACTTAATCGCGAAGAGAGATTTAGGTTTCTGGGAACTTCAGGTGAATGAAATGTGCAAATATAATCATCCCGACGCAAAACAACTGGAATTGAAACGCTTTGAGGGATCTACAAACAGTTTTTTAGGTTGATATAACGCTTCACCGTACGGCGCGGCAAAAACAAAAAGAAATCTGGTATTGTTCTCTTTATCTCTCAGAATGGTGACGCGTACGGCGTGCCGTTTTGTGTTAATTTTCGTGTTTAAATTAAAGAAATCAGACTAACTCATTAACTTTTACTGTGTAAATGATAAAACAACTTGAAATAAATACTTTTCGTTGTTTTTTTGGTACTCGGTAATATGAAATTTCGAGGTTTTCGAGCTAAATCGCGAGGCACATTTCCCTTACACTCGTCAACAACATATGTATTAGCCATGTTTTCTCATTTTGTCCTCTCTTCACTAATGTATCGACACATAATTTTTCGAGATATTACTAAGAGCTAACTCATGTGCTACTTTTCGTGTGTTATCTTGTAAACAACACGATTTTATGGCATCGAATGCGCGTGTTGAGAACTGGTTGTCTGTGTTTTTCTTGTTTTGCCAGGGATTTCTCTGTCAAATTTGCTCAAAAATCGTTGTTGTGCAGTCGGTATACGTTAACAAGCCAAATTCTTCGTTCAATTATTGTTGAACAGCATCATCATAGGCCATTCACACCATTATTGGATTCCACGAAGCACCACAGTGAGCCTGGTGGCGGAATTTCCTCAAATCGATGACGTCAAGGGTCGCGCGAGGCTGTCTTTGCTGCATAGTTTCCAGAATAAAAAGCTCACTTTTTCGTCCAGTAGATCCGAATAATCATGATAACTACATTAAAATCATTATGAAATGATTGCTTTTGTCAATCTGCGTGAGTTTATTCGCTTTTCACCTAATGCGGTTGGTCCAGGAAGTCGTGAAAACAATAAAACCAGTATTCCCAAGCTCAGACAATCAGCGACAAAAGTGGTTGAGAATTTTCCTTCGAAAATGCTTTTCTCCATTTCAACTGCGTAAGCGATGTCTTCTTGGCTTTAATTTCCCCTCCCCCTTATTCAATGTTGAAGCCCAACCACTAGCGCGTTTGACAAAACAACATTGAGTTGGGGGGAGGGGTTTAACCAGAAGGGTAGCGGTTTATTTTATGGAAACACAACACTTTTTAGTATGGCGATCTGTAACGATTATAGACATAAATTCTCAACAATTTTGTCGGTGATTGTCTGAAAATCGAATTTTTCGGAAATGAAGTTAAAACGGGCTAGTATGGCTAAAATCATACAAATTTGAAAGACAGAACGAATTGTGTGTCCTAATTTCGAAAGTTGAAGCTACTTGGAGCCATTTGCATTCTTATTCATTGATACAGACAACAAGGTTTTCAAGGAAATTGGGGGCCATTTTGGACAGAGAACAAGGGCTGCGCCAAGAAGCTGTCAGTTGAACTAAATTAAATGATATTAAATTCGTGAGGAAACAAAGCTTATCAAAATGAGCCTTGTTAGGAGTTTTGTGGATATAAATCGTGAAAGCTGCACAAAACTGAAGTTTCAGTGCAAATAAGAGATCATCTTCCGGTGATGACGTCACCTGTTTGATTTGACTTCCGGTGAAGTGTGGTTCCCGAGAAAATCTGCCCATAACTTAATCGCGAAGAGAGATTTTAGGTTTCTGGGAACTTCAGGTGAATGAAATGTGCAAATATAATCATCCCGACGCAAAACAACTGGAATTGAAACGCTTTGAGGGATCTACAAACAGTTTTTAGGTTGATATAACGCTTCACCGTACGGCGCGGCAAAAACAAAAAGAAATCTGGTATTGTTCTCTTTATCTCTCAGAATGGTGACGCGTACGGCGTGCCGTTTTGTGTTAATTTTCGTGTTTAAATTAAAGAAATCAGACTAACTCATTAACTTTTACTGTGTAAATGATAAAACAACTTGAAATAAATACTTTTTCGTTGTTTTTTGGTACTCGGTAATATGAAATTTCGAGGTTTTCGAGCTAAATCGCGAGGCACATTTCCCTTACACTCGTCAACAACATATGTATTAGCCATGTTTTCTCATTTTGTCCTCTCTTCACTAATGTATCGACACATAATTTTTCGAGATATTACTAAGAGCTAACTCATGTGCTACTTTTCGTGTGTTATCTTGTAAACAACACGATTTTATGGCATCGAATGCGCGTGTTGAGAACTGGTTGTCTGTGTTTTCTTGTTTTGCCAGGGATTTCTCTGTCAAATTTGCTCAAAAATCGTTGTTGTGCAGTCGGTATACGTTAACAAGCCAAATTCTTCGTTCAATTATTTGTTGAACAGCATCATCATAGGCCATTCACACCATTATTGGATTCCACGAAGCACCACAGTGAGCCTGGTGGCGGAATTTCCTCAAATCGATGACGTCAAGGGTCGCGCGAGGCTGTCTTTGCTGCATAGTTTCCAGAATAAAAGCTCACTTTTTCGTCCAGTAGATCCGAATAATCATGATAACTACATTAAAATCATTATGAAATGATTGCTTTTGTCAATCTGCGTGAGTTTATTCGCTTTTCACCTAATGCGGTTGGTCCAGGAAGTCGTGAAAACAATAAAACCAGTATTCCCAAGCTCAGACAATCAGCGACAAAAGTGGTTGAGAATTTTCTTCGAAAATGCTTTTCTCCATTTCAACTGCGTAAGCGATGTCTTCTTGGCTTTAATTTCCCCTCCCCCTTATTCAATGTTGAAGCCCAACACTAGCGCGTTTGACAAAACAACATTGAGTTGGGGGGAGGGGTTTTAACCAGAAGGGTAGCGGTTTATTTTATGGAAACACAACACTTTTTAGTATGGCGATCTGTAACGATTATAGACATAAAATTCTCAACAATTTTGTCGGTGATTGTCTGAAAATCGAATTTTTCGGAAATGAAGTTAAAACGGGCTAGTATGGCTAAAATCATACAAATTTGAAAGACAGAACGAATTGTGTGTCCTAATTTCGAAAGTTGAAGCTACTTGGAGCCATTTGCATTCTTATTCATTGATACAGACAACAAGGTTTTCAAGGAAATTGGGGGCCATTTTGGACAGAGAACAAGGGCTGCGCCAAGAAGCTGTCAGTTGAACTGAACTAAATAATGATATTAAATTCGTGAGGAAACAAAGCTTATCAAAATGAGCCTTGTTAGGAGTTTTGTGGATATAAATCGTGAAAGCTGCACAAAACTGAAGTTTCAGTGCAAATAAGAGATCATCTTCCGGTGATGACGTCACCTGTTTGATTTGACTTCCGGTGAAGTGTGGTTCCCGAGAAAATCTGCCCATAACTTAATCGCGGAGAGAGATTTTAGGTTTCTGGGAACTTCAGGTGAATGAAATGTGCAAATATAATCATCCCGACGCAAAACAACTGGAATTGAAACGCTTTGAGGGATCTACAAACAGTTTTTAGGTTGATATAACGCTTCACCGTACGGCGCGGCAAAAACAAAAAGAAATCTGGTATTGTTCTCTTTATCTCTCAGAATGGTGACGCGTACGGCGTGCCGTTTTGTGTTAATTTTCGTGTTTAAATTAAAGAAATCAGACTAACTCATTAACTTTTACTGTGTAAATGATAAAACAACTTGAAATAAATACTTTTCGTTGTTTTTTTGGTACTCGGTAATATGAAATTTCGAGGTTTTCGAGCTAAATCGCGAGGCACACTTCCCTTACACTCGTCAACAACATATGTATTAGCCATGTTTTTCTCATTTTGTCCTCTCTTCACTAATGTATCGACACATAATTTTTCGAGATATTACTAAGAGCTAACTCATGTGCTACTTTTCGTGTGTTATCTTGTAAACAACACGATTTTATGGCATCGAATGCGCGTGTTGAGAACTGGTTGTCTGTGTTTTCTTGTTTTGCCAGGGATTTCTCTGTCAAATTTGCTCAAAAATCGTTGTTGTGCAGTCGGTATACGTTAACAGCCAAATTCTTCGTTCAATTATTTGTTGAACAGCATCATCATAGGCCATTCACACCATTATTGGATTCCACGAAGCACCACAGTGAGCCTGGTGGCGGAATTTCCTCAAATCGATGACGTCAAGGGTCGCGCGAGGCTGTCTTTGCTGCATAGTTTCCAGAATAAAAAGCTCACTTTTTCGTCCAGTAGATCCGAATAATCATGATAACTACATTAAAATCATTATGAAATGATTGCTTTTGTCAATCTGCGTGAGTTTATTCGCTTTTCACCTAATGCGGTTGGTCCAGGAAGTCGTGAAAACAATAAAACCAGTATTCCCAAGCTCAGACAATCAGCGACAAAAGTGGTTGAGAATTTTCCTTCGAAAATGCTTTTCTCCATTTCAACTGCGTAAGCGATGTCTTCTTGGCTTTAATTTCCCCTCCCCCTTATTCAATGTTGAAGCCCAACCACTAGCGCGTTTGACAAAACAACATTGAGTTGGGGGGAGGGGTTTTTAACCAGAAGGGTAGCGGTTTATTTTATGGAAACACAACACTTTTTAGTATGGCGATCTGTAACGATTATAGACATAAAATTCTCAACAATTTTGTCGGTGATTGTCTGAAAATCGAATTTTTCGGAAATGAAGTTAAAACGGGCTAGTATGGCTAAAATCATACAAATTTGAAAGACAGAACGAATTGTGTGTCCTAATTTCGAAAGTTGAAGCTACTTGGAGCCATTTGCATTCTTATTCATTGATACAGACAACAAGGTTTTCAAGGAAATTGGGGGCCATTTTGGACAGAGAACAAGGGCTGCGCCAAGAAGCTGTCAGTTGAACTAAATTAAATGATATTAAATTCGTGAGGAAACAAAGCTTATCAAAATGAGCCTTGTTAGGAGTTTTGTGGATATAAATCGTGAAAGCTGCACAAAACTGAAGTTTCAGTGCAAATAAGAGATCATCTTCCGGTGATGACGTCACCTGTTTGATTTGACTTCCGGTGAAGTGTGGTTCCCGAGAAAATCTGCCCATAACTTAATCGCGAGAGAGATTTTAGGTTTCTGGGAACTTCAGGTGAATGAAATGTGCAAATATAATCATCCCGACGCAAAACAACTGGAATTGAAACGCTTTGAGGGATCTACAAACAGTTTTTTAGGTTGATATAACGCTTCACCGTACGGCGCGGCAAAAACAAAAAGAAATCTGGTATTGTTCTCTTTATCTCTCAGAATGGTGACGCGTACGGCGTGCCGTTTTGTGTTAATTTTCGTGTTTAAATTAAAGAAATCAGACTAGCTCATTAACTTTTACTGTGTAAATGATAAAACAACTTGAAATAAATACTTTTCGTTGTTTTTTTGGTACTCGGTAATATGAAATTTCGAGGTTTTCGAGCTAAATCGCGAGGCACACTTCCCTTACACTCGTCAACAACATATGTATTAGCCATGTTTTCTCATTTTTGTCCTCTCTTCACTAATGTATCGACACATAATTTTTCGAGATATTACTAAGAGCTAACTCATGTGCTACTTTTCGTGTGTTATCTTGTAAACAACACGATTTTATGGCATCGAATGCGCGTGTTGAGAACTGGTTGTCTGTGTTTTCCTTGTTTTGCCAGGGATTTCTCTGTCAAATTTGCTCAAAAATCGTTGTTGTGCAGTCGGTATACGTTAAACAAGCCAAATTCTTCGTTCAATTATTTGTTGAACAGCATCATCATAGGCCATTCACACCATTATTGGATTCCACGAAGCACCACAGTGAGCCTGGTGGCGGAATTTCCTCAAATCGATGACGTCAAGGGTCGCGCGAGGCTGTCTTTGCTGCATAGTTTCCAGAATAAAAAGCTCACTTTTTCGTCCAGTAGATCCGAATAATCATGATAACTACATTAAAATCATTATGAAATGATTGCTTTTGTCAATCTGCGTGAGTTTATTCGCTTTTCACCTAATGCGGTTGGTCCAGGAAGTCGTGTGAAAACAATAAAACCAGTATTCCCAAGCTCAGACAATCAGCGACAAAAGTGGTTGAGAATTTTCCTTCGAAAATGCTTTTCTCCATTTCAACTGCGTAAGCGATGTCTTCTGGGCTTTAATTTCCCCTCCCCCTTATTCAATGTTGAAGCCCAACAACTAGCGCGTTTGACAAAACAACATTGAGTTGGGGGGAGGGGTTTAACCAGAAGGGTAGCGGTTTATTTTATGGAAACACAACACTTTTAGTATGGCGATCTGTAACGATTATAGACATAAAATTCTCAACAATTTTGTCGGTGATTGTCTGAAAATCGAATTTTTCGGAAATGAAGTTAAAACGGGCTAGTATGGCTAAAATCATACAAATTTGAAAGACAGAACGAATTGTGTGTCCTAATTTCGAAAGTTGAAGCTACTTGGAGCCATTTGCATTCTTATCATTGATACAGACAACAAGGTTTTCAAGGAAATTGGGGCCATTTTGGACAGAGAACAAGGCTGCGCCAAGAAGCTGTCAGTGAACTAAATTAAATGATATTAAATTCGTGAGGAAACAAAGCTTATCAAAATGAGCTTGTTAGAGTTTTGTGGATATAAATCGTGTGAAAGCACAAAACTGAAGTTTCAGTGCAAATAAGAGATCATCTTCCGGTGATGACGTCCACTGTTTGATTGACTTCCGGTGAAGTGTGGTTCCCGAGAAAATCTGCCCATAACTTAATCGCGGAGAGAGATTTAGGTTTCTGGGAACTTCAGGTGAATGAAATGTGCAAATATAATCATCCCGACGCAAACAACTGGAATTGAAACGCTTTGAGGGATCTACAAACAGTTTTTAGGTTGATATAACGCTTCACCGTACGGCGCGGCAAAAACAAAAAGAAATCTGGTATTGTTCTCTTTATCTCTCAGAATGGTGACGCGTACGGCGTGCCGTTTTGTGTTAATTTTCGTGTTTAAATTAAAGAAATCAGACTAGCATTAACTTTTACTGTGTAAATGATAAAACAACTTGAAATAAATACTTTTCGTTGTTTTTTTGGTACTCGGTAATATGAAATTTCGAGGTTTCGAGCTAATCGCGAGGCACACTTCCCTTACACTCGTCAACAACATATGTATTAGCCATGTTTTCTCATTTTGTCCTCTCTTCACTAATGTATCGACACATAATTTTTCGAGATATTAAGAGCTAACTCATGTGCTACTTTTCGTGTGTTATCTTGTAAACAACACGATTTTGTGGCATCGAATGCGCGTGTTGAGAACTGGTGTCTGTGTTTTCTTGTTTTGCCAGGGATTTCTCTGTCAAATTTGCTCAAAAATCGTTGTTGTGCAGTCGGTATACGTTAACAAGCCAAATTCTTCGTTCAATTATTTGTTTGAACAGCATCATCATAGGCCATTCACACCATTATTGGATTCCACGAAGCACCACAGTGAGCCTGGTGGCGGAATTTCCTCAAATCGATGACGTCAAGGGTCGCGCGAGGCTGTCTTTGCTGCATAGTTTCCAGAATAAAAAGCTCACTTTTTCGTCCAGTAGATCCGAATAATCATGATAACTACATTAAAATCATTATGAAATGATTGCTTTTGTCAATCTGCGTGAGTTTATCGCTTTCACCTAATGCGTTGGTCCAGGAAGTCGTGAAAACAATAAAACCAGTATTCCAAGCTCAGACAATCAGCGACAAAAGTGGTTGAGAATTTTCCTTCGAAAATGCTTTTCTCCATTTCAACTGCGTAAGCGATGTCTTCTTGGCTTAATTTCCCCCCCCTTATTCAATGTTGAAGCCAACCACTAGCGCGTTTGACAACAACATTGAGTTGGGGGGAGGGGTTTAACCAGAAGGGTAGCGGTTTATTTTATGGAAACACAACACCTTTTAGTATGGCGATCTGTAACGATTATAGACATAAAATCTCAACAATTTTGTCGGTGATTGTCTGAAATCGATTTTTCGGAAATGAAGTTTAAAACGGGCTAGTATGGCTTAAAATCATACAAATTTGAAAGACAGAACGAATTGTGTGTCCTAATTTCGAAAGTTGAAGCTACTTGGAGCCATTTGCATTCTTATTCATTGATACAGACAACAAGGTTTCAGGAAATTGGGGGCCATTTTGGACAGAGAACAAGGGCTGCGCCAAGAAGCTGTCAGTTGAACTAAATTAAATGATATTAAATTCGTGAGGAAACAAAGCTATCAAAATGAGCCTTGTTAGGAGTTTTGTGGATATAATCGTGAAAGCTGCACAAAACTGAAGTTTCAGTGCAAATAAGAGATCATCTTCCGGTGATGACGTCACCTGTTTGATTTGACTTCCGGTGAAGTGTGGTTCCCGAGAAAATCTGCCCATAACTTAATCGCGAAGAGAGATTTTAGGTTTCTGGGAACTTCAGGTGAATGAAATGTGCAAATATAATCATCCCGACGCAAAAACACTGGAATTGAAACGCTTTGAGGGATCTACAAACAGTTTTTAGGTTGATATAACGCTTCACCGTACGGCGCGGCAAAAACAAAAAGAAATCTGGTATTGTTCTCTTTATCTCTCAGAATGGTGACGCGTACGGCGTGCCGTTTTGTGTTAATTTTCGTGTTTAAATTAAAGAAATCAGACTAACTCATTAACTTTTACTGTGTAAATGATAAAACAACTTGAAATAAATACTTTTCGTTGTTTTTTTGGTACTCGGTAATATGAAATTTCGAGGTTTTCGAGCTAAATCGCGAGGCACATTTCCCTTACACTCGTCAACAACATATGTATTAGCCGTTTTCTCATTTTGTCCTCTCTTCACTAATGTATCGACACATAATTTTTCGAGATATACTAAGAGCTAACTCATGTGCTACTTTTCGTGTGTTATCTTGTAACAACACGATTTTATGGCATCGAATGCGCGTGTTGAGAACTGGGTCTGTGTTTTTCCTTGTTTTGCCAGGGATTTCTCTGTCAAATTTGCTCAAAATCGTTGTTGTGCAGTCGGTATACGTTAACAAGCCAAATTCTTCGTTCAATTATTTGTTGAACAGCATCATCATAGGCCATTCACACCATTATTGGATTCCACGAAGCACCACAGTGAGCTGGTGGCGGAATTTCCTCAAATCGATGACGTCAAGGGTCGCGCGAGGCTGTCTTTGCTGCATAGTTTCCAGAATAAAAGCTCACTTTTTCGTCCAGTAGATCCGAATAATCATGATAACTACATTAAAATCATTATGAAATGATTGCTTTTGTCAATCTGCGTGAGTTTATTCGCTTTTCACCTAATGCGGTTGGTCCAGGAAGTCGTGAAAACAATAAAACCAGTATTCCCAAGCTCAGACAATCAGCGACAAAAGTGGTTGAGAATTTTCCTTCGAAAATGCTTTTCTCCATTTCAACTGCGTAAGCGATGTCTTCTTGGCTTTAATTTCCCCTCCCCCTTATTCAATGTTGAAGCCCAACCACTAGCGCGTTTGACAAAACAACATTGAGTTGGGGGGAGGGGTTTTAACCAGAAGGGTAGCGGTTTATTTTAGGAAACACAACACTTTTTAGTATGGCGATCTGTAACGATTATAGACATAAAATTCTCAACAATTTTGTCGGTGATTGTCTGAAAATCGAATTTTTCGGAAATGAAGTTAAAACGGGCTAGTATGGCTAAAATCATACAAATTTGAAAGACAGAACGAATTGTGTGTCCTATTTCGAAAGTTGAAGCTACTTGGAGCCATTTGCATTCTATTCATTGATACAGACAACAAGGTTTTCAAGGAAATGGGGGCCATTTTGGACAGAGAACAAGGGCTGCGCCAAGAAGCTGTCAGTTGAACTAAATTAAATGATATTAAATTCGTGAGGAAACAAAGTTTATCAAAATGAGCCTTGTTAGGAGTTTTGTGGATATAAATCGTGAAAGCTGCACAAAACTGAAGTTTCAGTGCAAATAAGAGATCATCTTCCGGTGATGACGTCACCTGTTTGATTTGACTTCCGGTGAAGTGTGGTTCCCGAGAAAATCTGCCCATAACTTAATCGCGAAGAGAGATTTTAGGTTTCTGGAACTTCAGGTGAATGAAATGTGCAAATATAATCATCCCGACGCAAAACAACTGGAATTGAAACGCTTTGAGGGATCTACAAACAGTTTTAGGTTGATATAACGCTTCACCGTACGGCGCGGCAAAAACAAAAGAAATCTGGTATTGTTCTCTTTATCTCTCAGAATGGTGACGCGTACGGCGTGCCGTTGTGTTAATTTTCGTGTTTAAATTAAAGAAATCAGACTACTCATTAACTTTTACTGTGTAATGATAAAAACAACTTGAAATAAATACTTTTCGTTGTTTTTTGGTACTCGGTAATATGAAATTTCGAGGTTTTCGAGCTAAATCGCGAGGCACATTTCCCTTACACTCGTCAACAACATATGTATTAGCCATGTTTTCTCATTTTGTCCTCTCTTCACTAATGTATCGACACATAATTTTTCGAGATATTACTAAGAGCTAACTCATGTGCTACTTTTCGTGTGTTATCTTGTAAACAACACGATTTTATGGCATCGAATGCGCGTGTTGAGAACTGGTTGTCTGTGTTTTTCTTGTTTTGCCAGGGATTTCTCTGTCAAATTTGCTCAAAAATCGTTGTTGTGCAGTCGGTATACGTTAAAAGCCAAATTCTTCGTTCAATTATTTGTTGAACAGCATCATCATAGGCCATTCACACCATTATTGGATTCCACGAAGCACCACAGTGAGCCTGGTGGCGGAATTTCCTCAAATCGATGACGTCAAGGGTCGCGCGAGGGCTGTCTTTGCTGCATAGTTTCCAGAATAAAAATCACTTTTTCGTCCAGTAGATCCGAATAATCATGATAACTACATTAAAATCATTATGAAATGATTGCTTTGTCAATCTGCGTGAGTTTATTCGCTTTTCACCTAATGCGGTTGGTCCAGGAAGTCGTGAAAACAATAAAACCAGTATTCCAAGCTCAGACAATCAGCGACAAAAGTGGGGAGAATTTTCCTTCGAAAATGCTTTTCTCCATTTCAACTGCGTAAGCGATGTCTTCTTGGCTTTAATTTCCCTCCCCTTATTCAATGTTGAAGCCCAACCACTAGCGCGTTGACAAAACAACATTGAGTTGGGGGGAGGGGTTTTAACCAGAAGGGTAGCGGTTTATTTATGGAAACACACACTTTTTAGTATGGCGATCTGTGACGATTATAGACATAAAATTCTCAACAATTTTGTCGGTGATTGTCTGAAAATCGAATTTTTCGGAAATGAAGTTAAAACGGGTAGTATGGCTAAAATCATACAAATTTGAAAGACAGAACGAATTGTGTGTCCTAATTTCGAAAGTTGAAGCTACTTGGAGCCATTTGCATCTTATTCATTGATACAGACAACAAGGTTTTCAAGGAAATTGGGGCCATTTTGGACAGAGAACAAGGGCTGCGCCAAGAAGCTGTCAGTTGAACTAAATTAAAGATATTAAATTCGTGAGGAAACAAAGTTATCAAAATGAGCCTTGTTAGGAGTTTTGTGGATAAAATCGTGAAAGCTGCACAAAAACTGAAGTTTCAGTGCAAATAAGAGATCATCTTCCGGTGATGACGTCACCTGTTGATTTGACTTCGGTGAAGTGTGGTTCCGAGAAAATCTGCCCATAACTTAATCGCGGAAGAGAGATTTAGGTTTCTGGGAACTTCAGGTGAATGAAATGTGCAAATATAATCATCCCGACGCAAAACAACTGGAATTGAAACGCTTTGAGGGCTACAAACAGTTTTAGGGTGATATAACGCTCACCGTACGGCGCGGCAAAAACAAAAAGAAATCTGGTATTGTTCTCTTTATCTCTCAGAATGGTGACGCGTACGGCGTGCCGTTTTGTGTTAATTTCGTGTTTAAATTAAAGAAATCAGACTAACTCATTAACTTTTACTGTGTAAATGATAAAACAACTTGAAATAAAATACTTTTCGTTGTTTTTTGGTACTCGGTAATATGAAATTTCGAGGTGTTTCGAGCTAAATCGCGAGGCACATTTCCCTACACTCGTCAACAACACATGTATAGCATGTTTCTCATTTTGTCCTCTCTTCACTAATGTATCGACACATAATTTTTCGAGATATTACTAAGAGCTAACTCATGTGCTACTTTTCGTGTGTTATCTTGTAAACAACACGATTTTATGGCATCGAATGCGCGTGGAGAACTGGTTGTCTGGGTTTTCCTGTTTTGCCAGGGATTTCTCTGTCAAATTTGCTCAAAAATCGTTGTTGTGCAGTCGGTATACGTTAAAAAGCCAAATTCTTCGTTCAATTATTTGTTGAACAGCATCATCATAGGCCATTCACAACATTATTGGATTCCACGAAGCACCACAGTGAGCCTGGTGGGCGGAATTTCCTCAAATCGATGACGTCAAGGGTCTCGCGCGAGGCTGTCTTTGCTGCATAGTTTCCAGAATAAAAAGCTCACTTTTTCGTCCAGTAGATCCGAATAATCATGATAACTACATAAAATCATTATGAAATGATTGCTTTTGTCAATCTGCGTGAGTTTATTCGCTTTTCACCTAATGCGGTTGGTCCAGGAAGTCGTGAAAACAATTAAAACAGTATTCCCAAGCTCAGGACAATCAGCGACAAAAGTGGTTGAGAATTTTCCTTCGAAAATGCTTTTCTCCATTTCAACTGCGTAAGCGATGTCTTCTTGGCTTTAATTTTCCCTCCCCTTATTCAATGTGAAGCCCAACACTAGCGCGTTTGACAAAAACAACATTGAGTTGGGGGGAGGGGTTTTAAACCAGAAGGGTAGCGGTTTATTTATGGAAACACAACATTTTTTAGTATGGCGATCTGTAACGATTATAGACATAAAATTCTCAACAATTTTGTCGGTGATTGTCTGAAAAATCGAATTTTCGGAAATGAAGTTAAACGGGCTAGTATGGCTAAAATCATACAAATTTGAAAGACAGAACGAATTGTGTGTCCTAATTTCGAAAGTTGAAGCTACTTGGAGCCATTTGCATTCTTATTCATTGATACAGACAACAAGGTTTTCAAGGAAATTGGGGGCCATTTGGACAGAGAACAAGGGCTGCGCCAAGAAGCTGTCAGTTGAACTAAATTAAATGATATTAAATTCGTGAGGAACAAAGTTTATCAAAATGAGCTTGTTAGGAGTTTTGTGGATATAAATCGTGAAAGCTGCACAAAACTGAAGTTTCAGTGCAAATAAGAGATCATCTTCCGGTGATGACGTCACTGTTGATTTGACTTCCGTGTGAAGTGTGGTTCCCGAGAAAATCTGCCCATAACTTAAGCGCGAGAGATGATTTTAGGTTCTGGGACTTCAGGTGAATGAATGTGCAAATATAATCATCCCGACGCAAAACAACTGGAATTGAAACGCTTTGAGGGATCTACAAACAGTTTTAGGTTGATATAACGCTTCACCGTACGGCGCGGCAAAAACAAAAAGAAATCTGGTATTGTTCTCTTTATCTCTCAGAATGGTGACGCGTACGGCGTGCCGTTTGTGTTAATTTTCGTGTTTAAATTAAAGAAATCGACTAACTCATTAACTTTTACTGTGTAAATGATAAAACAACTTGAAATAAATACTTTTCGTTGTTTTTTTGGTACTCGGTAATATGAAATTTCGAGGTTTTCGAGCTAAATCGCGAGGCACATTCCTTACACTCGTCAAAACATATGTATTAGCCATGTTTTCTCATTTTGTCCTCTCTCACTAATGTATCGACACATAATTTTCGAGATATTACTAAGAGCTAACTCATGTGCTACTTTTCGTGTGTTATCTTGTAAACAACACGATTTATGGCATCGAATGCGCGTGTGAGAATGGTGTGTCTGTGTTTTTCTTGTTTTGCCAGGGATTTCTCTGTCAAATTTGCTCAAAAATCGTTGTTGTGCAGTCGGTATACGTTAAAAGCCAAATTCTTCGTTCAATTATTTGTTGAACAGCATCATCATAGGCCATTCACACCCTTATTGGATTCCACGAAGCACACAGTGAGCCTGGTGGCGGAATTCCTCAAATCGATGACGTCAAGGGTCGCGCGAGGCTGTCTTTGCTGCATAGTTCCAGAATATAAAAAGCTCACTTTTTCGTCCAGTAGATCCGAATAATCATGTAACTACACTAAAATCATTATGAAATGATGCTTTTGTCAATCTGCGTGAGTTTATTCGCTTTTCACTAATGCGGTTGGTCCAGGAAGTCGTGAAAACAATTAAAACCAGTATCCCAGCTCAGACAATCAGCGACAAAAGTGTTGAGAAATTTTCCTTCGAAAATGCTTTTCTCCATTTCAACTGCGTAAGCGATGTCTTCTTGGCTTTAATTTCCCCTCCCTTATTCAATGTTGAAGCCCAACACTAGCGCGTTTGAAACAACAATGAGTTGGGGGGAGGGGTTTTACACCAGAAGGGTAGCGGGTTTATTTTATGGAACACAAACCTTTTAGTATGGCGATCTGTAACGATTATAGACATAAAATTCTCAACAATTTTGTCGGTGATTGTCGAAAATCGAAATTTTTCGGAAATGAAGTTAAAACGACGGCTAGTATGGCTAAAATCATACAAATTTGAAAGACACAGAACGAATTGTGTGTCCTAATTTCGAAGTTGAAGCTACTGGAGGGCCATTTGCATTCTTATTCATTGATACAGACAACAAGGTTTTCAAGGAAATTGGGGGCCATTTTGGACAGAGAACAAGGGCTGCGCCAAGAAGCTGTCAGTTGAACTAATTAAAATGATATTAAATTCGTGAGGAAACAAAGTTTATCAAAATGAGCCTTGTTAGGAGTTTTGTGGATATAAATCGTGAAAGCTGCACAAAACTGAAGTTTCAGTGCAAATAAGAGATCCATCTTCCGGTGATGACGTCACCTGTTTGATTTGACTTCCGGTGAAGTGTGGTTCCCGAGAAAATGCCCCCATAACTTAATCGCGGAGAGAGATTTTAGGTTTCTGGGAACTTCAGGTGAATGAAAAATGTGCAAATATAATCATCCCGACGCAAAACAACTGGAATTGAAACGCTTTGAGGGATCTACAACAGTTTTTAGGTGATATAACGTTCACCGTACGGCGAGCAAAAACAAAAAGAAATCTGGTATTGTTCTCTTTATCTCTCAGAATGGTGACGCGTACGGCGTGCCGTTTTGTGTTAATTTTCGTGTTTAAATTAAAGAAATCAGACTAATCATTAACTTTTACTGTGTAAATGATAAAACAACTTGAAAAATACTTTCGTTGTTTTTTTGGTACTCGGTAATATGAAATTTCGAGGTTTTCGAGCTAAATCGCGAGGCACATTTCCCTTACACTCGTCAAACCATATGTATTAGCCATGTTTTTCTCTTTTGTCCTCTCTTCACTAATGTATCGACACATAATTTTTCGAGATATTACTAAGAGCTAACTCATGTGCTACTTTTCGTGTGTTATCTT